>CM033751.1:2348455-2948455 GCA_019671005.1 Hibiscus mutabilis | reverse complement strand
GGAATAACATGAATCAGAATAAAACTTTCAAAATTTTATATTCGTATTTGATATTTGTATCGTGTTCCTTATACAATATACAAATCTATCTATAAATAGCATGCTCAAAAATCCCATAATTCAGTGAAGAAATATAATAATAATTACCAATAGATTGGTTATGAGTTCGGAATCAAAAATAAAGCTTCCGGTTATCGATTTTTCTGAGGAAAATCGAAAGCCTGGATCAAGTGCTTGGGCATCAGCATGCTACGATGTCCGGCGAGCTCTCGAGGAGTGCGGTTGCTTCGAAGCAAAATTTGAGAAAATGCCTCGCCAAGTTCACGATGCTGTTTTTGCTGGAGCCGAAGAGTTGTTCGATCTTCCAACTGAGGTAAAAATGCGGAACACCAGCAATAAACCAAGCTTCCAATACTTCGGACAATACAAAACCATCCCACTCTACGAATCATTGGCGATCGACCATCCAACATCTCCCGAAGCAACTGCAAGTTTCACAAATCTCATGTGGGCCGACGGAAACGATCGTTTCCGGTATAATTTTCAGAACAAAATCACTCACTGAACTTTTTTAACATCTTTTACAGTTATGTTCACTGGAAATTTTAACTTTGGATCATTTGGATGAACAATTGAACATCAGTGAAAGTGCTGAAAGCTATTCGGAGCTCGTGACGGAACTTGATCGAACCGTGGCGAGAATGTTATTCGAAAGCTATGACGTTGAATATTACTATGATTATTACAGCAAAAACACAAACTATCTTCTTCGATACTTCAGATACACTGAGCCTATTATGGACCAGACTAATGCAGGTATACATGGACGGAGCTATATAGGGGGGGCAATTTTTTTCACCTTTGTCCTGCTATATAATTTTCTTAAAAATTAGTTTATTTATGAATTTGCCCCTCACATTAAATTTTTTATGTTTTGCCCTCCAATCCTAAATCTTGACTCCGTCCGTGCAGGTTTATTGCCTCATACCGACAAAACTTTCTTTTCCATAATCCATCAAGGTGATATCAGTGGGTTGCTGGTGAAAATGAAGGATGATCAATGGGTTGATGTTCCACCATCGCCAACTTCTTTTGTTGTCATGGCGGGGGATGCATTGATGGTCAGTATTCCATTCTCATCTTTCAAGCTAAATCAGTCAATAACCTTTGTATCAAACAGAGACGACTCGAAGATTTAGAGGAATGTGCAGTTTATTAAAATGGACTCTCAAATTAAAAAAATAAATGATTGTTGACTTGTTCGGATCCGTAATTAATGGCGGGTCTTGACCGTATGATTGAGGGGGCTTAATTAAAAATTTTAAAATTTTAGAGGTCTAATCAAAATTTTGAAAATTTTAGAGGGACTTAATGAGAAATTTATTTTTTAAATGTGAAGGTCTAACTAAATTTTTTAAACTTTTCAGAAAGTTTAATGAATTTTTTAGGCTTATATAACAAATAAGTACCTAAAGTATACCAACTTTTTTCATTTAGGTACCTAAAGTATTTTTGTCAAAATAGTTACCTAAGTATCCATTTTTATCAAAAATATGTATCTAAAGTATTTTTTTAGAAACCTAGATGAAAAAATATATATACTTTATGTATCTGTTTTGACCAAAAAATACTTTAGGTACATATTTTGACCAAAAAGTATACTTTAGATATTTATTTTGATCAAAAAATATACTATTAGGTATCTAAATAAAAAAGTTGGTATAATTATTTGTGATATAAGTCATTTTTTTTAACAATTTTAAGGAGATAATTAAAAATATTCGAAAAATTAACATTTCATGAAATTTTTTATAAATTTGAGGGGGTTTAATCAAAATTTCAAAAATATTTCAAGGGGATAGTATAATATTTCCAAAATTTTAGGGGTGTCAAAGCTCCCTCTAGCTCTATTGAGCATCCGCCCCTGTCCGTCATATACTGACTTTTGAATAAAATGTGTATAACACGACTCAAAATATATGAAGTACAACCAACAATCAATTTGTCTAGCGAGATGAGGCACTATGCCCCTTAAGCAAGGTCGTGGGTTTTAATTCTGATGTTGTAAGCGGAGAAAATGGGGTTAAGAGGGTTGTCCAATAATGAGCCTCTATAAAATTTGATCTGAATTACTCTACTAAGATATGGCGGTTAAAACATTGGTTTTCCACCATAACTAATATTTTGTTTTTCCCTTGTAAGCGCTTAATTTAACTCATTTTGTGACCCTTGATTTTTTAAAAATTATGTGTGGTCACTTCTATTACACATGTTCAAAACGATCGAAACAAGTTTAATGATTTTGGTTTGATTAGGCATGGAGTAATGACCGGATACCATCATGTTATCATCAAGTAATCATGAAGGAGAAGGCAACAAGATACTCATTGGGGATGTTCTCATTCATCAGTGGGACTATCCATATACTTGAAGAACTAGGGGACGAGACTCACCCCATCAAGTACAAGTCCTTCGACCACTTCCAATTCCTTCAGTTTATGAATTCCCGTGGGGGTACAAACCAAAAAATAAGTCTTATCAAAGCCTTTTCGGGTATTTGAGACGTATATTTCTGTATGATCGAATAGATTATTCTTATTTACCGACTAAATGTTCACCGGTGCCGATGCTTTGTGTTTGTATTTTAAACATTGTTCTTCAATAAAAGATGGATATGTACTATCATTTCCAATGTAAAAGAAATATTTAATTTCTCTCGATTGAGTCACATATAGTCTCGCAAATCGTGTGAAACTTTTGAGGTGCTTCTAACTCTCATAAAAACTGAGACAAAATTTCGAGATTAAAATAACACAAAAATACACATAAAACAACACAACACTAATTATAGGGGGTTTTAACCGATTGTCTGACGAATGATATTTCGCAGACTTCTTCTGAAAGAGTAAATCAAAGGTTAATAGCATCGAACATGACAATTTGGTCAATCCCATCACAAACCCCTCGAGATCTCTGGCAAACCAATTCCACCATTCTTTGAGTTGATTTCAAAAGATTTAATTATTAATTTACCCTTCAAAATATTTTTTTTTCACTTTGCACCTTAAGCTATTTTTGGGGGGTTGTCTCATAAATTATCATTTTTTATGTTAGTTTATTTCAGAATAAAAAATCCAATAAGAATTTGACATGTGGCATGTTGTTACAGTGAGAGGTAAGGGTCGGCAAAACTAGATTTGACTCAAAAACAGAATTACTCGACTTAACTTGGCGTGAAAAATATTGAATCGTAATTTCATAAACTCGACTTGATTCAAAAAAATTTAAATAAAGTTTCAGTTATAAAATGAAAATTTGAATAACTCGAACTTTTTAGTAATTAGTTTATCAGTTTTCATGTTCGAGTCAGGTCTCTCAATTATTCATGATATATTATGTGTATCACATGTGAAAAATATGAAAAAAATATTTATATATATGTACATCTTATATCGATAGAAATTTGTTTAAATTAGAATCAATATATGGATAAAATTAGTGATTAAAAATATGTATTATAAAATTATAAATGATTACAATTAAATTTGTACATAAACTCGATAACTTGACTTTAATTTCATAAATTCGACTCGAATAAAAAATTCAAATAAAGTTTGACTCGTAAAATAGGACTCGTAAACTCAACTAACTCAAAAAAAATTTATTCGACTTGATCGAACGCTAAGTCCTAATAAGAGGTCCTAATAGAAAAGAAAATACTTTTTATTCTTCTAGAAGATCCAAATTCGAACAACTTTACCTTCTTACGTGCAACTGCACATTGCCAAAAATCGGTGGGGATGCCTGTTAGGTTTGAGGAATATTTTCCTTTATTCAGGTTTAATTTTTTATATTATAGGAGGATATAGTTTTCATTTGATTGTTAGCTTTCAGGAATCTATGAATAAATTAATTATTTTATTACACCACTTCTTGTCTTCATGTTCTTGTTCCATGTCTAATTTGGAATTCGATTAACAAGTTTGTTATTTATTTTTTAATATTCAATGTATAATATTTATATTATTTAGATCTTTTTCGATCTATAAATCAGAGAAAATTAAATGTTTATACATGCTCAATCTAACACTCTCTTGTATATTGTACTAACGAAAATATCGATTAAATTATAATCATTCAACAGGTTTTGTAACACCCACAGATCGATACGGGTTGTCCGATACAATCTAAGGTGTCATATTCGGGCCACCGAAGCGACCCACATTACAATTTCATATAAAACAAATTGTCAAACCATTTAAAACCATAAACAAATTCTAAATAAAAAAATAAAAGTTCAGAAATTATTTATTTAAAACAACATTGTTCATAGATTTATAAAATAAGTTTCAGACGCAAATGTAAACAAGACGTGACATATATGCCCCCTAAATACACAGGTACCGTACTCTGCAAGCAATACCGAAAGAACTCTCATATTGATGTCGATAGATGCACCATGTTCAAACCTTTAACCTGCGATGGTAAAAACAACATGAGCTTGGAAAAGCTCAGTAATACAGAACTACCAGGAGATGTTAAAGGCACATACAATTATATGGCTAAACATAAGATTGTCATGATGACCATGGTATCAATAAGTTTTAGATAAGATATGAAATTTCATATTATCGTTATACTTGAAGGTAACAGAGTCGTTCTTAAGTTGATCACCCGAGTACCAGACAAGATGCCTATAGCCCGAATAATCAGAAGAGATATAGATTACATAAGTTGAACTAGGGAGTTTAGTGTGTTCTATTGAGTGCAGACATGAACCATACAGAGAGTTTCGAACATTGGTAATTTATTCAGTAGAGTATATTTTAGATATGAAGGAAAGTTTTACTTAAAGCACCTAACTACCCTCCAACCGTACACCGATATGCAGTTTCCCATAACTGCATCCATAAGGACTTACCCTATGAGCCAACCTAAGGGGATGCCTTAGGTCCATAAGGTCTTACTCTAAGTTCATTGGACGTAGGTGCAAACCTAAGGGGATGCCTTAGGTCCATAAGGTCTTGCCCTAAATCCATTGAACGTAGGTGCCAACCTAAGGGGTTGCCTTAGGTCCATAATGAATTACCCTAGCCGAAGTGTAGGAACCTACCCAAGGGGATACCTTGAGCCCAAAAGGAATTACCAGCTTGATCAGGGTTGAACCTGCAGAAACTTCCTACAATATCCCATATAGTACCCTAGAAAAATCAGTTTAGTGCAGACAGTAGTAACGGTGTAAAAACATGAATTAGACATATATTTCCAGTATATCAAAAAATAGATAACATGTTTTCAGATTAGAAACAAAGGTATATTTCCAGACGGATAGGAGTCATATTTTAAATCAGAGGAACAATCTTGATTTCAAACCAGAGAGAATATTCATGTGCACATGGAACACACTAGATGGATCAATTTATTTTGCAGAGGCACTTAGTAATTGCAAGAAAAGGGACACTGATCTTCTGACAATTTTGAACTAATTTTGGAGGTGAGATCCTTAATAAAAAGGGGTTCAGAACTAACGGCCCCAACCATGCATTCGAGAATTGATACATCGAGATTATTCAAGATATCTGATGTATAAGGAATGTTCCAATCATTTTGGCCAACAAGGGCATTTTAGTCATTTTAACTTTCATGGCAAATTTTTGTAATTCAACCCATAAGGGTAAAATAGTGATTTGCAATATTTAGAATCTCTAACGGTTTATCAAGCCCCCAAATCTATTTGAACTAACAGATCACAACCTTGCAGTACTTACCAAGCATTCAGATATATGCACCTCATGCGTATTCATTTCCAAATAATGAATGTATTACATAACTGGATAGTCACCTTCATATTTCCACATAGGACTTACCATCGAGTAGTCGAACATATATTTCGTGAGAAAATCTTTCAATATTTTATTAATATCATGATTGATTATCGTACACGAGTCATGCTTTATAACCCTTAAGGGTATTTTAGTCATTTAAGGTTTATTGCTATTTCCAGAATTTATCAAAGGCAAATTCACTTATTCCTGTCATGAGGGTATTTTACTTATACCGAGGCTTAGGGATATATTCATCATTTTAGTCAAATCAATCTTTAGAGCATTTTCAGATGTTTATTCAGAAATTGGGAAAATCTAGGCATTTCACAGCCTCAAATGTTAGAAACCTGATTTTAGAATTCTCCAAACAAATTTGAAGTTTAACGGGTTGAATTAGGGATTCTATAAGGTCATATACGAATTTCTAGATCATTTCCACTTCTAGGGGTATTTAGGTCATTTTTACACCTCGAGGGTATTTTTGTCATTTCATATTCAAGTAGATCAAAAATTAAATATTTTAAACAAGAATAATCTGAATTGAAGTTTTCGAGTTTAATTGCTTCATCAATTATTCACTGAACTTGGGTTTTTTACCGGTCATCAAATTTTTATTCGAGTCATTCTAGTCTTGTTTGATTTTTTTCTATCATAATTAATATGACTTTAAGATATTCAGGCATTATCATATTCATTCATACATTAACCAATATTGACAAGTTTCGTAAAGCATGCAAGAGGTAGTAAAGTATTACCTCAACTCTGAGCCACATCGATCCACCCTTGCACTTCTTTTGATCACTTTCGAACTCGAACTCATCGTCCTTCAAAATCTCGAACACAAAAGCGAACACCTTCGATTATCTCTAATCCAAATCAACCCTTAACTCAATTATATTTCCCTTCAACTGATTAATTAAACACATAAGCATGCTCGAGTTCAAGGTCAGATTCAGAGATTTTCGGGTTAGAATTTTGCAAAACAGATATATTTTTCATATGAATTCGGAATATACTTTAGGTATCTACTTTGACGAAAAATACTTTACGTACCTATTTTAACAAAAAAGTATACTTTGGATACTTATTTTGACCTAAAAATATTTTAGGTGCATAAATAAAAAACTTAGTATACTTTAAATACTTATTTATGATATATGTCTCAACTTCTTCTCTAAATTAGGTTTTTTTTTTCATTTGCTCATGTTAATGCCATTCTTCAATATCATATTTGATCTTTTTAAATATCAATGAATCTATCTCATTATCCTCTACCAGTCCACCAATTTGTATTTTCTCAAAACCTTTTTAACTCAAAATTTTTAAATACAAAATTAACAATTTTAATTCGAGTCTTGTCAGATTTGAAAGGTTTAAGATGTCCATTTGGAAGTTCCAACAATGAGAAGCGTTTGTTCAAAGAGAAATATATTTTGAAACCAACCTTATTACATGATTGTCGATGGAGATCAGAGCAAAATAAAGTTGAAGATTTGACATGAAATTTGTTGATTTTGAATAGATTTCCAATAAAAAAAAACAATTAAAGAGAAAAAAGTAAGGAAGAAGAAAAATATGAGATATCTCGTAAACAATGACTTACATGAGAAATTATATCATATGCCATTCCTGCAACGTCATTCATAAGACCAACCAATAAAAATCACCCATCTCATTATTTGTTCTATCTCATATTTTTACCAAGTGAATCTTCACTCATATTTATTGTAAATCAATTTTAAAAATAATTTTTACCAAGTAAAGATTTACTTGGTAAAAATATGACATAAAAAATAATGAGATGTATAATTTTTATTAGTTGGTCTCATAAATGTCGTAGCGAGAATCACCTCATTAATGAATTAACAGTAGATGACTAAAAAATTAATTCAAAAATGTCAGCGTCATAATAGATACGGGTGAGCAACTGATCGGTTAATAATTAACCGGTTATACTGATTTTTTAGTTTATTCAGTAGCGTATCGATTTTCGACCAGTAATTTGGTTTGATTATCAGTTTTGAATACCTAAACCTAATAATTGTGTGTGTATCTTTAATTAATTGAATGTTTATATGGAATGAAATGCTCAAATATTATGAATTAACTCAATCTATTTTTTATATGAATTACTTATACGTTAAACGTAACGATGAAATTATAATGCAGTGAATTCTGTTGTCGTGGTTAGGGGTGATAATGAGCATGACCGACTCTGCAAGCTTCTCGGGCTCTGCTTGGTCAAAGTTCAGTTCGAGTGTATTTCGTGAACAAGCTCGAAATAATTATATATATTATATATATACTCTATATATACCATGGTTACTTGCAGACTTTAAAAATAAATATTATCTTTTCCTAAACAGGTTTTCACATATTAGTTTTTAAAATTTAAAAAAATATTTAAAAGCAATTTGAGGAAAGCAACAAGTCAAACTCGAGCCTCGAGCCAAATTCAAACTGTCCAATTCGAGCTCGAACTCGTCTAAAATTTTGAGCCCGATGAGCTTTGAGTCTGAACCGAGCCCAACAATACTATTTTAGAGTCGAATCGAGCCTGCTCAGGCTCGACTTGTTATCACCCCTAATCGTGGTTCGGTCGGGAAGGAATTTAGTTTGGTTCTTTTGATTTTAGGTTTATAATCGTTTTGGTTTATTCAGTTTTTATGGCTAATAAGTCGATTTATTTCAATTATTAACATATAAAAACAGAACGATCCAATACACACCCTAAATTGCTATTTTTTTATAGTGTTACGAATAGGAGTGGGCATTCGATCGAGCCGAGTTGAGTCGATTCAAGTAAAAAAAATCGAATTAGTCGAGCTGAACAATCATATTTTATAACTCAAATTTTATTTTTATTTTTTTCGATTCAATTCGAGTTTATGAAATTCGAGTCCATTTGTTCAAATTTCTATTCAAATTTAATTGTCAACATTTATAATGTTATAAAACTAAATTTTTTCCAATTTAAACGACTTTCTATAACCATATACAATACACATATATATTTCTTCATTTTTTTATATGTAATATATGAGATTAACTCCTTACTTTTTTCCAAGTGATAATCTTCACATATCCTACTTCTAATCTCATCCATCCATTTCACTCATCCAATGGTCATAGATTGGTGTAAAACTAGTTGAGTTTTATATAGTGTAACTGGATCTCATCCCATATATATAAAAGGCAAAATTGAGAGACCCAACTCGAACTTAAAAACTAATCCACTAATTATTAAAAAAATTGAGTTATTTGAATTTCTTTCTAATAATTCAAATTTTATTTAGAATTTTTTCAAGTCAAGTCGAGTTTAAGAAATTATGAGTCGAGACAAGACCAGTCGAGTATTTTCGTATCGAGTAGAGTAGAGTTTTGCACACCCATAATTTTGAACGGAACAAAAAAATACGGTTAAAGTTCAGTGAGTAATGTTGTAGTTTACCCATAATCAAAATTTACAAACCCTACCCTCGCACTTATGTACAGTGATAAAATTTCAGGAGCTTATTAGGAATTTAGCCATTCTTTCTTGATTCATCCGAGGAACCAAAAAGGAAAACACACAAAGAACGCGCGGATATCAAATCATCCCTTCAAAGTTGTTTTTAGTCCTTCATTTTTCACTCACTCCTTTGTTTCAATTCCTCTCTGTACTACTTCTGCTGTCTCCATCTCTGTCCAGCTGCTTCAAAGTACGTTTTTTTTCAATAATTTTCTTGTGTTTGTTTATGGGTTTCAGATGCCCATTTCAATTCACCAACTGGAATTTTATAGATGTGGTTTTTTTGAATTAGTTTGGCCATTAGGGTTATGATTTATGAATGTTGTTTGCTTTTATTCTTTTTTTGAGTTTTGGGTTGCAATGATTTTGATATTTGGGGGTGATTGAGGAATTTGGGGTTTCGTTTTGATGGAATGAGTCGAAACCTAAACAGTTGATTGCATTTGTTTAACATTCTGGTGATTGTTTTAATGCTCTACCCAATGACGCAAAAATTGATCTTTCCATTGTTTTTTTCGTATTAAGGGTGTATGGAACTAATTGAGGCATATGCATGAATGACTGCTTGTTTGCAGATGTTTTAGTTTTTGTTTAGAGAATTAATGGACACCCAATGGGAAATTATATTTATATTTTCATGTGTTAGGTTCCAGGTTTAATTAGTCGTCTCTGGATTTTGGTATTTTTGCAATGCTTTGTTGTTTTGTTAATCTAATTAGGCTCTTGATCAACTTTATTGTTAGTCAAGAGAAAATATGAAATGGAAAGTTAGAGTTACAGAGACATGCATGTTCAAGGTGGACATTTATATATATAAATATATATTTGATTTTTAATTATGCCTTTCTACTGAATGTGATGCAACCCTTTCTTCCTCAGTTGCATGTGAAAAGGTTTAATGCTTAACTATATTTATAAGATTGAACACCGAACCCTCTTTTTAAGGGTTTTTATATTTCTCTATACCTTATCTTTTGTTATTATTAATAGTGTTCTTTAATAACCAGTGTTCATCTGGTCTTTCAGAGTCATATTCACTTAAGATAAGTCTGCTAGCTCTGTCATGTGCTGATAAGAATGAGAAAGATATGTTTGTAAAGTGTCAAAAACTCACCAAACTGTAGGAGTAAACCATCTAACTTATCTAGGTTATCCAATTGCATCATCATTAGAATTATGATGGAAATATTATCTTATTCAGCAGTTGACAGAAGGGGAGCACTAAGTGCTCTTATCGCAAGTGCACGGTGGAGTCATCATTAGCAAGATTCAATTTATGATTGATATTTACTTTTATTCATATTTATTTTTGGACCGTGTGAAATTTTTAGGAGTCACTCAATTATATTTGACTATTGTCATGAATTTTCTCAGTTACATTATTTGGATAACCTTTCTGGAAATGAATGGATTTTGGCCGTCGTTGCTATTATTTCACAAACTCTCTTCCCTGTCTACATGCTACCTGGGGGGATTGAACTTATTCTGGTCTGTTTCATGGAGGCCTCTAACACAATATTGATGCTTGTTCATCGTTTACTGTTTTTTAGGCTAATCAGATTGCTGAGATGCCCAACAACTCTCAATTTTCAGGTGTATAGGTAGCATGTGATTGAAAGAATGTTTTTCTGAGAGAGGCTGGTCTGAATGTAATTATGAAATACAATTTTTTCCCTTCGCTGGGCTTATGTAATGTTCATAGAAATCTTCCCTAGAGAACTGGTGGCTATCTTTTTTCCGCAGTTAGAAGTGGCCATGCTACAAATAGATGCTAATTGCTTTACATTTTTCCTGAATTAGCTTCACGCACCTCCTATCGTTGGCTCAATGGACCCGTCTCAAAATTTCCCTCCACCTATGTCGGGTCAGGTAATAACTTTTCTTTCCGTTCTTCCTAATGTCTATGTAGTATTATTCAACACTATCTTTATAAACTATTTCTAATTTATGTATGGGTATATATATATATATTATGCAGTTCCGACCTGTTATTCCATCTCAGCAGCCACAACAATTTGTCTCAGTACCTCCACAGCATTTTCAACCTGTTGCTAGAGGAGCTACTATGATGAATTCTGGGTTTCCTTCTCAAACCCCACAACCCCAATTTCCTCAAGTAATGCCGCAATTACCATCTAGACCCGGCCAACCAGGCCATATTCTACCAGCACCACCTGCAGTACCACTGCCAGCTACACAGCCTAATCAGCATGTTAATCCAGGGGCATCGCTGCCTCAACCTAATATTCAAACCCCAACTAACTATTTTCCTGGTGTCCCAGCATCACACCTCTCTTCATCATATACGGTTAGTGAAAGCGATTAAGAATTTATTTGTTTAGTGCTACAATAGTTTGTAGTTTTTTAACCTTGATTTTCTGTATTCATGTCTTTGCAGTTTGCACCCCCTTCTTATGGTCAGGCGCCGCTGTCTCATAATGCCATGGCTCAATATCAACCCATGACACAGTTGCAGGCACCGGATGTTTTTATTGGTGGCCAGGTTAGTGTCCATGTGAGCCAGAGTACTTCTGTCACATCAGCGCAGCAAATTGGTGAACAACCTTCTGTTTCCACAGCTACTATTCCAGTAAGAGCATTCTTCTGCCTTCACCTTTTGCTACAAATCTAAACCAAACACTTCCGCATCTTGTATTTCTTGTGCTGCTATTTGTGCAAGTACCACATCCAGTTCACAGTTTTATGAACTTTCAGGCTCCCATCATTCAGCCGAAGCCCACTGAACAGGCTTCAACAGATTGGATACAGCATACTTCTGCAAATGGCCGGAGGTACATAGTACTCTACGCTTGGGCTTCGAATATATGATGGTTTAAGGCTTGTATTTTGGTTTCGGTAGTGAAAAAATTATCTTTTTTGTATATTTGAATGGATTGCTTTGTGAGGATATGGTGGGAATAATGTATCCTGCCGCCTCAGTTGACATGACTGCTGAAATACTCATCTCCCCTTGTTTGTAATGGAGTGAAGAGAGTGTTGAATGTCCACCCAGTACAGGCTGCTTCTTATGTCTTGGATCAATTAATACTACTTAAAAATTCCTATACGTTTCTGTTAAGATATTGCAATGTTCATCAGAGAGTTTTACCAATGCATTTTCACACTCTGTATCCTTCACTTGCATGGTCTATTATTGTATTTATTTAACTTTGGATTCATTTTGGCTTATGCAGATATTATTACAATAAGAAGACGCGGCTATCTAGTTGGGAGAAGCCATTGGAATTGATGACACCAATTGAGGTTTGTTATGCTAATGATACAGCTTTTGTACTAATATTTTCAGTCTCTAATTTCTTATACCATTAAACCGTGTTAGATGCATTGCTTCTTGTATTTTATCGGTCCCAGCCATAGTGAGCAAGTACTTCGCATTATAAGAAAATTAATCGTGGTTCAATGTGGAGACACATTTCGTTAGATTGCTTGTAAAGATTGAAATCAATGTTTCCAAGCAGCACCTTATGACTGTCAAATCACTTTGTTTGCTTTTTGATGGAGTTTTGGCCTGGAATGGAAGCTTCTGAGATCTTCCTTTCCGTTTTGAACTTCTTACTTTTTCCTCATCCAATTGATTTTGGTGGTTTTTCCTCAACAAAGTTGCGTGTCTACTTACCTGTTATCTACATGACAGAGGGCGGATGCATCAACTAGCTGGAAAGAATATACAAGTCCTGATGGAAGAAAGTGCGTAATTAGAATGATTCCTTTTAAGCTTCTGTAAATTTTGTTTAGCATCTTTTATCATATCCTTTTTGTGAACATCTGCAGGTATTACTACAACAAGGTTACAAATCTATCAACATGGTCAATCCCTGAAGAGCTGAAGGTTTTCTCCAATAACAACCTTTACTCCTGTGATTTCTTATCATAGGCATGGCTCCTTACCATCTATTTTCTTATTGGTGTTATAATATTCAAGTTGGCTCGTGAACAAGTAGAGATAGCATCTGCCAAAGGAACACAGTCAGAAGTTTCTTCTCATATGCCAGCTTCTGTACCTCCTGTGAGTAAAGCACAATCTGATGCTGATACGTCATCTACAATAATTCAAGGAGCTTCTTCAACTCCAGTTTCAGTGGCGCCAGTTCCTTCTAGTAGTAAAACTGAACCTGTGGTGGTTTCTGGGTCAGATTTACCTGTTGCAACTTCTTCAGCAGTGACCAATGTACATACAGTTCAGACGGTTGAGGATTCTATCACACCATCTGTTGCTGTTTCAGAAAGTTCCGAAGTTTCTTTAACAGAGGCCAATGCTGTTACGACACCGATGTATTATTATCTTAACTGGTTTTGAGTGATTTGTAACATTGCCTTTTGCACCTTGAATGATTTTCTGCTCTTTAAATTTTAGGAATAATATCAGCAAAGCTTCTTCTTTGGATATGGTTAGTTCTGCCGAAGGAGGTTCAACTCAAAATGTAGATGTATGTGATGGATTATTCATCTTTCCTTCTAGCAATAAATTCTGCATATGCTTATTTTGCTAGATAAGTGATTTCAGGAAACTGTAAAGGATGTGGTAGTGAGTGAGAAAATTAGCAGTGCTTTGGAAGAGAAAGCAATTGATCAAGAGTCTTTGACTTATGCCAGCAAGCAAGTATGTAGCGGATTTTCCATACCCTTCAGCTAATGTTCCTTTTACAGTTCTTGACCCTTGTTAATTTCAAAATAATTTTCACTTCTAGGAGGCTAAAGATGCATTCAAAGCTCTTTTGGAGTCGGCAAATGTTGGTTCTGACTGGACATGGGATCAGGTAAATCAATAGGTAGTTTTGAATTATGTCAATATGTTTAACGTTTAAATGTATTTCTCACATTTCTGCAAGTATCTGATATTTTAATTGATTATGATAGGCCATGAGAGTAATAATAAACGATAAAAGATATGGTGCTTTGAGAACACTTGGAGAGAGAAAACAAGCTTTTAATGAGGTAAATCCTTTCATTGTTCACTTTTAGTCACTCTCTTGTCAGTTTGCATGTAGCTTGGTATTTGGTTGATTTCAAATTAAGTGACAATTTTATGTTGTCCATTACATTTTCATTTGGTGTTATATATAATTATCATATTTTCCTGTTTTTCAGTTTTTGGGTCAAAAGAAAAAGCATGATGCTGAGGAAAGGCGGATTAAACAGAAAAAAACACGGGACAAATATAAAAAAATGTTAGAAGTGAGTTATTTGCCGCTCTATAGATTGTATAATCTCTCTTTGCTAGATTCAATTGTTTTCTTACTCTTGTTATAAGTGTGAATCTTGTACAGGAGTGTTCGGAGTTGACGTCATCCACAAGATGGAGGTTTGTTTTCCCTTTTTTTCCCTGCACAACATTGATATGTTCTGGTTTGGATCAATAGCATGGTTATTACATGGAAAGTGGTCTTTGCTAATTGAGTAGTTGCACTATTATTCAGCAAAGCAGTTACTATGTTTGAAGATGATGAGAGGTATAAAGCTGTCGAGCGGGAGAAGGATAGGAAGGATCTTTTTGAGAATTACATAGATGAACTTAGGCAAAAGGTATGGTTTGGTCCATTAACTCCCATCGATTTCGACTGGTGTCTCTCTACAATGTGTATTACATGCCTCACACAACCTCCCTGTCTGCCAAAACTAGTACTTTTGGTATATTCTAGTATGCTTGATTATTTGTATTCACATGGATGCACGTGCATGCATCATATGTTTGTTCGTTTCCTTCCAACTGTAAGCCAAACATCGTTTTGATATTGTCTGTACTCAAACTCTGTATTCCTGCTCATTGTTTTACCCTGTGATCCTGTAAATTTATGTTGATATTTGTTTTTCTTTTAAATAGAAGAGGAGAACCTAGGAGAAGTGTAAATGCTTGAACTTTTAAACACCTTAGTAATCACGTAATCATTTATTTTGGATGAGGTTAGTAAACATGAGCTAAGTTTTGTGTTTATATTTATATCTTTCTCCTCCATTACAATCCACTATTTAGGTTTATCGCCAGTTGATTTAATATGGAGAATGTTATGCCATCCTTTCCAAGTGCATTATCATCTATAATTTTGCTTGTCTATGAAATATAATGCTAAAACTGTCCATTATATGTATTCACATATAGTGCGGTTGTTTGATAAATGTCCTCTTTTTACATAGCGGGAAAGGGGCCTTTTAGGCTTTTACCATTTTTGGGACTATGGTTTGAAAATTTTATCAGAATTTCATTTTCTTGAATTTATTTGTTGCCCAGGAACGGGTGAAGGCTCAAGAGCAGCGGAAGCAGAATATTATGGAGTATAGACAATTTTTGGAATCTTGCAACTTCATTAAGGTACCTTTAAGCAAGTTTCAAGTTTGCATTTATGGTTTACATTGGACTCTGTGTAAGGTAGTACTATTACTATGTAGTCAAATAGCCAGTGGCGAAAAGTTCAGGACCGCTTAGAGACTGACATAAGATGTTCGAGTCTTGACAAAATTGAACGCTTGGAAATATTTCAGGTAGTATCGTTCATTTGACTGTTAATAGTTTTTATTTTTTAATTTTATTTGCAATTTCTTTGTGCATTTCAAATACTAATTTTAGGAAGCTTTTTATAGGAATTTATACGGGACTTAGAGAAGGAAGAAGAGGAGCAGAGGAGGATACAAAAGGTGACCTCAGTTATTTACTTTAGTCATCACGCTTTGTGTCTGCATTTTGGGATTATGGTCTGATCTTGGTCTTTTATCAAAATAGGAAGAACTGAGAAAGTCGGAGCGTAAAAATCGTGATGAGTTTCGCAAGTTGATGGAAGAACATGTTGCTGCAGCAACTCTTACTGCCAAAGCTCATTGGCGTGATTATTGCATGATGGTTAGCAAGCTAGTGTGATAGTATTTTGGGAGAAAAGTGCACAAGGTAGCTATTATTACTTGCTTTCTGATAAATCTTTCATGTCTTTTTGTTTTCAGGTTAAAGATTCACCTCCCTTTCTGGCAGTTGCATCCAACACCTCAGGTCCAACACCAAAAGATTTGTTTGAAGATGTAGCTGAGGAGCTTCAGAAACAGGTGAATCCTTACCTTTCTATTCTGGTTATTTTCTGTATTTTACCCTTAAGTGTAGCATCTAGTAAATCATCGGCTTTCTTTCGCCTTTTCTGGACTAGAAAGCAGTCCAAGTATGTCTTGTGACTGTCTTGGTAATCATGGTTACTTTCTTTGAGCAAATGAGTAATGCTTGTTATAACTTGCCTGCTTATGTTTAATTTACAGTATGATGATGATAAAGTTCGAGTAAAGGATGCAGTGAAGTTGAGAAAGGTGTGGCAGTGGCATTCAACTGTATACTTTCCTTAACATGCCTCATGATTTTTTTGTCTAATATTCTGGTATATGTTTCAGATTTCTTTGGCATCAACTTGGACTCTAGAAGACTTGAGGGCTGCCATTTTCGAGGATATTAGCTCTCCACCCGTATCAGATGTTAACTTGAAGGTGCTTGCATGTTTTTAATAGTTATTGTTTTGTTTGAACGCCAGAGTGGTTTTCCAGGGCATGCTGTTGGAAATATGGGTTGTTCTAAAACATTCTACATTTTATTAAACATATGTTTTGCATACCATATGTGTTGCTCAAAGTGTCTACATTTCTGTTACTTCGAATTATTGACGCATATGGTACAGGGTCTGAAAAGAGGACATGGGTGTCACGGATTCCTTGTTCAAACTATGGCATTTCGATTGATGTTAAGTTGAGGGACAACCAGCTGACTATTTATTGAATTGACTATCTTCAATTGCAGCTGATTTTTGAGGACTTACTTGAAAGGGTCAAGGAGAAGGAGGAGAAAGAAGCTAAGAAGCGCAAGCGTCTTGCAGATGACTTCTTTGATTTATTGCAATCTATGAAGGTGAGGCAGGCTACGTCTTTTAAAATGTTGGTCAAATGATTCAATAGTCTGGAAATTTCTTTTTATTCAACTATATGATTGTTTAACCTATTGCAGGAAATCACTTCATCTTCAGCATGGGAGGAGTGCAAACATCTTCTTGAAAATAGTCAGGAATTCAGGTGCTTGCTATTTAGATCGGCTTGTGATAGTCTTAGTTTAAACATTTACTTATTACACCACAATAGTTCTATAAATAATAATTGTTCATCATACGGAATCTCTTCTCTTAGTAAGGTTGAGAAAACTTCATTAAATTTGGAAACGCTTGCAGTTCTCTGTTGGTGTCGTAGATACTGATAAGGACCTTCTGATAGTTGGGAACTTTTTTTATTTGTTCCTCCTTTTGTTAATAGTTGTGATTGTGATTTCTCTAAAAATTGATGATGAATTTGAAGAAATTGCATACAACCTTCAAAATTTCTTTGAATCATTCTATATATTTTCCATCAAAAATTGCTTACTTCAAAGCTTATTTGTTGAATGTTTATATGTAGTTCAATTGGGGATGAAACCTCCTGCAAAGAGATATTTGAGGAATACGTAAAACAGTTGAAAGGAGATGCAAAAGAGAAGGAACGAAGGCGGAAGGAAGACAAGGTATTAGATCAATTTGAATTTTACATATTTGCATATCAATTCCCCACTTAAAACTTGAGTGTTCATTTTCTTTTTGTGAAACAAGGGTAAGTCCGCGCATTTGAATTTCTTTTGAATTTTGGTTTAACCTTAAATGTGTAGCGTATCATTAGTCTATTCTTTGTGCATGCTCGAAGTTAGTGGTATTCTCCTTGCCCATGACTCTCCTTATTGATGTTTGTTTTCCGTAAATGATTGTGGAATTGCATAAATCAAATATCTCCTTACCCATGTCTGTGTATATGTTTGGCACGGGTGTCCAACATTGGTATTTAAAAGAAAAACAAAGAGTTAGAGCAACACGGTCCAGCTATCCAGTCTCCAATTGCTGGTTTAGAAGTATGCAAACAAGTGAAAATGTTTTTTTTTTATCCTACAGGCAAAGAGGGAAAAAGAGAGAGAAGAGAGGGAGAGGAGGAAGTCAAAGCATGGAAGGGACAAAGAGAGAGGGTACGAAAGAGAAAAGGAGGAATACTCGAGGGAGGGACCTTCAGATGCACATGTTGATACAGGTGAAATTCATGATGAAAATGAACATAAACGGTCAGGAAAAGATGACAGTAAGAAACATCGTAAACGACATCGAAGTTCAGTGGATAATTTGAACGAAAGTGAAAAAGATCGGAGTAAGACCCACAGGCACAACAGTGATCACAGAAAATCAAAAAAGGTATGACATTCTCTCCCATTCATATGTTTGAAACAGTTGGAACCGTGTTCTGACAGCACTTCATTAATGACCGTTCCTGCTTCAGCACGCATCGACACCCGAATCCGATAGCGAAACCAGGCATAAAAAGCATAGGCGAGACCATCGGAACGGTTCGCGCAGAAATGTTGATCCTGAGGACCTTGAAGATGGAGAATTTGGTGAGAGGGAAAGTCAGTAGTAGGTATGTTATCCTACAGATTTCTAGCTCCTCTTTTGTGATCATGTTTAATGTATTTCAACAATGTAAGGTGGCCTGTTTTTAGCAGTTTTTAAGTTTGATAGTGGAAATGTTGTACAAGTATCATAATTTATGATAGCTGGTTTTATTGATTACTAGTTCTAATAACAGATGGTAATTTCATGTTCTTTTTTTAATAATATTTTAGCCTACACTTTTTCCCCTTTTTGAGAATTATATATAAATCCTATATATCCAATACAATATCGGTAGAAACTTTTAGTTTTCACAAGCGTTTTAGTTTTAGGGTTTAAAAACTCAAGTTATGGTGTAGGGTTTAGGTGTAGTACTTTAGAATTTAAGGGCAGTGGTTAGGGTTTAGGGTAATATGTTGAGGATTTATGTTTTAACCTATAAACTCTAAATTCTAACCCTAAATTCTATTCACAATCCCTAAGTTCTAAACTATTAAACCTAAAACCCTACACCCTAAATTATGTTCTTAAACCCTAAAATTAAGACAGAAAACTAAAAGTTTCACCGTCAGTGTGTCAAATAATTACCATATATATATAGAGAGAGAAACTTTAATACATAGTCTGTGTAAAGTTTACACATATCTTTTAATTTTAGGGGTTAGAGGTTTAGTTTAGAGTTTAGGGGTTTGGGTTGTAGGGTTTGGAATTTAAGGTTAATGCTTAGAGTTTAGGGTTTAGGGCTTGAGGTTTAGTTTTTTAGGGTTTAATTTTGATTTATAGTAGAAATAGGCAGGCCTGTATAAAATTCATGTGTATCAAATTTAAACCCATATATATGGGTAATTATTCCATGCAAAAGAGCTTGTGAAAACTTTGTTTACACAAGAGCATTAGTTTTATGGTTTATGAATTTTATTTAGGGTTTATGGGGTTTAAGTATAGTATTGAATTTAGGGCTTAGGGGTTGATAGAATTTTGTGTTTAGGGTTAAAATTTAAAGTTTATAGGTTAAAATTTAAATCTCTAACCATATTATCCTAAAACCTAAACCTTAAATTTTAAATTTTAACCATAAACCATAAATTTTAAATCCCTAAACTCTAAACTGAAACCTTAAATCTTAAAATTAAGGTGCTTGTGAAAACAAAAAGTTTTTACCACTTTTATATATATATATATATATATATATATATAATGTTGTTACCAGTTACCTGGAATTTTCTTGTTCTGAACGATTATGTTATTCGGACTCGGGGTGAATGTCGAATATTGGTATATATTCGATACTAGTATACAAAATCAACATGGATGACAGAGCTCAGGTTAACAACACTGGAATTTCCAAAAACAAGATCCTCCGACAACTCGGAAGCTAAACCAAAAAAGAAAACAATTTGAATTAAGTTGAACTTTTTTGGAATAAAATAGAATTAAATGAAAAATTCAAGTTTAGTCGATTGCATTTTTGTTTCCTTATCAATAATAATAATTATTATTATTTTAAACTAGAGTCTGATTTTATTAAAGAGAATGAAAAGTATAATAAAACGCGTTCTAAACATAGAGAGTAAAGAGAAATTTGAAGATTATATTCACCGAGAATTTATACGGAAAATAAAATAAGATAAAAAAAATCAAAAAGACCTGAAGAAAAACAACTTTCTTTTGTATATGAATTCATTTTTTTAGAAACTTAACAACCATTATCAAAATTTCATTGGCTCTGTGCAACCATCATCAAAATCTCAATGTTTTTATTCAACTAGATGTTAATATAATAATGTAAGAGGGGTGATAGACATAATCAATCTTACAGATCTGTTCCGTTAATAATTCTGATTATGTATGTAAACTTTCACAAAAAAAATTTAATTATATTAGATTGTCGATCTTTCTTGATCAAAGAATTGTGCTGTGATAATAACTACATGAACGTATAACTACTACAAAGGAGGTAGCTAAGATCTGTGTCAAAAGATAGTAAAAATCGTACCACAAAAACATACGAAACAAACATAACAAGATGAGTGAAAAGAAAAAATCTAAAATAAAAAAGATTTTTATTAGCATCTAAAAATAAAAATAAGAAAGGTTACCGACGATTGACAATCAAAACAAGATTAATATCGTCACTAATAATTAAAAATGAAAATAAAAACAGCGACATGAAATTTTATTGTAATGGTTTGACATTATTTTTCTTTTAAAGTAATTAAAATTAATATAATATTTGAAATTAAAACTAGAAATTAATTATTATTTTATAAATAATATTTCATATTAAATCTAGTACACGGTCCGTGTGGGATTTTATGGTTTTTCTCTAGGACTATTTTATCTTCCATTTCAACGAGTATTCACTATCCTTAACAACACATAAGGTATTGTCTATTTAGACCTATTAGATCTTACAGTATTATTTGTAAATATATTTCAGGAATTAAAGATGTTTAAACACTTATATTTAAAATCAGTTTTAAAACAAAGTCGATACAATATTTTATAGAACTCTTTTCCTTTTGTTTTCGATAACATTTTGATTATTATTCAGTGTATTTATTTATTTTTGGTTATTTTCTTTTTAATGAATTACAGATTATCCGCCACTGTCGACATATCTACCACAAGAAGCTTATCCTCCGCCAACATATCCGCCACAAAAATATCCTCCTAGTCAGGGGTATCCTACTCAGGGATACCCTCCTCCCTATGCCCCTCAAAAGGAAAAGCATATGGGTTGCTTACAAGGCTGGTAAGCTCCCCATCCTATACGTATGTATACGGTTATATTCATGTACGTATAGTACATTTATATGAGTATATCTATTGTTTTTGTTACGGTACATCTATATTAAGAATCGAGATAACATCATAAAATTTTACGAGGTCACAGTTAAGAAATATTTGAGAGGTAGCTAAAGATGTAACATGTTCTAATTATGAATACGTTATGATTAAAAAATGCGTCCGTAACCACAATTTAATATTCATTCTAATATAATTCTTGGTTTTCAATTGTACCTGCAGTTTGGCTGCTCTTTGCTGTTGCTGTTGCTGCTTGCTGGATGCTTGTTTTTGAGGAACAAAGCTTTGCCAGCAATCTCCAATTGTAATGTTGGATTCAAATGGCATAAACTCAAAAACTTCAAAAATAAATAATTGATGTTAAGCATCAATAATTCAACCTTTGCATGTAATTCAACATTTCCTCTCTAATAAAATGTAGTATTTTCTATTATCTAAAAATTGAAACAAAATCTCAGCAGGAACAGACTTTCAGACATGTAATAAAACTACTCGAGACACAAGCAAGAGTGGTTTTTTTAGAATCCTGGTCTCGAAACAATCCAACTCAATAACGACTCGTGACCTTTCGCTTATGAAGCGAACGCACTACCACTATGCTACAAAGGCCTTTGTTTAAATTCATTAACTTTAACCTACTAAAATATACGTATTAAAACCTGTCAAGTCCTTGAGGCAGCGTCCATGTTAGTCACGAACAATGTCGACAAAAGAAGATGCATTAGACTCCTTGCAAATAGAGGCGTTGACATTACACTTTAGTAACTCTCTTACCGAATTCCGTCACTTTCAGGTAGCATCTCCACGATAGTTGGCTACTGTTGAACTCTTACGGGAGCTTCTCCGATGAATGTCTCGACAACCATCCTCTGCTCAAACCCCACCAAAATGAGTTCATCATCCTTTGCAAAGCCTCGAATTATCCTACATTGGGATAAATAAGAACCAAAGTAGTATCATTCAGATGCAGAAGGAAAGCACGTTGCTCAAGTGAAGCACTACATTCAGATTTCATAAACAATATCAAAACCTATAGAGACAGACACTACTGAAAGAAAGAAAGAAAGAAAGCCTTACTCATACCATCCGATCCGATCCCGAAATTTTATTAGGGAATTGCATCGAAAACACTTCATTCAGAAATTCTTCAGGACTAAAAGAGGCTAGAAGATTATTATTGTTAACGTCAGTAGTCACAAGAGGTTGTAAATAGGATGGACCGAGAGTGCTAGGAAGACAGTCGCACTCTTGAAAATTTCAAATTCTCGTATACTGTAGAAGTTTTCTTTGTACTTTATATTAATAATCTAATCTCACACTCCATAAATTTTCTAATTTCTTTACTAAGTATAAAATTCCACACTTCTAAACATAAAATCTTACTGCCGTTCCTGGTTGTAAACTAGATACGATGTTATGATCAAAGCTCGGAGAGGAAACATACAGGTTATCAGAATACAGGAAGAACAATTGAACTCATACCGACATCCGTAGAACAAGGCAGCCCACTCGAATAGATGAGCATATGAATTTCTTTTCGATGCACTTGTCCATATTCCATTATGTTTTGTAAGAAAATAACGTAAGATTGTTTTTCTTTCTTTAAAAAAAGGAAGAATAATGAATGATTGTTGAAAGGTCAAATTCTTCGAATAGTCCTTGTACTTATGTAAGTTGTGATTTTTAGACCAGTACTCTAAGTTGGGCATTTCAATCTATCACTTTTCAATTTTTGAAATTTCGGTCATCATCCCAAAAGTAACTTATGATTGTTTTTTTAAGGCTTAAGTGGCAAATAAGTGCTTAAACTATACTCTTTTTTATATATGTACTTAAAGTATTTTTTGGGTCAAATAGGTGCCTAATATTTTCAAAGTTTCCATTTAGGTGCCTTGCCGTTAACAACCGTTAAAAAATTTCCGTTAGCCAATAAAAATATGACACGTGACAGTATTAAATATTTTTTGAATTTTATTTTTAAAAAAATAAATTAGAAATTTTAAAATATCTTGAAATTTTTAAATAATCCTAAAATAGTCCCCAAATCCATAACCCCCCATATTCAGCCACTCTCATCGGCATTGGTCGTGTTTTCTACGACAGAATAAAGCGCCCTCCCTTACCAAATGATCCACACACCGTTCATCGTCCGTTATGTCATTTTTCGTCGCGAATCATTCGACGGTTTTAACGTTTTGCACGGCGTTGGTCAATTTTCGGTGACGAGGTGGTGGGGTAAATAGTTGTGATGGTGTAGCGACGTGGCAATCGGCGGCAAAATCATGTCAAATCGGGATTTGGTTTTTGGGTTTTTGGGTGTTAGGAATTTCAAAATTTAGGGCTATTTTATAAATTTTGGGGTTATTTTATTTATTTATTTTTAAATATAATTTCAAAATTTTAAGAAGCTGACATGTGTCAGATAATAGAAGTTCACGGTGAAAATTAACGGATAGTAACGAGGGCATCTATTTGAGTAACGTTGAAAACGTTATGCACTTATTTGGCTCAAAACAAAATTTAAGCACCTATCTAAAAAAATATAATTTGGGCACTTATTTGCCACTCAAGCCTTTTTTTTAAATAATGTGCAAATAGTTGAAAGATTAAATTCTTCAATTAGTCATTGTAGTTATGTTAGTTGTGATTTTTAGTCCTTGTACTCTAACAACGGTTCCATAAATTTAAGAATGTGGTTCAAAATAATTTTTTTCTTAAATAAGTATACAGATTTCCATTATTTTTCCTTTACATACTAAACTAAACTACTTTTTTTTAGAAAAATTAACACTAAACTAAACTTAATTTCCAAATAATGGGTATGCGGTTGCACTCTATGAGAGCCACATGCATCCACCCTCATACTCTAAGTTGGGCATTTCAGTCCCATACTTTTTAATTTTGAAATTTCGGTCATAACCCTAAAATATATAGTTTAAGACATGTAATGGGATTAATTTTCGGAATTAAAAATAAATTGATTAAATTTCAAAAGCCTGAAGAGTACAGAGACTGGGAGTAGAATTAGACCTAATAAAAACCGTTAAGACCAAACAAAAAAAATAGTCGGGTAAGGGTGAATTTGCTAAATATTACAAATTGCGTCCCTTGAGATAAAAATAAACACAAAGATTTTTTTTTTGATCATAAACACAAAAAAATATGGCTTCTTACAAAAATGGTTATTTCTATTGCATTTCAGCATCGGCTCCTCTTTTCACGTCGTCGCTCAATTTCATTTTCAATCCCTAAGAAACCCCTTCAAATCTTTCAACTTTTCCTCAGAAAATCTGAAGGGAAATGGGGACCAGCTTAAACGACACCGAATCATTACTTGCTCGCATCAAACAGTTAGAACATGGTATGTTACACCTTTGTTTTTCGCTTTGAATTTCAACCTAGGGTTTTTTTTTTTAGAAAATTGATTTTGATTTTGTAGAGCGTGATGAATTGCGTAAAGATATAGAACAATTGTGTATACAACAAGCTGGACCGAGCTATCTTGGTGTGGCTACTCGAATGCATTTTCAGAGGTATAAAATTTTAATTTTTTCGATATCCGATTGTTAGATTCGTTGTTTTGTTTCTTTTTCTTGTTTTGTGTTTGTTTATTGAGAAATTAATGCCATATTAGGACAGCTGGATTAGAGCAGGAGATTGAGAATTTGAGAAAGGAATTAGCTGCTTCTTCCCGGCATAGCCAAAATCTTCAGGAGGAGCTTTGTGAAGCTTATCGAATTAAAGTATGTTTAATTTTCTAGTTTTCAGCTATCTTATTTGTTTAACCTCTTGTACGAGTTTATTCGATTTGTTTGTTGTTTGCAGACTCAGCTGGCAGACCTACATCGTGAGGAGGCTGCTAAGGTAACATTCTTTAACAAACTCGAATGAAATCGTTCCATGTTTGATTCAGTGAATGAATGAAATTCCCGTTTGGCTTTTTCATTTTTCCCTCACTAATTTGTTTTTTGGCTTCTCTATCCAGAATGTGGAAGCTGAGAAGCAGGTTAAGTTTTTCCAAGGCTGTGTGGCTGCTGCTTTTGCTGAACGGGATCATGCGGTCTTGGAGGTTCTTCCCATAATTAGTTTAAGCTTAATTTATTTATGTTACCCTCTTTTTTATTGTGCACTGTATTATAGATGTATTCTAAGTTTTGAAGTTCCACATGGCTGGTCGTAGGCTGAAAAGGCTAAGGAGAAGGAAGAACTCATGGCTCAGAAATATAATGAGTTTCAGACAAGGTATTCTATATCATTTATAGGAAGCACTCACTTTCGGGTTTGGGGAGGATTTGCTGTCACTATTATCAGTTTTATGGATGGGGGTGACCTTTTTGGAAGGAAAATTTTGGAGTGTTAAGAGCATCTATATGAAATCTAAAATTAGTTTTATATAAAATTTAAATTTTTGATATGATCTAAATAGATTGAATTCTTTTATTAGGATAATAATCATTAAACATTCGTAATACAGGTTAGAAGAGCTTGCATCAAATTGTCTTGAACAGAGCAGATGTAATGATGCACTGCAAATTGATCTCGCAAAACAAAAAGAGGAAAATGGAACTTTAAGGAAGGTAAAGAGGCAGAAATCTTTTTGTTCTTATCTTGAGCTGATTTCTTAAATAAGAGGTGCTGTGTCTTGAATTAATGTGATTGTACTTGTTACGTAGTGATTTTGTAGGTGTTGCCACAAATATGGTTGATAACCTACTTTAGAACCTGTCTCCAAGCTATCCAGAAGATATTATTTAGGTTAATTAGATTATATATCAATTTATTTATTTATTTGATTCTTGGGAATTGATACGTTTGTTTCAAACTAAAATAAATGATTATATTTTCTCTTTATGGATTGAAAATTATTTTTTAAAAAAAATTTCTTCTATAAGGCCTATCCTAGCAATCCCATCCCCATACCTGGGGCGTGGAAAGAAGAAAAAAGGAGACAAGAATAAGAGGCCTAGAATCCTAATAAGAAACAATGCCTCCCGCCTTTTCATTTTTGGTTTAGGATCAGAGCCTGCTTCACATTTTACCCTGGTATTTGGTACCACTAGACTATTATTTCTTTACTAGTTAATCTATTTACCTGTTAGCCTTTTTCTTCGAATGAAAATTGAATTGCTTTATTTCAGGGTTGCACAGTCTTTTGCATTATCTTCATTTACTTTTTTCTTTTTGTTCCTTTCTCTTTTTGACTTCACAAGGGCATATGAATTTTCTTACGGTTTCTAAACTTGGGACAGGTTATCGACAAGTTTTACAAGGTCAGGCAAGAAACTCTTGGGCACTCAGAGGATGCTAGTTTGGATGATAAATGTACATGTCTCTTAAACGATCCTGCAGAAGTTTGGAGCTTCAACGATTCTTCCACTGCTAAATACATTGTGAGTTCCATTAAATTCTAAATTCTCCTCTATTAGGTTTTGTAGTGACCTTATTGTAATTTAAATTAGCATTATAGAATTTCTCTCTTCTTAGTTTTTTCCATTATTTAATATTTAGTATTTCCTTGTTACTTTGGACTATAACTATAGACGAAGGTACCTTTATGTCTATGATTTATTCTACTCCAAAATGAATCGTTAGAATACAATATATTGGCTTTGTTTTGGGTTTTGTTTTTCATGTTTATATTTTTAAAATATATCAATCAATATATACAATCAATGCCCATGTTCTATGCGGTGTTTTAGTTTGTATCATGTAATTAGACTTGTCCTTGGCTGGCAAGACTAATTTCTTGTAGAAATTCAAATTTCTTTATATTGAATTTTGTTTCAACATGCAACTTGAATAACTTTTCCTCAGACAGAGTTCATTGGAAGCAGAGCTGGAAAGAGTAAGGAGATCTGTCGATGGTCTTCGAAACAAATTGCGAGTGGTATGGATTTGTTTGAGGTCTCTATGCTTGCTTTTCATGTTTCGTATTGATAGAAGTTGATTGTTGATATACAGGGTTTGGAGATTGAAAATCATTTAAAGAAGAAAGTTCGTGAATTGGAAAGAAAGAAAGTGGGTAGTTAGTTTTAATTTTTTTCCTTTCTATGGTTTTCCTTTTAATTCTTTTCTATGGTTAAGTCCTTGACCTTGTGAATTATGTGCAGATCACTTCAGGCAAAATGATATTGAACAGGGTCACAGAATTGCGCCATTATCATTCTGAGCACAAAATTCAAATTATGAATTTACTTGATATGGAGAGATCACATATCAAAAGTTTTGTTGATTTAGTTGAAGAAAAAATTAGGCAATTTGATCCAAGAGGGCAAAATTTGCATAGTGTTCTCAGACCAGATGAAGATGAGCGTGGAGATGTACATACAAGGAATGATGCTGAAGAAACAATTAGGCAATCTGATACAAGAGGGCAAAATGTGCAGTGTATTCTCAAACCAGATGAAGATGAGCGTGTAGTTGTACATTTAAGTACTGATGCTGAAGCCAAGTTGGTGTCCAAGGTTTGTTTCTTAGTGGTTAATTGCTTGTTTATTCTTTCTCTCGTTTTTGCATTTATGTCAAAAATATAGTGCTATCTTTGTCTCAATAGACTGCTTTGAATGATAAAAGTTTTTTTTATTATTATTAAAAAGAAACATCCTGGGTTGCTTATCCTTTCCTAGCTATGAGTTATAAAAGGCTAAATAGAATGACATTTTTTCGACATTTTTGTTTGGTTTTATGTTTTTCTTTGCTGTTTCATTTTTTAGTATTGGCTCTGTTGTCTTTTGATGCTAAAGCATATGATTTTGGAAGTTCTGATTTTTCAGGAATGACAACTTTAGTCTGAGCACCGGAAAAGTGTAGAAAAGCAATTTTCTAGCTTTAGGAAAAACTAATTAACGCATAAAAAATAAAGCAGAATTTAAGTTTCTGCAGAAAAGAAAAAGAAAACAGAATTGATTTTCTGTTATTGAATATTTTCAAAAAATTACATCCCTTTACAGTGAATTTATAGACTCAAGTATTGGACTTTAGTTACAATTAGGAGTCCTAAGTACACAAGACATCTAACTCTATCTTTTAGGAAGTAAACTTTAATTTAAACTACTATTTACATGAGGACTCTAACTCTATCTTTAAACTTTAATTTAAACTACTATTTACATAAGGACTCTAACTCTATCGGATAATCTAACAAAAAGACTTTTCTCACTATTGTTTCTCAAAAAAAGTTACTCGAACCTGTTATGTTCAAATCCATCTTTTAACTTAGATAACTTCAGTAAGAAAACCATTCATATTGATAGTATTCACTGTAAGGATGCATGTAGATGTCAGGAAGCTGGCTGTGGTTATTATTTCAATGTCATCGTCCCATGTATTTTCAAGTTGTAATTTCTATTTACATCCATCATATTTTGTAGGGGGAGGATTTAAATACTGCTGAGACTAAGGGTGATGCCTCAGAAGCCCTTGCACAGGCATTGCAAGAAAAGGTTTTAGATGTTTCTACTGTCTATGGTCCGGTTCTGGTAATTTATATATTTCTATTTATATCCATCATATTTTGCAGGGGGGTTTACTGGATTTAAATGCTGCTGAGACTAAGGGTAATGACTCAGAAGCCCTTGCACAGGCATTGCAAGAAAAGGTTTTAGACTTTCTTTTGTCTGTGCTCTGGTTTCTTGTAATTCATACATTTCTATTTATATCCATCATATTTTGTAGCGGGACATGCTGGCTTTAAATATTGCTGAGACTAAAGGTGATGCCTCAGAAGCCCTTGCACAGGCATTGCAAGAAAAGGTTTTAATCATTTCTTCTGTCTATAGTCTGGTATCTGGAAATTTATACCTTTGTTTTCTCATCCTCGAAATCTTCTGTCAGGTGGCTGCACTGTTGCTTTTATCACAGCAGGAAGAAAGACATTTACTGGAGAAAAATGTTAATGCAGCTCTTCAGAAGAGAATAGATGATCTTCAGAGGAATTTGCTTCAAGTAACTTCCTCAGTTTAAATTCAGATGGAAGTGCTTTTTTATTTTCCATAGTTTTTCTGTTCCAGCACATTAATTAAAAAGAATGATTTATGAGATCTACGTGGTTCAAGTCAATGAGACCTTGTAGAGAGAGAAAAATTGTTTAGTTTCAAGAGACACTATCTGTTGAAGACTTGAAAGATTTTGTTGCTATTCCTTGTTGCATGGGAACATCATGCCTCCTCATTTGCTTTTCAGCATTGATGTTCGGGTTGAATTACTGTTATTTGCAGCACACACTTTGGTCTTCATTGGTTGTTGAATGGCTTCTATCTTTAGTTGCATTATACCCTTTGCATCAAAATGAAATTCTAAGAAATTTGTTAAACTCAGGTTACAAATGAAAAGGTGAAGGCTCTCCTGGAGTTGGCACAGTTAAAGCGGAAATATCAGCTATTGCAAGAGTAAGATGTCTTTTTTTTTCTTCATGATATTATTTTGTTATACATTTTTATATTCTGAGTAGCTCCAAGTTGGGTGCTCAGTTATAGTTGGATGTTCAGTTATTGGGATGGCCTTATCCTGAATAAGAGAATGATGTAGATAAGGAATGGATTTGCCATGTTTTTTCCTGACAGTATCATCGTCCGAATTGAAGAATATGGCGAAAATCCTCTTGTACTTGTTTAATCACATATCTGGAGATCTTAACTTTGACCCTCTTTTTCTTTATCTAGTTTTCTTGGTTCCTTAAAGTTTATGCATCTATGCTTTCAGCAATTTTTGTCTCACTTATAGTGACTGAATTGTGTATACAACTAACTAGAAGGTGACACGCCTATTACAGGAAAATCAGTAATGAGATTAAGCAAGGGAATGCTTTGTCTGAAGTTTCCGAAAGAAGAGCTGTTACTTATGAAAAAGATGGAAAGCTAAAAAATCTGCTAAAGAAAACATATTTGAGTCATTGGGTTGGTGTACGAGATGCTGGGGGAAACGAAGCTGAAGCCCCGCCAAATAACATGGATTTTGTTAGGTATCCATAAATGTTGTGGATGTTTGAATTGCCTGGCATGCTGCACCGAGTGTAGATAGATGGTTTTTATGCATGCAAATCGTAGAGTGATGAATGTTCTACAAGTTTAATGGATTTTCATGTGGATTATGTTCTTCTTCTCCCAGATTGAGAATTGAAAATGCTACACTGAAGGAGAGCATGGAAAGTATTGACCACCTGACTTATACTGTTCATAGATTGCGTCTTTCACTTCTTAAGGTAATCTTTTGGTGTTCCATCATGCATGCAAACGAGCATGTGAGACTTGCTGTTTCTTTGCTTCAGACTTAGACATGTTGTTATGCTCGAATATTTTAGATGATTGATTTTGAACATCAACTCGGGCAAAATTATGTTTAGGTTTATTAAGAAGAAAGAAAATAAAAATTATCGTGTCAAAAGTTATTCTCATATTATGTTCTGTCTAATTAACCTTTTTTATGCAAATTAACCATTTGAAGCTATGTTGCATTCGACTGTTAGTAAATATCTTTCTTGTTTCTTGTTTGAATTGAATGAAAAATGACCAAGTTACATTCGATTTTGTAGGTGACAGAGTTGATTCATTCTAAAGACACAAATGCTAGTGCATCAGAAGCACTTGATGAGATCGTCACCGAGGCAAAACTTGTGAAGACTGCCCTCGGCAGCCCCCTGCCCGTTAGTTGGTCAACTGAGGGAGATAGTGAATCGATTGGAGAAAGTATAGGCAGTGAAGCAAGTGACACGGTCGAGGATTCCGGCAGTCGGAAAATAGATTCAGTTTCTGCTGCAGGGTTTGAGATGTTGAATCTGCTAATGCTTGCTGCTCAGATGTTAAAGGAAAAAACCCGAACCCGATCTTCAAGTACACCCTGATTTTATTCTAATCCGTGTTCCCAGTCCCGATTTCAGCTTAGACATGGCCACATGTGATGCCAAGTTGTTTGTGTAGAACAACTGCTCTGTAAAATAGGTGAGGTTGAAGAAAACGAAGTTTCCAGTTTTCGGTTTCCCTCAGGGCAGGCGGGTAAGAAAGCCAAATTTGTTCATGAGTAAAATTTATTACAGTTACTACAGTGTAAAAAGGGGTTGAGCAGTGTCTGTATCCCCAGACTATATCATACGTCTTTGTAATTAGTCTGTTTCTTCCATAATATACATTGATATGTTTTTGTGTTCATGTCAATCTAAACTTTAAAATCTAAAATTTAAACCCTAAATTATAACCTCTAAACCCTAAAACTTAAGTCTTTGCTTGGCAGATAGGAAAGAAAATTGAAAGGATAAAAAATTGACATGATGGAAAAATAGAAGGGTGAAAAATATATTTTTCTTTTCGTTAGTGTGTTTGCTTGAAGGATGAAAAACTAGAAGATAAATAAGTTTCTTTTGTCTTTACTGCTTGGTGCATCAAAAAAGTGGGGAAAATTTAAGTTTTGAAAATTATAATTTATTTTTATTTTTTATAATTCCGTCCAATATTTTTATTCAATTTAGTCTCTAAATTTTTTATTTAATCTAAAATCGACTCTTATTTGTTTCTAATTTTTATAATTTAATCTAACATTTTTAATATAGTTTTATTTTTGTTCAATTTAATCCTTAAAGTTTTTATTTAATTCAAAATTTACCTATATGTATTTCTAATTTTTTATAATTGAGTTCAATATTTTTAATATGGTGTTATTTTTATGTAGTTTAGTCCATAAAATTTTTATTTAATCCGAAATTGACTATTTATTGCTATTTTTTATAATTTAGTCTAATATTTTATAATTTAATCCTTAGAGTTTTATTGACAATGTAACATCTAATACCCTGTCTGATACAAACAAATCTAACCTGAATATCGAATGCTACAAATGACCCATTTGCGGCCTAAAACAAATACAAAAACAAGCATTTTTGATTACATGAAAGTAAACAACCAACATGAACATAAAAATAAAACAATTAACTAAAGTCACCCGAGAAAATAAACCTTTAAAAACTTTCAGAAAATAAACGATTTAACAAAAAGACATTTTGGTAATTTTACAAGATTTGAACCCAAAAAACATTCAAAACTTAAATACAAGTAGAAATATGGTATACTTCTATTTTGCTAAAAAAAGTTCAAATCGAAGTAAATTTAACCGAATCGAGGTTTAGGGACTAAAATGTAAATCATTCTGTAATCACTCATTTTTATCTGTTTTTGTTAATATTTTAATATACTAATATAATAGTTAATTAGTGTTGCTATTGTATGTTTACATACGAACATGTTTGTTATTAATATGCATGTAATATATGTGTGATATGTGTAAATGCATGTATAATACGTTATGTGGTGTATGTGTGCTATATGTGTATTGTTAGTATATATGTCAGTACGTGCATATTCATACTAAGTATGTGTGATTAAGCCATTATATACCAGTTGGTATGTTATTTTAATTACGTGTGTTATGGATGATATTTTGTATGTGTACCCGTATGTAGTTTGCATGTGTGTGCTTGTGTGTATACATATACGATATTATTGTTATAATTATTATTATGAATATTATTAATATTAGTATTATCGGGCTATATTAAGACATAAGCTAAATAAAATAAAACCCAAATGCATGTGAATCCAAAGTGCTAACAGTCCAGTTGTAAATTACATAAAACCCAAAAATGTATTAATGTTTACATAAGCATAATCTGTTAACCTAAACCCAAACCTAATTAAAATCCTAGAACCCAGGTGACCTAATATCATCTTTTCTTTCGTGTAGCTACGCAATCTAAGCCGTTGGATCGAGGCTTGATCCAACGACCCAGATCAAAAGGAAGAGAACATTTCATCTGTCATGTAAACCCACGCGCGGGCTAATCACCTTCCCACGCGCGCGTGGCACGAAGGCCGTAACTCTTTGCCTTCCACGTGCCCTCACCGATGGCCGCCACGTGTCCAGATCAACGGCGACCGTCCTTGGCTCTACCACCGTACAACCACCGTCGTGGTAACCTACAAAAAAGGGACAGGAAAGCATGGGGAAATTTTTTTTACAGCAAGCAACTAGGAAGCAGTTGATTTTATTTTATTTTATGTAAAAGGATATATGTATCAGAAAATCTTGTATAACGCAGAAGAAGGGGATCTGAATCAAAAATAAAAAAAGAGTTTCACAGAAAGGTATTTTTCTTCTTTCTTCCTCTTTGCATGTTGATAAAAAAGAATAATATCAAAAAAAAGAGTGAAGAGAGAGGTTTACCCTAGTCGCCGACGAACCTTCCCTGGCCGGCAATAAACTCCATGTAGTGAGCCGATCAAAGGGGAAGTTTTGGTTTCGGTTTATACAAAAGAAAAACAGTTTGTTTCAGGTTTTTTTTCTAGATTTAAGATATGGGGTTTCTTTTAACTTTAAAAATCGGATTTAGGTTCGGTTTGAAAAGGAGATCGCTTTAGGACGGGGTTTGAGGCCCACCGGCGTCGGCGAGCATCAGCTGGTGGCTGTCCAAGTTGGCCGGTACGACCGAAATGTCGCCGGATTCTGGAAGCGACGGTTGAGTTCGCGATGGACTCATGAACTCATATGGTTTAGATGAAAACTTAGGGGAGGTTTCTCGGTTTTTGGGGGAAAATAAACAAGGGAAAGTTGTTTCTTTAAAATGAAACTGGGAAATGACTAAAGGAGTAAGAAAGAAGCCAGATTAGATGTTTAATAATTTTCAAAAGGGTTTAATGTCATGGAAGATCCCTCCACGTTTACGTTCTTTTCGTTTTGGGTTTACCACGCGGGTAAAGTACACTATCGGTCCCTCTGCATTTTCGAAAGGTCTCAATTCAGTCCCTAATTTTGTGAAATTAGACTTTTAAATGGTGAAATTACCTCCCTAGTCCTTCCGCGTTTTGAATGTTTGCACTTTGGGCTTGCCCCTTGGTCAAATGACATGTTCAGTCCTCCTAAGCTTTCTTGGTTTTGTAATTTCGTCCCTAAATCGCATATTACTGCCTTTTAATTTCTGTTTCTTATATTTATTTCTTTCCATTTCAGTCCTGTTCCATATTTAAATATTCATGTTCGTTTATTATGATCGTATATGTTGATGTAGCCTTTTTGCCTTTTCATATGTCTCTCGTACATGCTTTGTATTTCCATGTTTATATGTATATATGTGTTAAGTTTATGGTGATTATGTATTTTTATGCATTCGTTCGGTCATTCGTATCACGCATATTAGATTGACATTTTAGTTGGTTCGTACACAACATGTTTTGTATTTTAGCATGTATTGTATGTTCTCTTTGCTTTTAGGTTACGTGTTAGTATATTTTCTTCCCCTTTTATTGATGTTGTAATTTTTATAATTTAATGAAGTATTAATTATTTTAAAATTATATTCTTATTTTTTAGTTTGTATGTTTATGTTTTAGATTAGTATTTAATATGTTTTAAATTTATGTTTTATATTAATATTTTATTTATGTTAGATTCGTTTTTATTTATGTGTTAGATTAATTTGTGTTTTAAATTAATATTTATGAATATTAGCATTTTATTTATGTTAAATTTGTTTTTATTTATAAGTAAGATTAATATTTATGTACGTATGTTTTAGATTAGTATTTTATTTATGTTAGATTAGTATTCTATTATGTTAATACTTATTTGTATTGTATTTAAATTATTTGCCATGTTTTATATTTTGCTCACTAAGTTGGCATAATGGAATATATAATGTCAATGCGGTGCCCTTTTTATCCGAGCGTAAACGGGGCCAGTATCAGGCGTAGTGATAGTGGTTGGGCGTTTACTCTCGGATAACGGAGCCCTTAAAATTTACTCGCAATTATAACTGAATTTTAAACTAATCGTCACTTTAATCTGGAAAATCTAACATTAATAAAGCGGTAATTATTAAAGTACCAATTTTGGGCGGTGTGGGGGTGCTAATCCTTCCCCATCCGTAACCGACTCCCGAACTCAAAGCTTTTAAATCTCTGGTTTTATGGTGTCCGGCCTACCTAAGTGGCCGGTGGCGACTCCAATTTTTAAATAAAATGCGGTTTTTTTAAAACCCCACGGAATAAACATTGTATATCCGAAAAATCACAAACACTTCGAAAACTCGTTTTTTTAGCGAAAAGGGACATCGCTACACATTCATAAGTTAGATTTTAAGTTAAAAACTCAGTTTCAGGTTTGTTTTAGACTCATTAATCCAATTATACTTAATGATAAATTCGTGTTGAAATCGAATTTGAAATAGTGTTAATTGCAACAAAAAAGTAGTTTATGTGCCATTTTAAAAACATTCATAAAATATCTGGGCCTATTTTCAAAAAATGAAATTAAACCTTCCTTTAAGAAATCAATATCATCATTGACATATAGGCCAAGTTTTAGGTTATCCGAGCTAAAATGAATCCTTAATTGCAATTATAAAATTAGTGACTGAAAGGTAAAGTTTACAATTATAAGATAATGGACTGAATTATAAAATAGAGGTCAATTTCAAATTAAATAAATTTTGAGGGATTAAATTGAACAAAAATAAAATTATAGTACAAATATTAGATAAAATTATAACTATATACTCTAAATGTATTAAAATACGCTTTTAACTCCCAGAACAACATTTTTTTAATTGACTCAGGCAACATGTTATGTTTAATAAAAATGCAAAATTAGTATAGTAATTAGGATTCATTTAAATATGATTAACTCATGTTTAAGTATGTGTGTTGCAGCACATGGATTGATGGTCAGGTAGGGGTGAATGTTCGATTATATCGAGTGAAAAGACGGGTTTTATTGTACCATCTTAATTCTTAATTCAATTTGATTTTTTAATTAAATCGAGTGAAATAAATTTGAGTTATTGAATTTAAAATTAAAAATAATAGATTAAGAATACGATTAAATTTAAAATTTAAAATCGTATAAACTTATACTCTCAAAACAAAAGTTTAAGTTTTAAATTAAAACAATTCAATTTATCAACTAATCAAAACCTTTTTAAAAAGAAAATTGGTATGATTAATTAAAAATCATACAAGATGAAGACTGGACAAGTACCTCATTAAAATACCTCCTTAAAATCTATATGAAGAAAAAAGAGTGCAACATATCAAGCCATAAGCACAACAATCCACACAGCACCTAACGGACCCTGCAGATATAATAAACCAACATTCATCCACTATACTAGACACACAGAGATGCATAACGGGGACAATACTAAGACACATAAAGATTAGTGTGTGCACACAATTTGCAACCCAAAGAAGGAAAAATGATAAGAACGAGGCCATTTACTCTTGCACCAGAATCCTATTCTTAAGAGGGAAAGATAAAAAAATCCAAAATGCCTCACACTTTTTGCCATTGAACACTATTTCATTACAACATAACCATTATGTCCATACAATTCCGAAAAATGCTAAAATCCACAAAGGTTTTAAGGAGGCCATTTACTCTTGCACCAGAATGTGTGCTCGTTACAGAAATAATCACAGATTTTGTATGCCATAACTATAGCAGTGCAACATCTTCCACAATGAAGTAAGGCATGGTCGATCTTTCTAGCATTCTCGATGATGTTTGAGGCTTGGATGTGTTGTTCAAAGTTTCATGGGAAGTTATCTATATCCTTTGCGTTCTTATCCCATTTATAAGACTTAGGTTTAGAAACCTCTACTCTTGAAGAAGTTGGAATTAAGACGGATGAGGCAGCTCCCCCATCATGAGCTAGTGCCTTCCTAAGAAACATCATCTCCTCCTTTATATCTTCTATTTCCCCACGTATCATCTTAAGCTCTTCTCTTAGTGTTTCGTTCTCTTCTTTGAAGGTAAGGATTTCACTAGAAAAAATCTCACATTTTTGTGAACACTTACCAGTAACCTCATTTAGGTCTCCCAACATTTCCTCGCGAAACTCGTCGACCCTTCCATCAAGCTCCACTACATGAGTGTCCATCTGTTTGAATGTGTCAATAGTTGACTCTATGGTTACTGCAAGAGCTGGTTCCTCCATGTCTTTTTTGAACTCTTCTTCATCCTTGTAGCCTATCTTTGAGTCTGTGGTTGCTACAAGGAATGATTCCTTCATGTCTTCTGTAACGACCTGAATCTTGGGCTTTGCAAAATTGGGCCTCGACCCCAATTTATTGGGTCTTATATGGGGAATAATGAAAATAAAAGGGTGGCTGATTTGATGGGGAGAGTGAGGGAAGAAAATAAATGAGATATTTGGGGAGAGAGAGAAAAAGTGGGGGATGGGAGGTTTTGAACCTCGATCTACGGCCATCAGAGCCACCATGCACAACACTGCAGGTATTATTGGAAAGGTCTCACCGAGACTAGTCTAATGGTGGTCACCGCTTCGCCTTCCGAGCTACTGTTCGCCGAAGTGAGAAAGAAAAAGTTTTAGGGGAAGCTTGTTCGGTGAGTTCTGATTGTCACCAATACAAACGGAAGCCGCCATTGGATCAGCGGCCGAAGAATTGTGAGGATGAAGCTCACCGCTGCTGTCTGACCTTTAAAAGAGGGCTTACGTGCCACCATACGCCATCGCTGCGGGTGGGCGTATGGCTGGCCAAGCGGCTGCACCATGCTACGGTGCACTGTGCCACACCAGATTGGAGTAACCGGGTGCATATGCACCCTGCCGCACTAGAGCATACACTCGTGGGTGCACTGAGGCTGCAGTGCACTCGCCCATACTGGATCTCGTTCCTAGAGTGCACCCAACTTGCCATGCACCGCGTCGTACGGGATTGGCCAGTTTGACCAGGGAGTTGACCGGTGTTGACCAGGCTGTTGACTTTTTGGGGGGACCTTACCTGAGGGTTTCTCGATGTTCCAAATCCATTGACGCAGTTCGTTTCACTAAATCCGAACCCAGTAAGCTATTTTTATGCATTTGACCTTGTAAATAGTATAAGAGATGCATAGAAATAATATATTTTTGTACTTGTTGATATACGAGGGTTATCCGAGTTTGGTTATCAAATCAAGTGAAATATTCAAGAAGCTCGAAAGAGGATTTTAGCGATATCGGCTTAAGGTTAGTACACCTCGAACTCTGAAATACTTCATGAGCATCATAAGCGTAATTGCTTTGCATGTTAGTTGTTGCAAGTTAGGAGATGAGTAATAAGCATGTGTTGATACTGTTAGTTCGAGGCTTGATGATTATCTGATTGGTTGACTGATTGATTTATGATGATACCTTGTGTGTTAGCCGAATAAATTAATATGTTCAACTGAATATTGGTTAGAGACAATATTGATAAATAGTCGATTAAATGGATAAAAAGCCAGTAAGTGGTAATAATTAATTAAATACGCTAGCAAAGTACTTTAATGCCTTCATAAGCTTTAGGGACTTAGTAAGTGTTATAATACTGTAATTTAGAAGAATTGTACAAACCTGTGAGTTGGGTATCGGTACGAGTTTTGGTTGTACCGATAAGCGATTAGGATCATATCGGTACAGATGAGACCGTACTGGTACTTATGGGAATCGAAAATTTCTAGTAAACTAATTGGTAGCGGTACGCGTATGAGTACCGTTAACTAGGGGTACCGCATCGATACTCATAGTCAAGTACCGATGTCGATAAACTGGATAGTATGAAATACTAATATAAGGTAAGGGTGAATACAGAATATTAATAATTAAACTATGCCTTGATAAATGAGATTAAATATGCACTTCTCTATAATGTATTAACAACTCGATAATGTATAATAAACAATATGTTGATGATTAGCAACAATAGGGGATCATTGGGATCGCGTTGCTTGTATGCCGGGTAGGCGTTTGATGGATTGAATATTCTTGATTGATGGGATCCGGATACCCAGATAAAGAGTGTTGCAACACCATGGTTGAGATACCGGATAGAAGTTACCGATGCTATCTGACCCCGACCTCATTTGAAAATACTCGAGGAGGGATTTCGAGTATGGGTGTATGTTCCGATGTTATATGACTCGACCTCACCCATAGAACATATGCTCGAGGGATGATTTCGAGCAAGGGTGTATGTTTCGATGCTAGATGACTCGGCCTCACCCAGGGTGTATGATCTGATGTTACGTGACCCAGCCTTACCCGGAGTGTATGTACCGATGCTTTGTGACCCGTCCTTACTCTAAAATTGTGTTGTTATTGTTGATGTTGTTTTTGCCTTAGTGATCTGTTGAGATCTCGGGCTTGGTTGGGCCTTGTATGCCATGATTGATGATTGTTATGATGTTAGCATGTGTTTAAGCACTTAGCGGTAGCGCCACATGTTTATTTATCTCTTCTTATTGCTCGTACTAGCTTGCATGCTTATGTTTATGATTAGCATGAAGTATAGTAGAGTAGATGTGTACCACTGAGCTTTGTAAGCTCAGCGCTTGTAATTGTTGTTTCCGTGCGTAGGTTGATCGAGGGATCAAAGAGCACTATTTGTATGGGATTTTAGCAAGCAGCATTGTCAGAGTATGATAATTGTATTCAGTGGGTTGTGTATTCATATAACCTTACGTGTATGAGTCTATAATTTTTATTTCGAATTTGTATTAATCAAGTCAATTGTTTAAATGTTTTATTTAATTAAAGCTCATTTGTAACGTTTTAATCGTTTATATATTTATTTTGAATCGTGGGCTTTAAATATTTTTGGAAAGAATTTTATTTGGGCTAAACCAAGTTAAGAACTTTATGGTTTTGGTTTAGGCTTTAGGCCTAAATGTGATATCCGGGTCAAGGGTGTTATATTTAGTGATATCAGAGCTTAGGTTTAGCCAATTCTAGGAAACCACGAGGTGGTATAGGTGTTTTAGTAAGGTGTCTAATGAATACAAGCCCTTAAATTAAGTTCATACTCCTTAAGACTGGAATCCTGATGGTGCGACCAATGTTGTGACGTTAAGATGGTTACATTTGCAGCCGCAAAGGCCGAGATAAGCGTTAAGCCTCTCATGAAAGCGATTTCGGGGGTCATGGTCGCCCTGGATGGTTGAGATGTGAGTTAGTTAAATGATGTCGGAGTCTAGGATGTGTTCTCCTCCTGCTACCTAAATGGTGTTCTTATCGCATAGTGTAACAGTTTTGAAGCCTTCAGATGCGTTATGGGAGTTGTGGCAAGGAATTTTCATCGTTATATGTGTGCATAACGATTGTGACACAGAGTATAGATGATTTGTTCTTGAATCGGTCAGTGGATGCACGTTGGGTGGTGAACTCTTTCGTTTGCTTAAAAGAAAGTTCATTGATAGTTGGGATGCGTCGTTACCCTTTACGAAGGCGTTTCTCAGAGATAGTGGATTTGGGATTCATTAGATCGTTAAAGTGTGGCCAAGTTAGACGTTCTACATGTTTGAAAGAGAGCTACCATCTCGAGAGTTGTGGTACTGTGGAATTATTTTGGTTAATCAAACGTGATGCGAGCTAGTAATGTAGGGAGTTGTGCTCGAGGCTTCGAGACCTCGAGGGGACCCAACCTTTGGTAATGAGAATATTTTGATCGTTACCCCTCTACCATCATTTACCTGGTTGTTGTTTTGAGAGTGACACACGAGGTTGTGAGACATGTTTAACCGTTCGACAGATGCTAATGTATGCAGTTCAACACTTGTGAGGCTTCAAATTTGTCAGAATGTTTTTTTGTGCCTTTTGGAGAATGAGTTAGGACTTTCTCCCTGTCGAGAACGTGGATAGATGTTGAAGGTAAAATCGAGTTAGATGTCGGTGCCCATCTTTTTTTCAGAGAACACCGACTCAGTTGAGAAAGTTAGAGGTTTAGTTACGAAGGTGCAACTTGAAGGAGATTCCTTTTGTCTGAGTGTTTTGCCCAAGAGAGAGGTAGGCTTGCTCGTTAGTAAGAAGTTGGCTCGTTAAAGTGATGCTTTAACCGTAGATAGTGGTCGTGTGATAGAGGAAGATCGTTACGTGTCTCCTAAGGTGGAGGACTCATTTAACCAATTACGAGGTATCTGTGTGTTTTTCTGAGTTTGGTTCGAGAATAAGATGGTTGTGTTTAAAATTTTAAAGGCTTAAAGTTTCGTAATAAATTTGGAATGAGGATTCCCCTATTTTGGGTGTGTCGTGGAAATATTGGATGACTATAACAACGATTAAGGTTTTCAGCAATTATAAGGTAGGGGCCACCGTGTTGTCTGTCGAATGTAAGTTGATGCTTTGAATGACACATGCGAAGGTACAAGGAATATGGAAATATAAACGTTGACAAGATAATTGCCTTAAGGACCTTGTGCGAGAGATAGATGATGGTTACCATGTGATCAGTAAGAAATCAAAGGTTGAAGACTTCATAAATGCTTTTGTTATGTATCACAGTTTTCTTGAGGCAACTGAGGAACATCAGTAGAGATCCGAGATGCGTGGAACCGCTACGTTGCGACAGTGGTGTTGACCCGATTAAAGTCGAATAAGAATTCAAGTTTGTCGAGGATGTTTTGTCGTATTGTTTGGGCTGTATTTTTGTGTTAAAATGGGAATGTTATGTTCGCCCCAATAGTGTAAAACTTCGGGCGCTCTATCTTTAAGGAGTTTAAGATTCAAACAATGACGCGAGTTAGAGTAATTAAGAGTTGTTGATCGTATGATTGATCACCGCCTAGGTAAGTGATCTTGGTATGAGGTGGATTGTACGAAGTTAGTTCGAGTTAGAGTATCATGCTAACTATGTAGGGCGATCAAGGATTGCAAGTGATAGTCGTGTAAGGGCGCATCGATACTAGCTCTATACAGTACCGATACTCGATTTATCTGATGTTGGTACTGATCGATTAGTACTGGTAACCGTGTATTTATCAGTTAAGTTTTGAGTTAAAATTGATTCATTTTGGAAGTAATTTGAATTAGCTTCTGATTCTGATTTAAGGGACACAGTGTTATGATTAGATTTGGGTCTAATAGTTTCTGATGGACTTTAAGATCACGTTGAGAGTGCCTTAGAGAAAAGTATATATTAAGGTGAAAGATTCTCCCTTTATAGTACAGTGGTCAATATATGGTGTATTTTGGTAACGACAATCGGTACCAAGCTTTCATCACGTGTTCAAGAAACAGTGTAGAGTTGTGTGTTGGGATGTGATAAGTGTTTAATTTGCCATCGGTTAGGAGTCAAACATTGAATTTCTAAGAGTCATTGTGATGCATCGATGTTACTCAACGGAAATTGAATATATAACCGTAGAACATGTGAAGGATTATGGGTGCACGGTTTTGATGAAATTTCTTTGAGTAATGATAAAGTCCTTGGTAGGTACCGTTTGATATTTTTGACAAAGGCGAGATCCAGATAGAAAATCTACTTAGATTGTTTGTAGTTTGGGTTGTACGACACTGCGGTGCGTACATGTTTTCTTTTGACACGGGATTCGAGGGTTATGATAGAATCTTATCCCTCGGTGAGATTTCTATGTGATGACAGATCTGATGGTACATATGATGTGTTTTCGGACACATTATAGTTGAGAATGTAAGATTATTGCATGAACCGAGTTAATAAGATAAGTTTTATTTACCGATAAGAGTTATCATGCAAGTTTAAGGTAAGTTCTTAGGAAATGTAGGGACGATGTTCTTTATCTGAAGTCTTGCACCAACCAAACAATGTCTTAAATTCGCAAGTCCGTCAGGGTTAAAGAATCTTTAAAGGAGTCACCACAAGAGAAATTGTCTATTTCGGCTGTAGCAGAAGTTTAACATCTTATCTTTTTTCAGATCGTACACTGTTGTGGAAGGATTTTTATGTGCAAAATTTTTTTTGGGTTCTACAGCGTAACCTGAGTTTCTTTGTTTTGTGACTGTTTTATTAGGGTATTGTTGGATTTCGCTTGCCCTCTGTGATATACCAAGCAAGGATGAAATTCTTTTTAGAGAAGAAACAGTTGAGACTAAGATTGTAACATTCAAGGACAATGCCATTTCTGATAGTGCTGAGACTATTTTTGTACTGTTAAAAGCATGAATTTCAAAAATTGTGTATCGAATGTGGATGGCCAATGAGTAATAACAAAGGACTGTTATCAGCTTCTGAAGTGGATGACCTTGGAATCAATATACGAGTTTTAAGGTTTTTGTATGACAAGTTAGAATCTAATGTTATGAATTTTAGAGTCGTATGACCATTCAGTCTGACTTATTTGGTTGAGTTTAGAGGTTTTGAATTGAGATAATGGTAGAAAGGATTGCAAGAAGGGATCAATTGAGGTTGTGTTTGTACCTTTGTGAGAAAAGTCGTATGGTTATGGGTTATAGGGGATTAGTCTAGATTAGCGGAAAATGCTAAGGACTTGGAAGAGTTGTCATAGATAACATCATCTCCTGGTTGGTGGATACAAATTTTGAGGACAAAATTTTCTTAAAGGATGGGAGAGTTGTAACGACCTGAATCTTGGGCTTTGCAAAATTGAGCCTTGACCCCAATTTATTGGGTCTTATGTTGGAAATCCCAAACTAAGGATAGTTGGATTTGAGCTTTGCGATAATTAAAAAGATTTTATGTGGGGAATAATAAAAAAAGAAAAGAAAATGAGGGTGTTATAAAATAAAAGGGTGGCTGATTTGATGGGGGAAAGGGAAGAAAATAAATGAGATATTTGGGGAGAGAGAGAAAAAGAAGGAAAAGAGAGAAAAAGTAGGGGATGAGGTTTTGAACCTCGATCTACGGCTATCAGATCCGCCGTGCACGACACTGCCGGTATCATTGAAAAGGTTTAGCTGAAACGAGTCCAACGGTGGTTGCCATGTCACTTTCCGAGCCATTGTTTGCCAGAGTGAGAAAGAAAAAGTTTCGGGGGAAGCTTGTTCGCTGTGTTCTGATCGTCACCAATGCAAACGGGGGCTGCCATTGGAATCAGCATTCGGAGAATAGCAGGGCTGAATCTTGCCGGTGTTGTTTGACCGTCAGATGAGGGCTCACACGCCACCATGAACCGCCGATGCGGGTGGGCATATGCTGCTAGACGGGTGCACCATGCTGTGGTGCACCGCGCCACACCAAATTGGAGTAACCGGGTGCATGTGCACCCTGCGGCACTGGAACGCACACCCGCGAGTATGCCGAAGCTGCAGTGCACTCGCTCGCACTGGATCCCGTTCCTAGGGTGTACCCAGCTTACCATGCACCGCGTCACACCGGATCGACCAGTTTAACCAGGGAGTTGATCGGCATTGACTAGCATCGACCGGGCCACTGACTTTTTCTAGGGGACCCTACCCGAGGGTTTCTCGATATTCCAGATCTATTGGCGTAGTCTATTTTGCAAGATTCGAACTCGATAAGCTATTTTTACGCATTTAACCTTGTGAATAGTATAAGAGATGCATAGAAATAATATATTTTCATATTTGTTGATATACGAGGGTTATCCAGGTTTGGTTATCAAATCAAGTGGAATATTCGAGAAGTTTAAAAGAGGATTTCAGCGATATCGACTTAAGGTTAGTACACCTCGAACTCCGAAATACTTCATGAGCATCATAAGCGTAATTGTCTTACATGTTAGTTGTTGCAAGTTAGGATATGAGTAATAAGCATGTGTTGATACTATTAGTTCGAGGCTTGATGATTATCTGATTGTATGGTTGGTTGAATGATTGATTTATGATGATGCCTTGCGTGTTAGCCGAATAAATTAATATGTTCGACTGATTATTGGTTAGAGACAATACTGATAAATAATCGATTAAATGGATAAAAAACGGTAAGTGGTAATAATTAATTAAATACGCTAGCAAAGTACTTTAATGCCTTAATAAACTTTAGGGACCTAATAAGTGTTAAAATACTATAATTTAGAGGAATTGTTCAAACCTGTGAGTTGGGTACCGATACGAGCTTTGGTTGTATCGTTAAGCGATTAGGATCATATCGGTACGGGTGAGACCGTACCGGTACTTATGGGAATTGAGAATTTCTAGTAAACTAATTGGTAGCGATACGCGTGTAAGTACCGTTAACTAAGGGTACCACATCGATACTCATATTCGAGTATCAATGTCGATAAACTGGATAGTCTGAGATACCAGTATAAGGTAAGGGTGAATACAAAATATTAATAATTAAACTATGCCTTGATAAATGAGATTAAATATGCACTTCTCCATAATGTATTAACAACTCGGTAATGTATAATAGACAATATGTTAACGATTAGCAACAATAGGGGATTCTTGGGATCGCGTTACTTGTATGCCGGGTAGGCATTTGATGGATTGAATTTTCTTGATTGATGGGATCTGTATACTCAGTGAAAGAGTGTTGCAACACCATGGTTGAGATACCGAATAGAGGTTATCGATGCTGTGTGACTTAGGCCTCATTCGAAGATGCTCGAAGAGAGATTCCGAGTATGGGCGTATATTCTGATACTATATGACCCGGCCTCACCTAGAGAGTAGATGCTCAAGGGATGATTTCGAGCAATGGTGTATGTTTTGATATGTGACCCGGCCTCACCCAAGGTGTATAATCCGATGCTACGTGACCCAGCCTCACCCAGAGTCTATGTACCGATGCAATGGTGTATGTTTCGATAGGTGACCCGGCCTCACCCAAGGTGTATAATCCGATGCTACGTGACCCAGCCTCACCCAGAGTCTATGTACCGATGCTTTGTAACCCTGCCTCACTCTAAAGTTGTGTTGTTGTTGTTGATGTTGTTTTTGCCTTAGTGATCTATTGAGATCTCGGGCTTGGTTGGGCCTTGTGTGCCATGATTGATGATTGCTATGATGTTAGCATGCGTTTAGTCAGTTAGCGGTAGCGCCACATGTTTATTTATCTCTTCTTATTGCTCATACTAACTTGCATGCTTATGTTTATGATTAGCATGAAGTATAGTAGAGTAGATGTGTTCCACTGAGCTTTGTAAGCTCAGCGCTTGGAATTGTTGTTTTCGTGCATAGGTTGATCGCGGGATCGAGGAGCGTTGTGTGTATGGGATTCCAGCAAGCAGTATTGTCAGAATATGATACTTGTATTCAGTGGGTTGTGTATTCATAGAACCTTACGTGTGTGAGTCTGTAATTCTTATTTTGAATTTGTATTAATCAAGTCAATTGTTTAAATGTTTTATTTAATTGGAGCTCCTTTGTAACGTTTTAATTGTTTATATATTTATTTCAAATCGTGGGCTTTGAATATTTTTGAAAAGCATTTTATTTGGGCTAAACCAAGTTAAGAACTTTATGATTTTGGTTTGGACTTTAGGCCCAAATATGACATCCGAGTCGAGGGTGTTACATCTTCTATTAAATATTCTTCAACAAAAGACCATCTTCTACTTCCCACTCTTCCTCGCTAATGGAAGAGTCCAACATGAACTCATTCTCCTCCTCTTTTGTGGTGTCCATGTTTCCTTAGAAAGTCTGTCTCCTGAGCAATCTGCAATCTCGAGCAAAATGTCATTTTTTGCCACAATTGAAGCAATCACCACTTTGTCTTCTATCATTCTCCTCATTTTGTTGCTAATAGTCTTCTTTTTTTGACGAGTTCCCCTTAAATTGTTACTTCTATCTCTTAGATGAAACTTGTCTTCTTGTGTCCTTATTTCCTTTGCCATGCATTGTCTTCATGTCATACCTTTCTTCTTGCTGGTAAAGAGTGCTTCATCTTCGTCTTTTATGATTACTTCGTTCATATGTTTAGCTAATGCCTCCTGATTAGCCAACAGGTTCCCTAGCTCTACTAAGGATGGGTGAGTAGGTCATCCCCTTACAGCGGCAATAAATGCATTATACTTTGGTCCTAGGCCATGGATGAGAATTCTCTTCATCCTTGCCTTGCTCACATTTTTCTCTAGTGCAAATTGAGATATGTCACGACAAATAGATTTCACCTTGGCGAAATACTGAGCAATAGATAAGTTTCCTTATGCAATACCCCATAGCTCATTTTCCAAGAGTTGTAGGCGTGCTTTATTCTTCTTTGAAAATAACTTCGCCAAAGTTTCCCAGGCTGCCTTTGGTGTCTTTTCATCACGAATGTGCTCTAATAGGTCCTCTTCGATCGTGATCTTTAACACATACAAAGCCTTCCCAACCTTGATATTCCATTTTTTCAAAGCTTTGGCATTCTCCCTCTGTGGAGGAGTTGTGTCTGTGCCAGCGACTATTTCCCACAAATCTTGACCTTGTAGGTAGGACTCTATGCATGTCTCCCAATAACCGTAGTTGTGGTCATTGGGCTTCATAATCTCGTTGCTTGTGCTTCTAGAATCTGTCATGGTGACTGACGCTTGGCGTCAACTAAGCTTGGTTTCGAACCAAAAGCTTTACAGTCTTTGACTATGTTCTGGCAAATTTTTCCTTTAGCACCTTGATGCAATGTCGACCAATGTAAGCGTCCAACGCTTATCAAAGCTTTCTCACTAGTAAAGGTCCCAGATCGCCTGCTCTGATACCAATTGTTGGAAACCAGACGGACCCAACACACCCACTATGGAGGACCTAAGACTGACCACTAGTACTACACCAACTCCCTAAGTCGGTTAGCCTTTCTATCTTCTAATTTCTTAGTGCACAATACCTTGGGTGGCAGTGCCGACCATACATTAATCAGGCAATATAACCGACCATATACTATTCAGGCAACAATGCTGACCATATATAATTTAGGCAGCAAAGCCAATCAGCTAATAACCAATTCAAGTGCACTAATAAATACATAAACTAAGGCTTAACTGGGAAAGTTATAATTACGAGAGGGAATAACACTTCTATTAATATACAAGAAATATTACAACCACATACGCGTACCTCACTTAATAATTTCTCAAACTCTCCCACATACACACGCTCTCCTTGCTTATTCTCAACCTATCTCACGTCACTTGCCCCTACTCAACTTGCACCCACTCACGTCACTATCAACTTACACACAACTTCTTAACTCTTCACTTTCAAAATACACACCTATTTATAGGCTTCACTATGTCAGTGAACTACAAGATATTTTTACATCATTATTATTAGGGTAAACTACACCAGTAGTCACTGAACTATGGTTTCTTTCCTATTTTGGTCACCGAACTATTTTTTTGGCAAAAACATCACTAACATTATGTTTCCTTCCTATTTTGTTCACCGAACTATTTTTTGGCAAAAACATCACTAACGTTATGTTTCCTTCCTATTTTGGTCACCGGCTATTAAAAATTTAAAGGGTTTACTGACGTGGAATTTTATTTTATTTTATTTTATTTAAATTTTCCATGTCATTTCTTCTCTCTCCTCGTAAGCAATATATGCTATTTTATAATATTTTTATTCAAACTAACAAGATGGTGACACGTGTCACTATCTATTAGTGGAATAAAAGGAATAAAAAATCAAGCCCCTTATACAGCCAGAGAGATGGTGACACGTGTAACTGCCTAATAGGATGGTGACACGTGTAACTGCCTATTAGTCGAATCTCTCTGGCTGCATAAGGGGCTTGATTTTTCATTCCTTTTATTCCACTAATAGGCAATGACACGTGTCACCATCCTGTTAGTTTGAATAAAAATATTATAAAACAACATATATTACTTACGATGAGAGAGAAGAAATGACATGAAAAATTAAAAAAATAAAATTCTACGTCAGTAAAACCGTTAAGTTTTTAATAGCCGGTGACCAAAATAGGAAGTAAACATAACGTTAGTGATTTTTTGCCAAAAAAAATAGTTCAATGACCAAAATAGGAAGGAAACATAATGTTAGTGATTTTTTTGCCAAAAAAATAGTTCGGTGACCAAAATAGGAAAGAAACTATAGTTCGGTGACTACTGATGTAGTTTACCCTTATTATTATTATTATTATCATAATCGGGTACTTTAGCTTTAGAGCTCTCTAGAGAATTACTATTAATATACTATTATATTCTAAAACTTTGGAGAAATAGAGAGAAGTCGGTTTATTCTTAACGTAATTTCGGACTAGAGTGTAAGTTTGAGAAACTTTAAAGTTAAGTCTGAAAATTTAGAGGATTAATTTGAACTGAATTCAAAATATGGTGAGTTTTTTTTTATAAAGTGAAAGTTGGGATTGATATGGGAACGAGATGAAATTCAGAATCACAATTGTAAACCTTGGGGAGTGCAAGGGCAAACCTTGCAATTTCCTCATTTGTATGAGATATTAATGAAACTTTTCAGATTCCAACATTGTCGCCTAAAACTGATTGTTTATCTGCCTGGGCGTTGTTTCTGATTCACTCCGTTTGGTCGTATCCCTCCGATCGAGAAAAACCTGCTCTGCGCAACCTATCATCTCTTCGCATGCAAATCCATCTGTCCGGTCATTTACCGCGCAGTACTTCAATTCACATAAGCAATTTGTTTTTTTCTTGAATTAGAAATCACGTGAAGCCCTCTTCACTAAACCATCTGTAAAACCTCCACCATACTCAACGTCATTCAAAGGATTTGCTCGTGCTGGTCCCGGTTTGACATTTAATACAGGAATAACACATGCTGTCAACCTACAACTCAATTTTTTGTATGCTTTTTGTCATGTGATTTTGTGTAAATTGTATGTATGCGCTGTGTAAATGTCTAAATCTGATGAACTTGACTGAATAATTTATATTACTAAATAGTTTGTATTTCTGAATAGTTTGTAATTTTGATTATGTATGTATGTTTTATCTGTCTGAATATAATGAACTTCTGGTTAATATGGATCTAATTTGTAATCTGAAAGTCTGGTATATCTATTCTGTTTTGTAATCTGAAAGTCTGTCAGTATAGCACTCTGCACTCTGCATGGGGATTGGGATGTTAAGGAGGAAGTATTATCTGAAATTGTGTTACGACGCTCATACATCTATATCTGTTAATAATCTAAATATTAAATACTATCAGCTAATGTGTAGTATTGGATTCGAGTTTTGGGATAACTCGTGAATAATGTGTAGCATATGAATGGGTTATTAGGGGCTTACTAGCCCGAGTCTACATTTGTTTTGTCTGGTTTGAGTCTGCATCTATTCTGTTATAAAAATTTGGCATTTCTATCCTGTTCTGAAAGTCTATCTGTATAGCACTCTACACTCTGTATGGGGAATGGGATGTTAAGGAGGAAGTATTATCTAAAATTGTGTTACGACGCTCATATATATGTATCTGTTAATAATCTGAATATTAAATACTATCAGCTGATGTGTAGGGTTGGATCCGAGTTTTGGGATAACTCGTGAATGATGTGTAGCGGATGGATGGGTTGTTAGGGGCTTACTAGCCCGAGCCTGTATTTATTCTGTCTTGTCTTAGTCTGCAACTATTCTATCTGGTCTGAGCCGGTATTTGTTTAGTATTGTCTAATTCTGTATATGTTATGTATTATTTTATTTTGTATTGTTTGATTCTGTATTTGTTTTGTATTGGTTGATTCTGAATAAATAATCTGATGTTTGGTTGAATTTCTGTTTTCAACATGATCTCTGGTTAAAATATGTACATGTATGTTATCTGGTTAATTTATGCACCTAGAGACCACACTGGCTTTGTAGCTCATTCTCAGTTTTCTATTTATTTTCCAGATTAATTAACACTCTAGGCTTGGATTCGCATCATTCATTGAGTCTCGTATTTCTAAACAATTACTGATTTATAAGTACTACTTATTTAGTAAGTTAAATATTTTTTGAATTGTGGCTTTGAATTGATATTTGATTTTGGACTGTTTAATTGTTCTTTTTTGAAATCTAATTTTTTGTTTTTCACTCGATTACATTCTAAATTCGCTCATAATTTTCGGACCCTGTATAGGTGTTTCACAATGCTTTGACTCAACTTGTGTGCCATATCACATGTGACATGTAAAAAATGCTACCGTGGCATAAAATAAAAATCTTAAAATATAAATTAAATTTAAAATTTAAATTAACTAAATAAATAATTATTTTCTTTCATTGTCGTCTTCTTAATCACCATTTCTTCTTCTTTTTCATTGTCTTCTTCTTCATCATCATTTCTTCTCCTTCTTCTAATTTTGTCTTTATCACCATTTCTTCTCTTTCTTCTTTCATTCCCGTCTACATCACCATTTTTTCTTTTTCTTTGACTCTGAGGAAAAGGTCAAGAGAAGCACAAAAAAAAAATTGGTGTTTCCTATATTCTTTAATGGTGTCGATCAACATCATTGCTGAATTTTTAAGTTCTTCAAGAAAGGGTGAAAAGTTAATCATTGTTGTGTTTCCTCTGTTCTTTAATGGTGTTGGTGAACGTCATTGCTGAGTTTCTGGGTTCTTCAAGAAAGAATGAAAAACTTAATCATTGTTGTGTTTTCTCTGTTCTTTAATGGTGGCGGTGAACACCATTGTTGAGCTTTGGGGTTCTTCAAGAAAGGGTGAAAAGCTTGACCACTGTTGTGTTTTTTTTGTTTTGTTTTTAATGGTGTCGATGAAAACCATTGCTGAGTTTTTGGGTGCTGTGTTTCCTATATTATTTAATGGTGTCGATAAACATCATTGTTGAGTTTTTGGGTTCTTCAAGAAAGGGTGAAAAGCTTAACTATTACTGAGTTTTTGTTATACACACACATTGACGAAGGAGAAGCATAACCATTGCTAAGTTTATTATGGAAATGAAAAGAAAAGGTTATTTTTGGCATATTAAAACATTTCTTTCAAACAAAGATAGCTCAAAAATGATTCAAAGGAAAACTTGAGAGCCAAACGACATTCGTTTTGACGGTAGAGTTTGTGGAGGCCAACCAAACAGTGAACCTTTCTACAACAGCTTTTGATTTGTGCTTATGTCTTTCATGATGATTATAATGGCTTTAGAGTTCATTTTGAAGCCATTGTTAACAATGAAGAAGCAAGCACAAAGAGTTACCTTCGTTAAGAGAACAACACTGCGATGTACGACGACAAGAATGGAGAAAATGATTGATGTGCAAAAAAATTAACGATAACATATACAGAAGTTAACAGCTTCGTCGATCAACAATATTCAAGGGACTATTTTACTGCAATTCATGAACTAGAGGACCTAATTGACTGCGTTTTAGCGCAAGGGGCTTGGGTCGAATTCGGAGGCAAAAATACCCTTTAGCCTAATAATTAAGATTTATTTTTTTGAATAGTCTTAAAGTGATTACAATGTGGTGTTTATTCATACATGTTCTTAACCCTTTACCGATGCACATACTTTGCAGACAAAGTGATTTGAACTTGGTTCTCTTAAGATGAACATCATTCTCTTTTTCATTGGGACTACTTGTTGGGTTTAATAAAGATTTATTTAAATATGATTAATTCATGTTTACTTATGTGTTGCAGAACATGAAGAAATCAGACCTTTTGGGTGTTAATATTGAAGAGTCGAGGATCCAATTTTGGACAGCGACACTTAGCTATTTTATTGGGAGGTTCCCCGCATCTTATCTCGGACTATCATTGGGCTGCCAAAAGAACTCACTGACTATTTGGAGACCTGTTGTGGAGAAGTTTAAGTGGAAATTAGTCCCTTGGAAAGCTAAGTTTCTATCTTTTGGGGAAAAAGTAATCTTGGTCAGATCCGTTCTAGCAAATCTACCTATATATTTTTTAATCCGAGAAAGTAAGAAAATTTATTGGGTAAGTTGGAGTCACTTTCCCTTCCTAGCAGTGTAGAGGATTGGGTGTTGTTGACTTCAAGGTGAAAAAACCAAGCGCTTCTCTACAGATGGTTATGGAGATACATCTCAGAGAGGGGTTGTTTTTGGCGAAAAGTAATTAATACCAAGTACGAGTGAGGTGACGAAAACTTTTGTTGGCTAATGTCTCAGGCCAAAATAAGTCTAGAATTTGGAGAGAGATATCTTATTCCCTTAATCCGAGAAAGGTGTTGAATGACCCTTTCATTTCAAACATTCAGTTTTAGGTGGCGCATGGGAAGACTTTGAACTTCTAGTCGACGAAATGGGCAAGTAATTCCAGCCTTCAACACTTATTTTTGAGAATTTTTGCCTTTACTTCCAAAAAAATAGGAAACATTGTTATGTTTGGTCATTGGGAGAAACAAATTATTAAATGGATCTTGCTCACCATGTTATCCGTAGTGGTGAGCCGAATTCATCTAATAATTTCTTCAGGAGAGGTCCAATTAGCGCAAGAAAATGCCTTTGCACAGACCTGTTTTTGATTAGGAGTTGGAGGTACGGGACTTCTTCACCCAGACCCTCAATAATTGTCGCATGGGTGTATTCCCCTTAGACTGCATCATATGGGTGAATTCGTCCTCGAATTCTTATTCAACGAAGGATTTTTGTCACTTATTTGGTTCCAAAAATACGTTGGTTGATGGTCCTTGGCTTCATGTCTGGTCTTCAGGGACAGAGCCATGATTTAGGGTTGGTGGACAAAATATAAATGCTTGAAAGTGAGGGGTAAATTCATAATTAAATCAATTTTAAAAAATATATATATATAGGAGGACAAAGGTGATTCCCCCACCCCTTAATAGCTCCATCACTGCTGGTTTGGTCTAGCCCCGAATAACATCAAACACTTTACATGGAGATTACGTACAGGACGAGCAGGCCCATTTATGAGATTTTGGGGCCCTAGGTCGAACAAAAAAATTAGGCCCCCTAATTAGAAATTTAAATAATGGTTGCGGTCGCTTTTTCGGTCATGTTGCGTTTATCGCAATTACAGACATAACGGTTGTTATTGCGGTCACTGCGGGTATCGCGGTTGTGAATTTTTTTAATAACATATGCTATTGTAGACATAACGACGTTGTCTTGCACAATGTTGCTACCTCTATATAATGGTCATTGTTGTGGTTGTTATTGCGGTCACTGCGAGTATCTCTGTCCCTATAACAAGTATTGAAAAAAAAAATAAGAGTATGTCCATAATAACAAGTATTGAAAAAAATATATGCCTCTAATAACAAATATTGAAAAAATTAATTTTTTTTGAACAATGGTATCTAGATTTATTAATCACCATGAAATATATTACAAATACAATGCATCAAAAAGAGAGAGAAAATGGACTAGTCCACTAAAAATCTCATACAAAGGTGCAAAGAAAAGTAAACTCTTCCATGGAGATTAGTATACCATCAAAACCCAGAAACTTTCATGAATCTCTTTGTCTCTAGCCTAACAAGACGCTTTACGGGATGAAAAAGGAGTGCTGAGAGAACCAAACTATCAGGCAAATTGCTCCGCTACACAATTCTGATTACATCGGCTAACAAACCATCAAACGAGTAGGGATAAATCTTTTCTATGACCACCGACAAAATCAAATCAGAAAGCTAGTGTCGTGATGATCTCTATACGAGCACCAAGCGACCGCTACGTGCTGAAATTGTGCCAAACGATAGATAAAACGAACCACAAAAATCAATAAAAAGCGTGCCACAAAGGCAGAGGAAACACGTGTCACAAGAGCAGAGATTTTTATTAAAATTGAGGAAAATAAAACATAAAAGAGCAATAAAACTAATGAACATCGGTGGTTGAGAACTAGTATTAAGACTGGTTGTTGCCACCAGTTAAGTAAAAAGGAGATAAGAAAAGCTTTGCGGCGGCTACGGATAGAAAACTAGGCTTTAAAGAAAAATTAGGTTTAATTAATAGGAAGGTTTAATGGCTTTATCAACTGGTGGCTATAAACCATGGAAATATTATAAAAAAAAAATTAAGAGTATGATCATAATAACAAATATTAAAAAATAAAATGGGCCCCTAATAACAAGTATTAAAAAAATTGGGCCCTTAATAACAAATATTAGAAAAGGAAATTGAATTTAGGAGTAGATCCCTAATAACAAATATTGAGAGAAAAATAAATTTTGGTCTCTAACAACAAGTATTGAAAAAATTGGGCCCTTAATATCAAGTATTAGAAAAAATTGAATTTTAAGAGTATGTCCATAATAATAAATATTGAGAAAAAATTGAGCCCTTAATAACAAATAGAAAAAAAATAAATTTTAAGAGTAGACCCATAATAATAAATATTATAAAAAATTGAGGCCCCTAATAATAAATATTGAGACAAAATTGGGCACATAATAATAAATATTGAGAAAAAATTACGCTCCTAATAGCAAGTATTAAAAAAATTGAACCTTGTAAATAATATAAAAATGTTTTTATAAGTATAATGACTATAAAAATTCTAAGCCCTTGGCGGTTGCCCCTCCTGCCCAGGCCCAGATACGGATGTGGAAACGAGTCCCTACAAAGTTCGAATTAGTCAAAAGGGGAGTACCGATTTCGGGGAATTATAGTTGTGCCCTTTGTCATTCTGAAGAGGAAACTGTTGAACATTTTTTGTGTGCAAACACTCCAAGAGGATCTTGTGCCGTTGGTGCCTACCTCGGGTGATGCAGTTTGCTTTTCGATGGATTCATGGTTGTCGAGTTTGGGTTTAAAGTTGCATATGTACTTTGTCTTTCCGAATATAGTTTTGGGTACTCTTTTTTTTCTTTTATTGCCTTGGTTCGTTTTCCCAAATAAATCGAGGTTCGTTTTCCCAAATAAATCGAGATACGAATGAAGATTTTTAATGAAACACTATTTATTTTTTTTAAAAAATTAAATTCAAAAGGATTCGACCTCAAAATAAAAAAAAAATCAAATTTAGAAATATTAAAATTCAAATTAATTCGAACATCCATCCAACTAAAGTTTCATTGATGATACATACAAGTGCTCGAATTCAGATCTCTTAAGATGAATATCATAATTTGAATCTCTGATCTTATTTAAAGGATTCCAGCAAAGCAAAATAAATTTCAATGTTTCAACCACAAAAAGAATCTTATTTCCAAAATCTCACTCCACAAAGTATTAAAAATGAAAGAAGAAACAAACAGCTCAATTGGCACATCATACAGTATCATCTCTGCAACAATGGATTGAAGAAAACCCCCCCCAAGGATTTCCAGATTCATCATTGAAGCACAGTAATGTGTATGAGTTTCCATCATGACTCGGAAGCAATTTCCATGGAAGGAACCTTATCGATCATGATATTCTGCTGTTTCTCACCATCCGTCGTCTCGAGCTGGCTGTAGTTTCCTTTCTCCTTGAAGAGTTGAATATGGTGGTGCTTGCAGTAGAGTTTCCCTTCATGTGCTATGTAGTTTGATGGGCTAATGGTGCAACCTCCATGTGTACATTTGAAGCAGCTCTTATGGTAAATTGTCCCATTCACAGTAACCTTAAACACACAAAAGAAACCCCAAATTTCATTGTTTTAATCCAAAATATGGGTTTTTAACCAATGTTTCTGGAATATGAGTGCAAGTGTCAGATATGTTTAATGTGTCCAACATGCGTATGATATCTTGATATAATTAATATTTATTATGACTAAATATGTATCGGACGTAGATATTTAACGTAACTAATTTTAAAATGACAAGAAAATGAGGACTTGAAATAATATAGATTTTGGTTACCCTCTCAATTGGATAGGCAGTCTTGTTACAGCATGTGCATTTTTCTCTGGTGCCCCCAAACATGTTCAACACTTTGGCTGCATTCTGTTGGATCCAATCCAATACAGATAAAGGGCAAAGTTTAAAAAAAATCAAAATGTTCTTTATTTATTTAAATATCAATTAAATAAATAAAATAATTTTTTAATCCTAAATAATTTTATAAGTAGTATATCAAATAATTGTCCTTATATAAATACAATTTCTGGGAAATACCTCATTTTCCATTTGTCTTTCAGGCTTGACAATCTTTGGTGTACCTGAAAGAATAGCAGATTGTTTCATAGGCTGAAATATAGTATAGTATTCGTGTCTGGTATTCGTATTTGACAAATTGATATAAGAATACCACCTCTAAAGATTCTCGAAATATAATAAAAACTTTAGAAAAATCTAACTGTAACATGTTAGATACATACTCGAATCTGACACTTACATTCAAATCCGATAGAAAAATTTACCTTCAAAACTCTTGTCTAAACTGCCAGTTCTCTTGAAGAGTTGATCATAGTGAGGCCTGCAGTATAACACCCCTTCAAAAGAGTTGTAGTTGCTAAGCTGGAAAAACAAAATATATGCGTTAGTTGCACTACATGTTCCCGATTATCACCCGGATTTCATACCGATCCTTAAGCTTCAAAAAAGTTTAATCGAATTCTCAAATATCAGAATTATATCAATCAAGTCCTTTCGTTAGTTTGTCTATCAGTTCAAGCTCTAAGTGTCAACTTTCGATCTGACGCGTGGCATATTTAAAATACGATGATCAAATTCATTCATGGACAACATAGATCTTTCGTTCAAACTATTTATGCAGTAGTTATACATAAACGTGTCTATAGTTTGATCAATGTGTTTTAAATACATACTCTGCATCAATGACATGGTAACGTAGATCTATATTGCTCAAATATGATTTATGTTAGATACATATCCGTATTCGACATTTATCCGAAATCCGATATCGAAAAGTAGGGATGACAAAACAAAAGGATGTTACCTTGAGAGTACCCCTGCAATGGTGGCATCGGAAGCAAGCCTTATGGAAAACCCTATTATCAGCCGTCAACTTATCAACCAAATACACAGTCTTGTCGCAGGCACTGCATTTCTGCTGAGTCCCTTGGAATGTCGCCATTGTTGATTCCACAGAAAGCTCTGATCTTTCAACAAAAAAGAGTGGATCAAAAATGATAATTTCGATTATCGTTTTAGTTGATTCGTTTACGAATCAAACTTCACTCCTTTTTGCCTTGCGATCTGAGTTTCTTCCTCTGTGCTTCAAGCTTTCAGATTTGCTGATTAAATAGCTAGAAGAAGGCAAAGTTGACCCAGAATATTGTGGACGGCAGTGAATTGAGGAAAGAGGAAACAAATCAAAGCAAATTTATAGAGAATGGCGTGGCGTTTTGCTATCATTTAGTCCGGTTTTAATGCAATTCCACCCCTACCATCCACCCTTGTATTCTAATATTTTCATTTCCATTTGCATTTCAATCTGTATTTTCCTTTTTCCCCGTAAAAAAAAACTTAAATAAAAAAACCAGGCCCTAAATTATGTTAATTTTTGTTTTCTTGTTCTTAATTTTTTTTTATCAAAAATAAGTATCTAAACTATTATTTCTGACCATTTTAAATCTGGCCGTTATTAAAGTTAAAAAAAATATTTCGTTCAATGAGACATTGATACGTCACAAAGATTTAGGTATTTGTTTTGATCAAAAAGATAGTTTAGAGATTAAAAAAATATTGTTTAAGTACTTTTATTGACAAAAAATAGTTTAGGTACATAAAGTGGTCAAAAATAATAGTTTAGATACTTCTTTTAACTAAAAATAGTTTGAGGACTAAAATGAAAAATAACATAGCTTATGGGATATTTTTCATTTAAGTAAAAAAATATTCAAGCTACATATTTTCTCTTTAAAAAGCCTTTGATATAAAGGATGAAAAAATAGTTAATCAAATGATTAAAATTCATAACCACTTTCTTATTCTGAATCTTAGCTACCTGATTAATTAGTTTTTCATCCTTCCTATTTTTTCATCCTTCATACCAAGCACAGTTAATCTTAAATTCGAATCATAAAAAAGTTAAATTTAAACTTGTAAAATAAATATTTTTTTTGTTTAATCATTGGTTTTCAACTCATTAACTAACCAATCTGAATCGGATACTGCATAGGCCCATTATGAAGCGACTATCCTAACCCAATTTTCTCAATTTACAATGTCAGGACTTAAATCATTACATTACTAAAGGGATCTAATATCTCATCTCACCAGATCAACTGATTGTTGATATGTAAACTAAATATTTAAACATTAAATTCAACATGTATAAAGTGTTTTTTTCCTAATGTTTGTTTAATATATATTTTCTCGTGTATTTGAATTGAAATTGAATTGTAATAATTGACAGTTCATTAACTAACTAAAGGGTTTTATTTCTTTCAAATTCTAGTTTGTTAATTTCATGTTTAGGTTAAATTAATCATTACATATAGATTAGAAACCTAATGGAGGATTTTGTTTAGTTAATTCATTTTTAAGGTTGTTTAGTTGATTTAAGAATATAACATTCAGGGACAAAACAAGCTAGAATTTTGAGGTAAAATATAAATAGTAATAAACTAAGGTATCAATATCAAATTTATATAATTTTAAATTTGAAAAGGACATAAAAATATTTAATCCAAAATATGTGAAAAAGGTAAAGATTAATTTACCTAATTTCAAAATTGGTAGGGGGCATAAGAAGTATTTAAGTTTAAAAAATGGGGGTTATGAGGATTTTTTTCTATTTCTAATTATGAAAAAAAAATTTAAATAGAAAAAATAATTATTATTTTTTTTATTTAATCGTCGGTATCTGATTTATTGGTCGGTTAATCCGGATTGAATTTTGTAGATGCTCATTATGGGTTTCATCATTCATAACGTCAGGATTTGAACTATTGATGTTGCTTAAAGGAACTAACATTTCACTTCATTAGAAAAACTGGTTATTGATAATTATTAATTGATTTGGTAAAATTAAATATTATATTTTTTTAAACAAAGTCAGATATTCGAATTATATACGCTAACGAACCAAAGTTGCATGTTGAAGTAATGACTAAAAGTGAAAAAGAGAGCTGAAATCTTATATTTGATGACATTTTTAGGTAAGATTTGATTTTGATTTTAATTTTAATTATTTTCTTAAAGCATTTTGCTTTAGGCTCAAAGGAGGTGGACCAATGTTATCAAGTAGCAAGGATTTAATCATTGAAAAGGCCTGCTCACCTGGATTCCTCCTTACTACATTTTCATGTGTTTTTTGGGGGATAAATCAATTTTTAGAGTTTGAATTTAGATTTTTTTAATTTGATCCTTGAATTTTAAATTTAAATTTAAATTATTTTTAGTTTTAGTTTTTCTGATGTGATATATTATTATGAGAGTGTGTTATCAAGAAAGGAATTAAACTGAAAAAATTGCCAAATTTAAGGATTAATATCGACTATAATAAAAGTCAGGGAATGAATGTTGCTTTATCCTTTTTGCCTTTTTTTAGTTTATTTCTTTGTTTAATTTTTATTTTAATTTTTTTTAAATATACTGGTATGATTACATAATAGTATATGTTCAGTTTTCTTAGGCCATTTAATTACGCACACACTTCGTGCACACACAATGCTCATATTTGAATTACTTTAGTAAAATACATCATCCTTTACCACTGGAATCACTCAACGAGTTTAATTTTTATTTTAATCTTAATTTAAGTTTAGTTTGTCATGATTAATGGCACTTCAATGTCTTCATCACTTGGCCCACAATCATCAATCATTTCATCATTTTTTTTTGTTTATAATTTTGTAAATTAAATGTTTGATACTAAAAATATAGTTATTAAATTTTAATTTGATTTACATCTTTTTGAAATTCGTGATTTCGAATAGTTATTAAAAATATAGTTATCATTTCATCTTTTTGAGAAATTATAAATAACTTAAGTTTTGTATGAAAAAAAGAATTAAAATATGGTAACAAATGGATATAAAAAGTGAATATTTATCTTTAATTTTTTTAAAATAAAATTAGAAGAAAAAAAATCTTTTCAATTACAGTCATAGTACAACTCAAAGGGTCTTTTTTATTGACATTTTAACGTCTGATAGTTATATAAATCTCGACTATGTTAAGAGTTAAATCGGATCAGATTTATAAATAAAATAAAATTCTTTTAATGTCTTTTTATCCATAAAATTTAAACTTTAATTTTTATTTGAGAAACATCAAATTTCTTTCAAATTAAGGGTTTAGCTTTTTACAGTTTGGTAAATAATCACTTTTTATCACTAGTAAAATGAGGGGAGCTTTCATTTCTACTCAAAAGCATCCATTTGAATGTTTTCCATTATATAACAAATTCATTAACCCTAGGGAACTTGAATTTGGCAAAAAAAAAATAAAGCCTAAAGTATCGTAGCTCTAAAGGCCTTCAAACACAGTTCTGAAAAAGTTTATTACTCTATCCTACAAAAACTGTCACATGTTATACTTTTTTGGTCATTTTTTCAATTTTGAATATATTTTTTAAAAATATTTTAATTATTCAAAATTTATAAATTATATATTTAAAAATACTTGAATGAAGGTTTTTAAATATATTTTTATCAATAATAAATTTTAAATAATAAGAAATCAAAATTTAAAAGTTTGACTAGTGGTATGATTCTCGCTTCGGGTACGAGAGGTCCCGAGTTTGATTCTTGGAATGCCCCAATGTCTTCCTTTTATTGATGTATCATAAACTCAAAGATTAAAACAGATTCACCTAGCTCCATGCACTCTACAGGAGGACTTACGGCTCAAATATTTAGCACGATGTGCGGATAGAAGGGGAATGATGGAGACCTTGACATCAAGCCACTTTTCCCAGGCATTGGGGCCAAGTGGATGGTACAATTTTCTCCTTGGGAGAAATATACCTTAGGGACGGTTTGGGATTGCAGTTTAGCTTTTGTTAGGCATGCGGGATCCTATATCCGAAAACCCATATAAATTCGAGAAGCCGTCAAGCTCCATAACAGGTTGATTTCCATGGCTTCTCGGTGGAACCGGAGGAACAAGGAAACGGTTTATGTATGAAGGGAGAAGACTAGGGAGAAAATGGTGTCCACGGCTATTTGAATAAAGGTAACGATATAAAGCCTTTGAAACTGCGATTAATAAGGTGGAGTAGCTCACTCGGTTAGAGCATACTAGAGGGTGAGGGCGGTTCCTGAAATTTTAATGACCCTAAGGCGAATTTAAAAATTAAGTCCTAAATTAAGGATTTAAATTGATGTAGCGATCGTATATTCGATCATGTTGTGTTTATTACGGTTGCAGACATAACGAATGTTATTTCTATCACTGCGGGTATCGCAGTATTGAGAATTTTTAATATATGCTATTGTAGACATAACGGTTACATGTATTGTAATTTTGGATGGTGTCTCTACCACTATATAACGATTTATGTTGCGATTACATAACCCTATTTAAATGTCTATAATAACAAGTATTAAAAAATAAATTTTAAGAGTACGTCTATAATAACAAGTAATGAAAAAAAATTAAGAGTGTGCTCATAATGATAAATAGTGGGAAAAATAAATCATTGATAACAAGTATTAAAATATTTAATTTTAATATTTATTATTACGAACATACTTTTAAAAATTAAATTATTTTTAATATTTATTATTAGGGGTCCGATTTTCCCCAATATTTATTAATATGAGCATACTCTTACGATTTAATTTTTTTAATACTTGTTATTTGAGCCTTCGAAATTTATCTAGTTATATATATATATATATATTCATCACTAGGTTCTTTTTTCATCCGTAAGAATTAAAAACTATACTTTTAATTTTTTTAAAAGTGTGCCCAAGACAAGGTATAGGCCCTAGGCGGGCGCCCCATTCCCCTGGCCCAAGGACGGCCCTGGTGAGCATTTGATCAACATTGAGTTAGTGAGTAGATTTTATGAAACTTGAGCCAAAGTCAAGTTTAAATTTAATTGTAAACATTTATAATGTTATTTGAGTTATCAAAGTTCTATTTTATAACTCAAATTTTATTTGAATTTTTTTTTTTCAAATCGAATTTATGAAATTAGATTCAAGTTTTTTTGCGTGTGAAGTTTGTGAACTTATCGCATAACCATTACCAATCTTTCTAAAACTATAAATGGTACAACCTAAAAGAAACGAGAGAATCACAAATATGTCAAAATCTTATATACCACGAATCATTAACCCATGAAAATTCATATAACCATGCGATAGTTCGATTACGACACAGAAATACATAAGCATTACAAATAGAAAGTATTGCCAAATTATTCATATGGCATGAAGTGAAAAGGGTAGGCAGCACAAAGGTTTCCATTTTATGTATTGTATGGTTATGCTATGCCTATGCTATCAACCTTTTTAATCACCTGAACCCTGACGGAGCCGCTTGTGGACCAGCTGCAGCTCTCCTCATCGCTTTTGATTGAGCAAGCATTTCATCATAATTCTGACCAGGAAACAAAAGAAAAACAACTTACTAAGAAGATAGTTACAGGTGCTGAAGTCCCAAGGAGACGAGTACGGTGAATAACAATGTTACTCGGACTCTGGTGTGAGTGTCAAATATGAGTGCATGTGTCTCATACGTATTCACTTTTTTTAAATGAATTTGGACGGTCTTGGAAGGTTACAACTCAAGAATCATGTCCAAATATGCATTAGATACAAGTGTTAGATATAAGTACTTAAAGTAAAATGAAGTTAGAACAAGTGAAAAGGTAACAAAACACTACCCGTTTCTCGAATGCAGCATCTCTTGAGTCGATTATCTTGTCAGCAAGGCCATAGTCTATGGCTTCTTGTGCTTGGAAATATTTAGGACGCTGAACATCTTTCTCAATCTCTTCCTTGGTCTTTCCTGTGCCTTTTGCCACTAGTTCAATGTAGGACTCGGTGTTTGCATCAAGTTCCCTGGCCTGAATATATATATCAGGAAAGAAGCTAAAACAAACATGCAGATAAACAAAGCATAAGAGGGGGGGGGGGGGGAGAGAGAGAGAGAGAGAAAGAGCACCTTTATCCACATATCTATGACAGCCCCACTCGATCTGCTGACTTTAGGCAGATATAACTTAGCTGCAAGTTTTTAAAACATGAAAAAGGAAAACATTAGCATCAATTAATACTGTGTCCGTGCCAAAAAAAGTAGGCTTGAAAGTTTACATGGCCAGCAAACTCAAGGTTCAGTCAGAAAATCAGAAAAATCACGGGCTCTAAAGTTGAAAAAGGAAATGATAGGAAACTCAATTTTCTTTATCTTGCAATTCTATAGCAAAGCATTTAGCAAGGAGGTAAATTTTGAAATTCTGAAGAAAAGACTTTAAACCAGACGGCGAAAATCGAGTCCAGACTCATAGGCGGCATTGTGAAGCACAGATAGAGTAGACATATATATATATATATATATATATATATATATATTTCCCAACATAATTTAGGCTCATCTTCAAAGTTACAAAAAGGAAATGAATCATACTGGATGAATTCGGCTGTACAGCACGATAACCCTTAGCTCCTTGAGATAGAAGCATTGCTGCTTGACCATATGCCATGCCACAATTCACAGTGTAGATATCTGATTTGCAGTACTTCAGGCAGACACAATTTAAAAAGTGAACGAGTTAAATTTACATCAAAGCCAACAGCTAAATAAGAATGATAATCCAAAGCAATAAGAACCTATACCGACAAACTATTTAACTGAGCTATTTCCCGTAATCATAACAACAATGACAAATGGACCCCATCACGATCCTTGTGCAGAACAAAACAAAAACTACTCTGCTCATAAAATATTGAACATCTTCGGAAGTTTACCTCATAGGACGGAAGATAAATTCATAAATATTAACAGACACAATGGTTTATAATGATACTTACGGCCATCATGTCGGCTATAGCATATGCCTCGGTTTCTGATCCAACAGTCTCCATCTTCTCATTCTACATAGTTCAGAAGCAATCAATCACCACAAATAGATATGGAAACTTCCGATACATGGTTCCAAAATTCACAAAAGGATTAATACTCCAATGAAAGTTGAAGGGACAGAATAAGAATTAGAAAGATTCTTCTAACCTGCGTCCCAGACGAATTGATGTATAAGTATACAGGTTTCGAAGGGTTGTCATAATCTAACCACATTAATTGAGCGACAATAAGCTCAGTCACTGCGGGTACAATCTACAGCAACAAGATTAAAAAAATCAATGAATTAGATATTAGCCACCATGCAAGATTACAGGCAATATACAGAATGGAAACTCACCGGCATGCCAAGGTAACATATCCGAGCATCTAAGAGCAAAGACGGCAAATCCGGAGGAGCAGTTCTAGGCCTTCCTGATCCTCTGCCCCCACCACGATACATGCTTACACTCATACTATATTTAGAAGGACCTCTGTTGTTAACGCTTGACATACTCCACATACCCCCATTATCCAAATAGTTTCTAGCAGACGAAATACTCTCCTGGACAACGCGATAAAACGTAAGTTCTAGGTTTACAATTAACATTAATTTCTCACATCAACCATCATCTATGAACAGAGATATAAAACACACACAAAATGATAAAGAAAAAGGACCAAACCTCGGTAACACTTTCGGATTGTCTACGGACGGGACTGTCTTCGGTCATGAACATGTCCATTTGTGAAGGACTAAGACCATAAAGATATCCAGGCACATTTTTATAATTGTCCATCACTACAAAACAAACAAACAAAACAGCAATTTTTAGTCTGAACTTCAAATGAATCCCATTCAAAGCAGCTCGCGATAATTTGGTAACTCCAATAGCTAATCAACCATCAAAGCTCCATCTAGAAGTTCAAATTTTCACCTAATAAATCCATGGATTAATTAAACAATTTCAAAAAATTCATCTTTCAGGAGAAACGCATAACAATATCATGTTCTTAGCTGAAAATTTAAAAATAAAATAGTTGGGGGAAGAAAACTGACATCCATCTTTGAGATTTTGTTGCCTGAATTGCCTGGGGATGTGGTCGATTGACTTAGCAAAGGGGGATTTGAAGCATTTCTGAGCAGTGGGTTTTCGAGAACGGGGCTTCGTCAACAAGAAGAGCTTGGCGCCGGAGATGAAAGACGATTTAGAGGCTCCGATAACGGGACCCAACGCTTCTGGGTTTGGAGCTGTTAAAGATAAGAGTTGCAAGGCCGCCATGAGAGGGGGAGATGCGTCTGCTTCAAGTAAGCAAACTGTTGATGCTAACCAGAGAAAAGGTTTCAGGATTTTCCAGGAAAAAAATTGTAATTTTAATCACAAAAGAGAATTAATAGAATAAAAATCAAATCTTTTCAGCCCTAATTTGATAATCCATTTCGACGTAGAGCCCAAATGTTATTGGGATTAGTGAATTAGGTTTAGATAACGGCCCACCCCAATTCAATTAGGGTTTTGGATTAATTCAAGAGAAGAGAAAAAGATAGTTATAAATTCCACCCCTCAATTTTATGAAATTGAAAATTTAATCTTTTTACTTTGATTTTTCATAATTAACCATCGTATTTTATGTAAATTCAGAAATAGTCCAATTGAGTGACGCCGATAAACTTCATTGTTAATCGCAAACCGGAAAATTAGTAGTTTAATAATGGCTTAATACAAAAAATAAGTGTTCAAACTATATCCATTTTCTGAAATAGATTTTAAAACTTTTTTTAGCTGAAATAGGTGTCAAACGTTTTTTTTTGTCCTTTTTAAAGTCTTGTTAGGCACTTACTTTGCCAAGAAATAAACTTAAACACCTATTTCAGCTAAAAAAACTTTAAGAACATATATCAAAAAAGTATAATTTGAACATCTATTTTGATATTAAGCCTTTAATAATTTATATGCTAGGAATTGACTGAAATTAATAGTACAACAAATTTGTGACAAATTACTAGTAGTTCAAATTTACGTGTTTATCAATAACTAAAATAACTTTTCATTCTTTATGCTACACATGAATCAAATTCTGATAAACTTAAATAAAAGGAGTTATTTCTCAATTTCTATAAAGTAAAATAACGATGAAATTCATAATTGGACCTTGAAAATTTGAAGTAATTAAAAATATGATATGTTTATCACTTGTTCAGATATAAGAAAAAATTAGGGTAACTATTTCATACACTAACGACAGAAATTAAAAGTTTTCATATTTGTTTTAGTTTTAGAGTTTAGGGCTTTAATTTGGGGTGTATTGTTTAGGGGTTAGAATTTAAGGATAGTGGTTAGAATTTAGGTTTTAGGGTTAAAACTTAAATTCATCATCGTATTACCCTAAAACCTAAACATTAACATCTAAACGTTATATTCTAACTATTATCTCTAAATTCTAAACCCTTAAACCCTAAACTAAATCTATAAACCCTAAAACAAAGGTAATTATAGAAAGTTTTAAATTTTGACCGACAATGTATTAAATATAAATCTAAAAAATTAATTAAGAAAAGGGAAATGAATCCTTACATTCATCCGTGTCAAGATTTTAATTATCAATTAGATTTTGTAGTTAGTATTGTGGGTGAAAGAAATATTTTTATATAAAAATATTATTTATAAAAAAATTTAATGAAGTGGAAGATAAAGCGGTAGATAATTTAAATTATTGCATTCAATATGGGATTCATAAAGAAATGGAGAAGGGTTTGTGCTCAGAGAGGATTCAAAGTGCTGATATTATTGGCTTCAGTCTATGCAACTTTAAAGGAAAAATGGAGAAGGGTTTCCGCCACCAGCTGAAGAAAGATCCAGGACACAGCAGGCAGATTCATAGTAAGGTGAAGAGTCTGAATAGTGGGGGTGGCCTTTCTGTTTTCATTACAGGAACTTATCATCTTTTAACCGTCTGGACAGATTTCTGTTATCAACAGAGTTTATGAGGAAGTGGCCTGATCTCATCCAAAGCATCCTTCCAAAGAGTATTTCGGATCATAATCCGATAAGCTTGTCATTCACGGAAATGTGTTGGGGTCCAAGAACATTCAAGTGGTTCGATTACCTTACAGATGACAAAAGCTTATGTTGAGCTGATTAATAAAGAATGCTGCAAGGATGCTGGTGCGGGCATTGGGACTTTGCTCAGAAAATGTAAAGCGATCTCGAAGGATTGGATATCTAAAAACTTGGAGATTTTGGTAACATAATTCGAATATGGAAAGAAGATGTTTCGAAATTGAGGAAGCCATTTCAGAACGGAATCAAGATCAAAGGTTGACTGTTGAACTTAAGGAGTGTAGAAGAAAGTTATGGGAATGCGTTCGAAGAAAGCAACTTGAGTGGATTAAAAAATCTCGTCTGAATTGGGCCAGCAAATGGTGATAGAAATACAAGGTTTTTTCACCTAGTTGCATCTGCCCAGAGAAGGTCAAATCTTATTTCCAGTATAAAGGTTGGCAAGGACAATTATAACATACACTCGAGGTGAAAGAAGCCATTATGAAGCATTTCAAAAGAATATATAATGTGTCCAATACGTTGCCTCTGAAATTTTTTGATTGTGAGCTGAATCAACTTAGTGCGAGCTCCTCTGCAAGGCTCGAAAAGCCTTTTTCCGCAGAGGAGATTTGGGCGGCCCTATCGATGATCGATGCTTCTAAAGTCTCTGGCTCTGATAAATTTAATATGGAATTCATAAAGAAATTTTAGCCGTCTTTGAATTCTGATACGGGTGAAATCACTGACTTCTCTTTCAACCAACCCTTCATTGTTTTAATTTCCAAAAATTAGAATTCTGCTTCTATCGAGGACTTTAGGCCAATCAGCTTGGTGGGATGTGTTTACAAGCTGCTTGCTAAGGTCCTTGCATTGTGACTTGGGGAGGTTATGGTGAAAATTATAGAAGAAAATCAATTTACATTCTATCCAGGGAAGCAAATTTTAGACTGCTCTTTGATCGCAAGTGAAACCATTGACCATATGAATCGAAAAGGGTTTAAAGGTGTGGTTTACAAAGCGGACTTTCGTAAAGCCTACAATACGGTTGGCTGAAGTTTTTTATTGCAATTTTGAAGATAGGATTTAGGTCAACGTGGTGTCAAGTGAATTTTTTCATGCATCTTCGCTACTTATATTTCTGTGATGGTAAATGACTCTCCAACATCTTCTTTTGCTATCGGTCGTGGGATTAGACAAGGTTGTCCTCTTTCACCATTACTATTCAATATTGTAGTTGAATCTCTTAGTGTTCTGATTAAAAAAGCTAACTCATACGGTTTTTTTAATGGTGTTCGTATTAGGTAGAATCCAGTTGAAATTTCTTATATCCAATTTGCCATTTTATTTTGCGGGGCTTATGAGGAACAAGTTAAAAAGTGTTGTTAGAATCTTGAAAGGATTCGAGATTGCGGCCGGGTTAAAGCTTAATCTAAAGAAATCTAAGCAGATTGGCATTAACGTGGAGGATACTATGGTTGATAATTGGGCTTCACTGCTACATTGTTCAAGAGAAAATTTACCGGGCTACTCTTGGGAGCCAACAAAAACACGGTGCAGTTATGGGATCCAATTGTGAAAAAATTCAAGAAGAAGCTTGTCAGTTGGAAATCTAAGATGCTGTCTTTTGGGAGAAAGATTGCCTTGGTTAAGTCTGTTTTCTTTATGGGGATCATTAGACAAAGATCCATTCACTGGGTTCGTTGGGAAACTATCTGCTTGCCCGAGTATTGTGGAAGATTGGGGTTGATGGATTTTAAAGTGAAGACAGATGGTAGCAGCTATGTATGAAGATAATCTTAATAGCTTGCTACCTTCAAATTTAAAGCCAGCAAACAAGTCTTGGATTTGGAAAAGCATCATCTCGCTACTATTCTTCCAAATCTTACTGTGTTTTATCACTCAATGATGACATGTTCAAAAATGAAGTTTAGAAACTTGTCTGGTCAAATCTTGCACCTCTTAAAGTTAAAGTTTTCTTGTAGAAATAGATACATGGCAAGATCCCAACAAGGGTCGAATTATCCAAAAGAGGTATGCTTGGTCAACAATCCTTACGATGCCCTCTTTGTTCTTTGGAGGACAAGTCTGTTAGCCACATATTTTGTCAATGTAAAGTGAATTGGCAAATATGGCAACGCTGGTGTTATGTGTGGGGTGTTTTCGGTGTGATGCTCGGTAATGTTAATTCCTTTCTTCTTTATTGGTGCTCCTTAGATACTCCACTTAAGATTAGTGAAGTTTTTTAAGGATGCACAAGTTAATGATTATTATTATTTAATAAAATATATTCTTTCAAAAAAAATTATACAAAGATTAAATAAAATACCTGGAATTTGACTTCAAAGGGGACTGAGATGAGATTTTGACCAGGTTGACATGGACCTACTCAAGAGCCGACACGCGAGTCAAATGGGTTGGTTTTACCCTTTCCAATTTGCTAGGGGGTTCAATAGCACAGTACCACGCGTGGACCGTGTTTAGACTTTGAAGCAGTCACTCATAAAATTGGATTAAAAAACCGTGACAATTTATAGAAATTTAGTTCTAATTTTTAAATTTGAAAATTTAAGTTTATGAATCGATTAAGCGGTTTCAATAAAAAGAGAATATTATTATCTTTAAATGATTCGAGTTCGAGCAGTTTATATGATAACGGGTGATTAAAAAGCTAAGATTAATAAACATATTTAATTTTAGATAGTTCAAAAAATATGTAGGCTTAACTACAAATAAGTGTTCAAACTATGTCTTTTTTGTAATATGTGCTTAAAGTATTTTTTTGTTGAAATAGTTGCCTAAAGTTTTATTTTTTGCTGAAATAGGTGACTAAACTATTTTTGACTAAAATAAGTGCTTAAAGTGTATTTTTTTTACTTTGACACCCATTTCAACTAAAAATAAAATTTTAGGCACCTATTTAAGCAAAAAAAATACTTTAGTCGCATATTTTAGGCAAAAAAGAAATTTTAGGCACCTATTTCAAACAAAAATACTTTAAGCACTTATTGCAAAAAAGAGACATAGTTTGAGTACTTATTTTGTAGTTAAGTAAAAAATGTAAGTATATTTCTTGATATTGTTTTTTAGTTGTATTCTCGATTCCTTAGCACTTTACCTTGACTAATTTGGATCGACCCGCATCGCACACCTGATTGTGATTTGTGAATCTATCAGCAAATTTTTTTTGCATAAACAAGACTCAAACTCAAAATCTGCTTAAGCGACCGTTGATTAATATTGTTAAATTTGATTATATGAAAAATTGAATTTTCTTTCAAATACCAATTTATCAGTCAACTACCTTGATTTCGTCCCACGCCGGTGAGTATCGATAGTCAAATTTGAATTATCAAGAAAAAAAATCTCTCCAAATCATTGGAATCACTTAATATATTCAATCAGATTTAAAATTTTAAATTAGAAAATAAAAGTATTATAATTTTAAAACAAAATTGAAAAATAAGACTTCAAATATATTTTAAGCTAATTCTATGTATAACGAGTCTTACATTAACTCGGTCTATTTGACCATTACCGACTCAACCCCACTCCTCTTTATATATAAAGATATAAAACCCCATTGCATACACACTATTGTTTCACTCACTCTCTTCAAAACGACGTCACTTTCCGTATTTTTTTTTCCTTGCTAATTTCCTCCCATCAATCTTCTTTCTAATAAACAAGAAATCGACTGAATTTTAAATGTTAAATAGTATGAAGAAATTATGGCACTTGAAGCTTTGAATTCTGCTACAATGGCTACACCTCCAAGCATCAAATACGACGACGTTTCGTGTAACAAAGCCAAACGTTCTTCGAAACGACCGATGATCGATTCTCCGCCGCCGTCCGAAGAAGAAGAAGAAGAACGCCTCGCTCTCTGTCTTATCACGTTGGCTTGCGGCGACGGTGTCGATGTTCGTCGTCTGTCTTCATCGGTGCTGGAATCTGCTTCGCCAGCTTCGAAATTGGCTTACAGGTGCAGTATCTGCAACAAGGGTTTCCCTTCTTACCAAGCTCTCGGCGGCCATAAAGCCAGCCACCGTAAACCCTCCTCCAGTTACGGTGACAATCCATCTTCCGACGCCGTCAGAGGTAGCGGGAAGGCCCATGAGTGTGGTATCTGCCACAAGACATTCCCTACAGGCCAAGCCTTGGGCGGGCACAAACGCTGCCACTACGAAGGTGGTAGCAACGTCGTCAACAATAACAACGGTAACAAGAGCGGCGGCGTTAGTGGGGTGACGCTGTCGGACGGCGGCGGTGCCTTGAGCAAACGCCACCGTGTTAGCTTTGACTTTGACCTTAACTTGCCTGCTTTCCCGGAATCCCATGAGGAAACTGAAGATGGAAGGTTTAGTCAATCATGCAGAGATTAGAATATAAGAATTTGGTAGAATTAATTTAAATTAAAAAATAGCTTTCTAATTTAAACTTTGGGTAAAGTACACAAATGGTCACTAAACTATCCCTAAAAATACAAAATGGTCACAAACTTTTAAAAATTACACAATGATCATTAAACTTTAGTTTTTATTACAAAATGGCCATTGGACAGTTAACTGAGAGACGTGGTAGTTACGAAAATTTGCATAATAACATATATAATCTTCAATATTTACATATTTAATCAATTCAGACATTAATAATGAGGGTTAAATTAGGAATAAATTGATTAAATGTGTCAATATGGAGGATTCAATATTATATTATTCAAATTTCTGTAACTGTCAGGTCACCCAATTAACGACAGTTAACAGCTCAGTGGCCATTTTGTAACAAAACTAAATTTTAATGCCCATTATGTAACATTTGAAAGTTTGATGGCCATTTTGTATTTTTAGAGATAGTTTAGTGACCGTTTGTATACTTTACCCTTAAATTTTTCATTCATTTTGAATTTGTATTTGATGAATTGGTCGCAAATTGTATTAGGCAATTCTTTGATTAATTTATTAATAAAAATATTTTCAACTTACATTATAAATATATAATCATTTGTATTCGATTTATTGGTCAACTATCAGAGTCAGGTATTGCAAAGGTCTATTATAGGGACGACTCTCCCAATTCAATTTGTTTCACTCACATCGCTAAGATCTGAACGCCTAATCTTAATTAAAAGACCTAATATATCATCATACTAAATCAATCGATAATTAGTTATATTTCAATTTATATAAAGATGATAAAACTCGAGTCGTTATTAATTTACTAGGTTGGATTGACTTTCTATTTTGGATTAATATATTATTTCTCTTTAATCTCATTCCATGAAATTAAATTTTTTGTTGCAAGAGATCCATTAATTGAGCAACTGGTTAAGAATGCTCATATTGCTCAATCATGTATAAGCTCGAATCTTGACGTTTACAATTTAAATTTTTTTAACACAAATCATGGCATTGCATTCACTAAATATGTCATTCATGATTCACAATCATTGATAAGACCCATATTTCTTCAATACTTTTTGCATGACTTAATAGATACTTGTGACATCTATAACATCTAAAACGTAGTTTAAAAGTTATCCTCCAACAAAGATTATGGAGATAAATATATAATTCGTTTTATATAGTTTTTTTTGTTTATGTATAAATATTTTATTTATGTAAAATATTATTGGATCTTATAAAATAGTGTGGTGATTTAATTAATTTAATGATCATTTTGTAACAACTTGATAAAATCTAATGATCATTTTATAACAGATTGATAAATTTAATGACTATTTTATAAATTTTAAAAAATCAATGACTGAAACAATAATTTTTTTACAATTTAGAGACGTACTTTACCCGTTATAATATTCTTTCAATTTTTTCCACAATTTGCATAGTCATTTTATAACATCTTTTGTATAATTTATCATAGTAATTTAATTGGAAAATTAAATCTATTGAATTAAATTAAAATTAATATTAAATTGATAGAATATGTAAGTAATGAGAATCAAATGTATCATTATAAAAATTTATTTAAATATCACGTCACCATTTCCGTTAACTTTTAGCAGTTAATGACTTGATTGATATCATTTAAATAGTTTTACACATTTTTTGGACCATTGGATGAAGGTAGATGGATGGTTAAGATTAACATTAGTAAATTTGAAGATTATCACTTGGAAAAAAAGATAAGGAAATAATGTTAGCCATTTATTACTCTCATCCGACGGTCCAGAAAGAGCGTAAAAGTAATTGAGTTTTACATAGTGTAAATGGATTCTAACCCATAGGAGATAGGATCCTCTTACACTATGTAAAACTTCAAAGATTTTACACATGTTTTGGACCATTGGATGAAGGTAGATGGATGATTGAGATTAACAATAGAAAATTTGAAGATTATCACTTAGAAAAAAAATAAGGAAATAATCTTATCCATTTATTACACTCATCCGACGGTCCAAAAAGAGTGTAAAAGTAATTGAATTTTATATAGTGTAAGTGGATCCTAACCCATAAGAGATAGGATCCTCTTACACTATATAAAACTTACAAGTTTTACACATTTTTTGGACCATTGGATGAAGGTAGATGGGTGATTGAAATTAACAGTAGGAAATTTGAAGATTATCACTTGGGAAAAAATAAGAAAATAATCTTAGCCATTTATTACTCTCATCCGATGGCCCAAAAAGAGTGTAAAAGTAATTAAGTTTTACATAGTGTAAGTGGATCTTAACCCATATAGATATATGTATATATAGGGATAAGATTCGTTTATACAATGTAAGAGTTTTTAATTTTTGCACTTTTTTGGATCATTTGATGAGTGAAATGGATGAATGTGATTAACAGTATGTTATGTGAAGATTATAACTTGAACAAAAAGTCTAGGAGTTAATTTAAGCCATCCATTTTCCCCATCCAACGATCTAAAAACATGTAAAACTATGAGTTTTACATTTTGTGTAAGTGGATCCTGTAGCGACTAAAAATCTGAATGTTTCTCACTTTCCTTGAAAAATTTGATTTAGGGGGAATTTGAAAAAAGCTCGTATTTTGGAATAAAATTCGCGGAGTCGTCACCGGTCACTTGGATAAGGTAGACCGGACATCAAAAAATAAAATCAGAGATTCAATGAGTTCGGGAGTTGGTTAACAGTAGGGAAGGGTTCACACCCCCACCACGCCCGAAAATCAGTACCTAAAGGTTCATATCTTATTTGCAAAGAAAGGTATAAATTTGGTTTAATTTAATTAATAATCCCTAAAAATATATGCATGCAAGGTCATACGGTTCGAATATGAAAAAATCTCACAATCTACGGTACCCAAAGGAGATGATGCCCAAAGACTCGGGACGACACTCCCAATAGAATACCGAAACTTTGAGGACTACATCTAAATGTAACAAGATATAATGCATGAATAAATATAACAAAAATAAAGGGCCAAGAATATACAAATATACATATATAATGGGACACTGAATCATATCATATAAAGAAACAAAGAAAGAAAACTAATATATGAATACGTATACATTATATATATATAAGTACTCACCAGACATGATAATATAAAACACAAAAGGTAACCAAATATTTATCACAATGTAAACTAAACTAATATATATAGTATAATATATAAGAATATATAAAACGATAAAAAGAAAGGGAAAAAGGTATGTGAAATCACCGGGAGCATTAATCAGTTTAAAAAGGGGAATAAAAAATGGGTTAAAAAGGAAACTATGACAGGGTTTAAATGACTAAAAAGGTAATAAAACAGATTTAAAAGGGGAATCAAATCTGCATTTAAATGGCTTTCAAGTGAGGATAAAAATAACCTTAAATGGCGTTTAAAAAATGAAAAACGGATAAAAAGGGTAGGACCAAAAAAGCGATTATCCCACTGAGATCAGACCGAAATCGAAGAAATAAAGACGAAATTGGAAAGATTTTAAAATAAACAGGGACCACGACCGTGAATATTTAGAGGCGAATGGGTTTAATGAGGGAATTGGCTTGTTTCTAAAGGTGGGTATATAACCCAAATTCATGAACATAAAACATTTTAAAGAACCCTTTAAATTAGATCAAACCAACCCAAAAAAAATTCTCTCAAGTGTTCATATGAACACCCTTGAACGTTCATCCAAATTTGGGAAGAACTCAGATTTTGATGGTTCCCAGCCGCAAACCGCCACGTCGATCGTCGCTGAATACCGCTCACCAACTCCTGCGACCCAAATCGAAACCAACGCTCGACTCACCTTTCACCCCTAAACCCAATTTCGACCATCGATTTTGCAAAAAAAAAACTCATTTTTACCTATATCTCTAAAAAGCCGAAACAAACTTTGAAAGAAAACCTTTTTCTGTAAAAAGACTCGATATCTTGAATCCCTAAACGAAGAAGGTAAAATGACGACAAAACGACGGTGGCTACTCCGACCACAAGAGGTAAACCCTAACCCCTATTTTTTATTCATTTCAAAATGAGAAAAGAGATATCTTGGAATGCTTTTTTTCTTTTCTTTGTATTGTTAATGTCTCCATCCCTTCATAATGTTGGTTACAAATGGCTTTATAGCCTAATTTCGATTACATTTTTTAAATGAAAAAAACATAAATCACCCTTTGGTCGTATTTCATTAAAGTTGGTGGATTTTGTGGGGTTTGTCGGTCGAGTTGGTAAATGTAGGAGTGTAGATGAAGGTGACGGCTAGGGGTTAGTATGGCAGAAGAGTGGTTGAAGATATAGAGTTATTTTGGGGGTTTTGAGCTAATGTTAATTTAGGGTTGGATTAGGTTTTATTTAGGGTTATCTGACGGTTATGGCTGACGGAGAGGAAAATGGTCGTTGATAGAGATGGTGGTCGTTGATGATGGCAGCGACAGTAGAAGCATAATGGTAATCGGCGGCTAGGGTTTCTTGGTGTATTAGGGTTTTTAAAATATGTTAAGATAGTGGTCCATTTAGGCTTGGGTTAATGGGTTTGTTAATTTTGTAATTAGGTTAAGAGTGTAATGGGTTGAAGGTTAAATGGTTTTGTAAATGGGCCTAGATTGATACATGTAAATAGATATTTTGGATTTAATTGATTTGGGTATGGGTAATGGATTAACTGAGTTACCCGGTTAAAAATGGGTTATGACAGTTGTCCTTCTTTTCTCGTTGTTGTGTAACGATAATAGAGCAAAGACTAAAATGACCCATTTTTATTTGGTCCGGCTAGTCATCTCCCCCTTTGACGTATGTATTCTTTCTTTGGTAGATTTCTTTTTCTTTGACACAAGGCTTGATTGATCTACTTTGTCACTCTTGGGGAAGCAGAATCTTCAAAATGAGGGTTGGGGAAGCAAAATAAGTTTAGCTTACTACATTATTAATGACAATATAATACTTAAAGAAAATTCAACCTAGCTACAACACCGACGAAGAGGCAAGGTTTACAAAATTTGATCCAGCTGCAGCACTAACGAAGAGACATGATCGAAGGATGAAGGTTCTGACATTTGATCTGACTACAATACTGATGATGAGACATGATCGAAGGGTAAAGGTTCTGAATGTTTGATTCAAAAAATATCCACAGCGTAGCTCATAGATTTCTTTTGTATTTTCCCCAAATGCATATGGATCAATGGTTTTGAGTTGTCTTTATCGGTAGCCGTTTGCTCTAGGCTAGTTGTACCATTCCTTTGGGTACAATCAATTTATACCAATCATGACATTGAATTTTTTCAAAAGATTTATTTTTCTTTGACTATTCATAAAAATAAATTTTCGATGGACATTTTATTATCTATTGACTTAAACTTTACCGTGTTTAAGCACGTTACGTTAACATTTCTGTCGGACTTGCCAAAATAGCTTTTATCCAACTACAACACTGACAAAGAGACAGATTGACAAAATTTGATCCAGCTGCCACACTGACAAAGAGGCAATATCGATGGATAAAGGTTCTTATGTCTGATCCAGCTATAACTCTACAATTTTAATGAAGATGTGATATCCGCAAAGGAGGATTTGGTCTAGTTGCACCATCAATAGAGAAATAAGACTGGTCAAAAATATGATCTACTGCGCCATCAACGAATGAGCAAGATCTTGTTAGATTTGGTCCAACTACAATACCGACAAAGAGGCAAGACCGAAAGTCAATAAGGTTTGACCCATCTACAACCCCAATGAAGAGGCAAGGTTTGAAGTCAGTAGGGTTGATCTAGCTACAACACCAACGAAGAGGCAGGATCGAAAGTCAATAAATTTGGCCCAGCTACAACACTGACGAAGAGGCAGGACCAGAAGTCAGTAAGGTTTGACCTAGCTACAACACCGACGAAGAGGCAAGGTCTGAAGTCAGTAAGTTTGATCCAATTACAACACCGACGAAGAGGCATGATCAAAAGTCAATAGATTTTGGTCTAGCTATAATACCAACAAGGAGGCAAGACTAAAAGTTAATAAATTTGGTTCAGCTACAATACCGACAAAGAGGCAAAACCGAAAGCTAGATTTGACCAAGCTACAACACCGATGAAGAGGCAAGGTCTAAAGGTAAAAAGTTTGATCCAGCTACAACATCGATGAAGAGGCTGGATCTGAATTTAGCAAATTTGGTTCAGCTACAACACCGACGAAGAGGCAGAACCTAAAGTTTATAAAGTTGGATCTATCCGCACCATCAACGGAGGGGTAAGATTGAACTTCAGCACTTTGGACCTAGCCTTACAATCTACGAAAATGCAGGATCAGATTTTAGCAATTTGTATCCTACTACGCCATCAATAGAAAAACAAGATTTGATTTCAGCAACTTAGACCCAGCCACACTATCAACAGAGAGACATGATCGAATAACAATTTGGACTCTACTACGCCACAGAATAACAACTTGAACCCTACTACATCATCAACAGAGAAGCAAAATTGGATGACAGCAATTTAAACCCAGCCACACCATCAACGGAGTGACAGAATCGAATAAATAAAACTTAATTTTCTTTTGATTTTTTTGATTTTTTCTTTCTTTTCTTTTTTTTTATTTTTTTTTAATTTTTTAAAATCTTGTTTTCTAAATTTTTTACTTTTTTATTTTTTTCCTTTTGACACTTTTTATTTATTTTTTTTGAATTTTTTTGAGCTATTACTATAACGAAGAGGTAAACTCCTAGGGAAAAATTTGGTCTAGTTGTAACACTGACGAAGAGGCAAGACCTGGATAGGATTTGATCCGCTACACCACTGACGGGTAGACAAGATCTGCAACATGTAGGATCCACCACACCACTGACAAAGAGATGAGATCCGAAGCAAAATTTGATCTGCTACACCATTGACGGAGAGGCTGGATCTACAAAATGAGAAAACATTAATTAATATTTGTTCAAAAATTTTGCTACTAATATCTTTTACTTGGAAATTTTAGCTCTTCAGTGTGTTTGGCCTCCTTTAGGGCTAAAGGTTGACCATCATATTATTGTCCCCATGGTTAAGATTCTTCAGTCTTTTTTCTGGACCTGTTTGTATCTACAAGCAAAAATAAATGCATGAATGCACCTAATTTTATGCCTAATGCTTGTGTCTAGCCTAAATGCATGGTGACTTTAGTGTATGCACTTAATTTGGATGCATGATGATTTTCAATGTATGCAAAAATGATTTAATGCAAGATGATTCTATGAGTGCAGCTGAATGCATGAATTTGACATGATTTCTTTGCTTATGGCCCTAAAAGGGATAACCCTGAATTCTGCTGGTCAGACCAAACTCTTGGTCTTTTGTGTGCGATGGTACCTCTAATATTCTCTTAACTTGATCGTCTTTTTGGGGTAGATGCCCCAAATGCTCATATAGTAACCTTGACTCCTAGAGTACTATGTTGTTCTTTTTAAATAGCCCACATTGTTCTTATGGTGGTATTAGGTTGCCCCTAATTTAAGTCCGTAAGTTCATGACAACTCATTATTAAAGTAAAGTGTTGTGGTGATCAAAATTATCCTTTGGGTGTAGAAGTGTAACTCTGGAGGATTGGTAGCGAATGTTTGTTCTTGAAACACGTCAGGGACTCTCAAGTTTGAAAATGCCCCAATTTTACCTTCCGAATTCAGGCGGCTCAAAATTGAACTTTAAAGTGTTGTTATTTATGCATTTTGGATATTCAAGACTCAGATATGAACAAAATATATTTGCATTGCAACTTGTAGTTTTAAGCTCTTACAAAAGATTCCCACTGCCATTGGGCTTAAGTAAGTGAGATTGGTTCACAAAAAACATTACTTTGAAAGAGATGAAAACTACAAGGGGACCTACTATAGTCAAGACATTGCAATATTTAAGCCTGATAGACATGGTCCAATTCAAAAAAACATCTTCGATACACTCTTATTTGGAGTCTTCATGCTTCGATAAAGGATCTTTATTCGTAGCTATTCCCACCGAGTCGTCAAAACTTACCACCCCAAGCTTAATAAACTTTTCTACCAACCTTTTGAAACCAATGTAGTTTTCATTCTTGTACCCCTTGTCCTGCATGATAATCACATCTTGCGTTGGCTTCATACCATTTTGGAAAGAGAGGTTATACCGAAGCTTGGTAGAAGGTGCCACCATATGGATATCGTATAACTATTTGTACAGTTCTTTATAGGAAACTGGTAATAGAGTAAACTCCATCTTCTCGGTATTCTTCCTTTAACTAGAATCTTGGCTTGAGGAACCGTGGGTACTTGTAGCTTTGGGTTGTATCACCGTCACCGGCTTTGAATACCCAACATTATAAACTTCTGAAGAGTTCACTTCATTGTCCATTTTCCCATATGATGGTTTTTTGTGGGACGAACTTCCACCGGTACTGATCTTTCTATTCTTAACAGTATTTTCAATGAGCTCACTAGATAGCACTAGATCGACAAAGTTGGTAGTTGCATTATCTATAAGGCGATCTAAGATTGGACCTTCCAATGTTTGGATGAATATGACCATTGTCTCTTTTTCACCAAGAGAGGGTTGGACTTGTGCAGATGCATCTCTCCAGCGTTGCGCGTACTTTTAAAAGCTTTTATTGGAGTAGAGATCGTGTGTCACGGGTAAATGCATGATGTCGGCTTTATGGAGGCAAATAGTGGATCTGTATGATGAGGAGGTGCGAGAATCAATGGGTGAGGAATGTTTTCTATGGATTGTAGGGAGGGGTAATCGTGTTTTGTTTTGGATAAATAGATAGTGCGATGAGACGCCGCTGCGAGAATTATTTCCTCGACTCTTTAATTGTGTTGTTGACAAGATGGCTTTGGTATATAATTATGCGAGTGAGGAGGAGTTCAGTTTTTTAGATTAGAATATTTTATTTTGACGTCTGTTGCGATCTTTCGAGTTGCCTCAATTAGAGTCATTACGGGCCATGGCTTGGGAGATTAAACTTGATTCACATACTGATGATAGGCTAATTTGGCAGCCTAGTGTGGACGGGTCATTTTCGATTACAAAATTAGCAGAATTAATGTTGTCGCTCGACATCGCTAGTGATGGTATGGCTGAATTTAATGTTTGGAAGATTATGGTACCACCTAAGATCCAACGTTTTCTATGGTTTGCACATTTGAATTGGCTTCTAATAGTTGTATTGTTATGGGATTGTGGTTTATCGATGGAGAATGTGAGGTTGAACTGTGTTTGGCGTAATGAGGGTATTGATGAGGATGACCATATACTTCTTCATTGCCCAATTGTTAGCACGGTTTGGAACATGTTTGCGAGCTGGTGGCGAGTCTAGTGGGTGCTGTTAAGATCGACGGCCGACTTGTTGGTGCAATGTGCGCATGTGATGTTTAAGGATGTGGTGCACGAATAGTGGATCGTGGGGTGTGTCACGGTCCTTTGGTCTCTTTGGCTTGCTCGTAATAAGGCGATTTTCAACACGGAGAGATTATCAATGGCAAAGATTTTCTTTTTGATCAAATTACACACTTTATACTGGGTGAAAGCTTCAAAGCATGTCATGACCATTCTTGAGTCTGAGTGGTGGGGCTGTCCTTGGTTATGTGCACGGAGTGTTGGGGCTGTAAATCGCAGTGGAATATGGTGGTCGCCTCCACTTCTAGGGGTGCTAAAGTTTAATGTTGATGGTTTTGCGCGTGGGAAGCTAGGGCCAGCTGGGTGTGGTGGTGTATTATAGAATGCACATGATATGATTCTTACTTTATTTTTAGGCCCGTTGGGATGTATGGATTCGAATGAGGTGAAAGTTCATTCGATCTTTCATGCGCTTCGTCTGGTTCCTCATTCACAATGGAAGGAAGTGTCGTCAGTAGTGATTGAGTATGGCTCTGTGGTGGCGGCCTCTTAGGTTATGCAGCGTGCCCGTCGACCATGGCGACTTCGGAAAGTTCTTGGGGATATTGATGTGCTATTATCGCAGCTAACGAGTGTTTGTTTCTATAATGTTTATCGAAAAATGAATAGTTTGGTGGATGCCATGGCAAAGGGTGGGCTGGGCCGTCGAACATGGTTCTATGGGTAGTCTTGTGAGACAGGTGTTATGCTTCATCGTGGATAACTTTGGTGCGAGCTTGTTGTATAACGCTTACGTACACTCTTTTTCCTCCATTTAGGATTAGGGTGTTTTTTAACGAGGCACGTAAGGGTTTTATTATATGATTTTTGCATTAATAAAAATCATATGTGTTGATCAAAAAAGTAAAAAAATATTACCCAAAATTTTTTAAAGGATTAATTAAATTTTTCTATCTGTATAACCATGACATTTGGGAGTGGCCAAAATATGAACAATTTGAAAGTTAAGTTATTAAATTGAAAATTGTTAAACTCTAGTGACCAAAATAGGTGTGAGAAGAAAGTTGAATGATGATTGGTGTATTTTACCCTTTTTTTATTAAGGAAAAACAAAAACTAACGTCAACTTCTAATGGAAGGTAACGGGAGGGACAGTATCGAAATCGAACTAAAAGTTGGGTGACCTAATTAAATATTTTAAAAGTACAGCGACCAAAATGAATCCGCCCTAAAAGTTCAGTGACCATTTATGTAGTTTATCCTTTAATTAATAATCCCTAAAAATGTATGCATGCATGGTTATACGATTCAAATATGAAAAAATCTCGCAATCTACGGTACGCAAAGGAGATGACGCCTGAAGACTCGGGACGACACTCCCAATAGAATACCGAAACTTTAAGGACTACATCTAAATGTAACAAGATATAATGCATGAACAAATATAACAAAAATAAAGAGCCAAAAATATACAAGTATACATATATAATGGGCCACTGAATCATATCATATAAAGAAACAAAGAAAGAAAACTAATATATGAATACGTATACATTATATATATAAAAACATGTTATATATATATATATATATAAGTACTCACCATACATGATAATATAAAACACAAAAAGGTAACCAAATATTTATCACAATGTAAACTAAACTAATATATATATATATAGTATAATATATAAGAATATATAAAACGGTAAAAAGAAAGGGGAAAAAAGAATTTGAAATCAACGGGAGCATTAAACAGTTTAAAAAGGGGAATAAAAAACGGGTTAAAAAGGAAACTAAGACAGGGTTTAAATGACTAAAAAAGGGTAATAAAACAGATTTAAAAGGGTAATCAAATCAGCATTTAAATGGCTTTTAAGAGAGGATAAAAATAGCCTTAAATGGCGTTTAAAATAGAAAAACGGATAAAAGGGCAGGGATCAAAACAGCTATTATCCCACTGAGATCAGACCGAAATTGACTAAAAAGGACGAAGTTGGAAAGATTTTAAAATAAACAGAAACCACGACCGTGAATATTTAGGGGCGAAGGGGTTTAATGAGGGAATTGACCCGTTTTTAAAGGTGGGTATATACCCAAATTCATGAACATAAAACATTTTAAAGAACCCTTTTAAATCATATCAAACCAACTCAAAAAAAATTCTCTCAATTGTTCATATGAACACCCTTGAACGTTCATCCAAATCTGAGAAGAACCCAGATTCCGATAGTTCCTCACCGCAAACTGCCACGTCGAACGTCGCCGACTGCCGCTCACCGACGCCGGTGACTCAAACCGAAACCAACGCTCTACTCACCTTTCGCCCTTAAGCCCAATTTCGACCACCGATTTTGCAAAAAAAAAAAAAATCTTTTTATCTAGATATCTAAAAAGCCGAAACAAATTTTGAAAAAAAAACTAGAAAAAGACTCGATATCTTGAATCCCCAAACAAAGAAGGCGAAAAAATGGCAAGACGGCGGTGGCTACTCCGACTCCAAGAGATAAAACCTAACCCCTATTTTTTATTCAATTCAAAATGAGAAAAGAGATACCTTATAATGCTTTTTATTTTCTTTTCTTTGTATTGATAATGTCTCCATCCCTTTACAATGTTGGTTACAAATGGCTTTATAGCCTAATTTCGATTAAGTTTTTTAAATGAAAAAAAAAACAAAAAATCCCCCTTTGGTTATACTTCATTAAAGTCCCCAGATTTTGTGTGGTTTGTCAGTCGAGTTGGTAAGTGCAGGAGTGTAGATGATGATGGCAGCTAGAGGTTAGTATGACAAAAGAGTGGTTGAAGATATGGGGTTATTTTGGGGTTTTTGGGTTAAGGTTAATTTAGGGTTAGATTAGGTTTTATTTAGGGTTGTCTGACAGCTATGAATGACGGAGACGCCGACGACAACTGATGAAGACGGTGGTCGTTGATGATGACGGTGGTAGTAGAAGTATAATGATAACCGGCGGCTAGGGTTTCTTGGTGTATTAGGGTTTCCAAAATATGTTAAGATAGTGGGCCATTTAAGCTTGGATTAATGGGTTTGTTAATTTTGTAATTGGGTAAAGGGTGTAATGGGTCGAAGGTTAAATGATTTTGTAAATGGGCCTGGATTGATACATGTAAATGGATATTTTGGATTTAATTTATTTGGGTTTGGATAATAGGTTAACCGGCTTACCAGAATAAAAACGGGTTATGACAAATTTTAATATATATATATATATATATGAAATAGGACCTCTTACACTATGTAAAATTTTTAAGTTTTATACATTTTTTAGACCATTGGATGAATGTAAATGAATAGTTGAGATTAACAGTAGAAAATGTGAAGATTATCACATTAAAAAGAGATAAGGAAATAATCTTAACCATTTATTACTCTCATCCAACGGTGCAAAAAACATGTAAAACTAATTGAGTTTCACGCAATGTAAGTGGATCTTAATTTTTATATATATATATATATATATATATATATATATATATATATATATATGAGTAGCATTGTTTTTATAATAAAAAATAACATTTAATATCTTGGGGCCTCGATTCTGAGTTCGAAAGAAATTTTAACGAGGTCTGATTTTTCCTAAAAAAAAATTCTTGGAACAAATTATCGACTTTGCTTCATAGAGTTAATACAGAGAATTGATCACATTTTTGTTTCCTTCATGGAACTTGGTCAATGCCTTAGAATCCAAATAGCCTTTATTTTTTCTTACTACTTTTCTTGCATTTTCTTTCTCACCAAACACGGTCGTCTAAGGCTTACCACCGCAGAAGAAACTTTCCTACATGTCATTTCAAGGGACAGAATCAAAAAATCAAGATCAAAGATAAGATATAATTAATCATAAAAATAAAAGAGATAAAATTTAAATAAATTAAAAATTAAGAGTGTAAATAAATAAAAAATCTTATAATATTATTTAATAAAAATGGGGGTCACAGTCCCCAAAATTCAATGTACCTTCGTCCCTACCAACGCTGAAACATATGAACTTAACATTTACTTTCATTTATATCACAAACTTTTAATGTACCAAATTATATCATTCAACTTTTATTATTTATAAATTAAGTCACTTATATTGAAGTCATTAAATAATTTTAATGATAAAAAACTGAAATTGACACTTTTATTTAACATATTTTCACATATCATCAATAAATAATGTCCAATTCGTAATTTAAATATTTTTTAGGATTTATAGGAAATCTACTTATTTTTCCTTTGAACTTATTTAAATGAAATGTTTAAGAAATTTCTTACAAAAAAATTATTAAAATTATCAATTAAACATTATTTGATGATGCTATGTGAAAAATATGTTAAAAAAGTGACAATTTCAATTTTTTTCATTCAAAATATTTAATGGTTCCACATATAAGTGACTTAATTTATAAATAATAAAAGTTGAATAACGTAATTGATTAAAGTAAAGGTTTGTGACGTAGATGAAAATAGATGTTAAGGTTAGTAATCTAAAATATAAATTACCCTCACGTTTTATATGTACTTGCAATAAAAGTTATATAATACTTATATAAAGGAATATTTTTTAAAATAGAAACCGCTAATTTTATTAAAAAGAATAAATATCCAAAATTATAAGGATAGTCTACAACCATAAAAATATACTAAACATATAATTCAGATCATAGTTACTCGAAACGCAATACATACGAAATGAAGAACGAAAACGGAACGTTACCTTACAACGACAAAAGCCAAAAGACTCAACCAAAAGAGGATGATACAAAGAAAAAGGTTAAAAACTCAACCAAAATACTCATACAAGAGATATATGCAAAAAAAATCATAAATTGGTGATGAAGGATAAAAGTCATCAACACAAACATAAAAAATGTATATAACGATGAAGGTACGTTGATGAAACGGTCATTACCACAACTCATTCGCGAAAAAGAAACGATAATTGTAAGTGCGTATCAAAATCCAACTCGATAGTCCAAAGTAGGAAAAATCAACAAAATACCCAAAAAAATCTCATCTAAAACAGAGAAAGGCAGCATCAACATAACCAAACGACCGATAAAATAGAAAAACAAATGTGACAAAACTTAACGAAAAACGTGACAAAACATATTTATTTTTATTAAATACTAAAAAACAACAAGTTTTGATCTTGTGTAAATTAAAGTTTACACTCAAAATTTAGTCAAAAAAAAGTTTACACAAACTTGTCAACTTCAAAATTAATGTTGTAGTATTTAAAATATAAAATTTAAAGTTTAGGTTACATAAAAAAAAAATATAAACGGCAACTAAGGTTAGAGAAAACTAAAAAAATGGACTAATGAAACAAGGTAACCAACCCATTACAACTAGTAGGCTTATATAGCCCAATGACAACAAATTACTAACAAACTAACTAAAAGATGAAACGACCCAGCTAACCAACTAACATTAATTTAAAACTACTCAGTCATTTGTCTAATATAGTGTAGTTGTAGTAAAATTAGTTTTGTTGGTGTGCTATTATTGTTATATACGTTTTTATATTATTATTGATAGTGTTTATCCTTCACTGGTGATAATAATATTTGTTTATCTATTATTTTTCTCGAGTTGTTTGATTAGAAACCCTTTCATTGCATGATCCTATTTACGAATTTGTGGTTTGGTTGTGCACTTTTATAGTTTTAAGGGAAATGACCGAGATTAGTTCACTCTAATTTTATAGACTCTTATTGTAATTTTATTGTAATTATTCTTTATTTAAAAAAATTAACAATAAAATTAACGATTATTATTTGTTAAAAATATTGTTTTTATTCTTTAAAATATTAAATACTTATTTTTATTATAAAAAATAAAACTAAAATTCAATTTAAGTAACTACAGTTTTAAAACTTATAAACAATAAATTATTTAATTACTAGAATTTATCAGATTTTCGATTTTTTTTCAATTTCTTAACTCAGTCCGAGTTTTCAAAATCGTGTGAGGGAACAAATTATCGACTCGGCTTCATAGGGTTAATACGGATAATTGATCACATTTTTTCCTTCCTCGAACTTGGTCAAATGCCTTAGAATCCAAATAGCCTTTAATTTTTGGGTAAACTATACAATTGATTATCTATGTTTAGTAAATATTGATTTTTCACATCAAATTTAAAAAATATATATTATTTTGATCATTTATGTTACCGATTTATAACATTCTGGTCATTGGAACGTTAAAGGTGTTAGCTCGATTGTCTGGTGCATTAATCAAAGGAGTTAACTTTTAATTTGACCTCTTAATTTCAAATAAAATATCAAATTGCTCCCTTAAATTTTAAATAAAAATATCAATTTAATTCATAAATTCAACTAAAATCCTTTGTTGCCGGCTAAATTTAACCCATGAATCTGAGCGGGGAACAATAACTAATTTTATGTGAACTAGGTCTATTGTTTGTTTATTAACTTATAATATTGGTCATACAATCTTTCTCAATATCCTATTTTCTTTATTTTGTACGTTGGACAAGGAAGATTCCCCTCTCACTTAAGTAGAAACCTATATTCCTTTTAATTGTGCCGTGAAGTGATTTAAATATTTATTTTGATTTAGGCTTAAATAAAAAACAAATTCTCAAATTATGATTTTGTTTGTTTTTACCCTTTAAATTATTTTTGGGTCAAAATAAGTACCTAAATTATGTCATCTTTTTAGCTTTTAGTCCCTAAACTATCTCTTGATCAAAAAAAATTTATGACGTGTCAAAATTTTATTGGTCAGAATAATTTTCTGGCTTAAATAATTAGCAGACTTAAAGTGACCAAAAATAACAATTTAAATAATTATTTTTAACAAAAATAATTTAGGGTCATTTTTTCATTTAAGCCTTTGATTTAAATTGTTGGAGCTATGTACAGACCAGATGATTAATGCTAGCAGGGATTGAACTCCATGCTTTGGTTCATTGTCCTATTTTGTTTTTTCCCATTTGTATACATTTGACTTACCTTTCAAATCTAAAAATCTTTCCTTGACTTTGTTTTATATGATGTGTTTGTTTGTAGAATTCTGCAATCTTGCTGCTATTACTTTATTCCACTACTCATTGCTTCTTTTTGTTTGTTATTTGTGTGGAAACTCTTGTGCATGCCACCTTACCCTATATGTAAGTGACGTTAGTCGACGGTGACCGACAGTGGTGGTGGGAGACAGCTGGTAACGATAGACTTTGATCGAATTTATGAATTAAATTAATATTTTATCTAAAGTTAAATTAATACTTTATTTAAAGTTTATGAGTCAAATTAATATTTTACCTAAAGTTTAGGGGTCAAATTGGAAGTTAACCTCTTTGACTAATGCGCCGCATCATCAAATTAATGGTTTTTAACATTAAAATCTATACAATATCATTTATCAGTATATTAAATTTACATAATATGTAATATATAAAAAGAGAAAAACTTTAATACACAAGCTGTGTAAATTTTGGTTTACATGGACCTTTTAATTTTAAGGGTTATAGTTTAGGGTTTAAAGTTTAGAAAATATTTTGATACACAAGCTTGCGCAAACTAAAGTTTACACTAGCCTTTTAATTTTAAGGTTAGGGTTTAGTATGTACGGTGTAGAATTTAAGATTTATGGTTAGAACTTGGAGTTTAGGGTTTCAAGTTTAGCTTTTAAGGTGTTAGGCCTAGGGATTTAAGTTTTAGATTTTATAGCTTAAATATGAAGGATTGTGTAATTTTTTACACATCTTGTATATCAAAATATAACTCTTAAAGTTTAGGGTTTAGGCTTTAAAATTTAAGGTTAGTGTTTAGAATTTAGGGTTTAGAGTTTAAGGTTTAGATTCTAGGGTATTAGGGTTAGAAATTTAGGATTTGGGTTTTATAATGTAAAGCTGCATGCTTGTGTAAAATAAATTTTACATAAATTGTGTATCAAAGTTTTACCCATATAAAAATATTAAATAATCATACAAATTAAATACAGGCATATTTGTCCAAATATTCTCATTTTGGGAATTATTTAGAAATCTACCCTCCAATCAAAATCATTTATAAAAATACCCTATTTCAGCCTATGTAGGATAAAACTCGTTTTTGGCTAAACGCGAGTTTGGAACTTGCTTTTGAATAAACGTGAATTCCGTATTGAGTGGATAGGTAAGAAAAAAACTAATTGCCAAATTTTTATTATACATAACTCGCTTTTGGCTAAATACGAGTTTGAAACTCGCTTTTGGCTAAATGGGAGTTTGACCAACGTAGGCTAAAAAGAGATATTTTTCAAATGATTTCAATTGGGGGTAGATTTCCAAATAATTCCCAAAAGGGAATATTAAGACAAAAATGCCTTAAATACATGGGTTATTAAGTATTAAATAATCATACTAAAAACTAGTTAATCCTAGCCGCTTGTCATTTTTTCCCACCCCACTTGTTTTTTTCTCTCTTTAATGAGCCGATGATGACATGAATTATGGTGTTGATCGCCGGCACTTTTAGGCAAATAATGCCTTTTGGTTTAAAATTAAGGGAAATAAGGCACGCTGTCCTATAATTGAGGATCTACGACAAAAATTATGGTAACTTGAAGACACCTCCTGCAGGTGGCGTCTTCAGCCAAATTACGAAAATTGAGCCTCGAATCAACAACTGCAGTGAAAGAGTGGTCAGCCGTGTCAGCTGAATAAAGATGGCTCGACAAGACGCCACGAGCAGATGGCGTATAGGTCTGGAAGATTCCTCTTAGGACGCCATCTGCAAGTGGCGACATGAACCTTGGACGCCATCTGCAAATGACGACTTGAGGCTAATTTTGTAAATATTCAGCTTTCGATGCCATCTGCAGGTGCGTCGGGATCTGGATATATATATATATATATATATAGGACCTGCCTGAGAATTTTTGTTCTTTTGTTGTTGTTCATTTAAAAAAAATTCAAGTTTAAGGAGTTTTGGGTAGAGTTTTTGGTAAATTAAGAGAATCAGTGGTGTGATCGAATATCACGATGGATTGTGACACCGAAAACGTTTATGATCATTGGGGCGAAATAGTTGATGATTTCAGCGATGACGACGAAAATGTTATACCAGTGTCAGAAGATGACGATGTCGAGTTGCTTAATGCTGATGATGTTGATGCTGTTAGGACCGTTGCTGCTCAGGGCCATGATCTTGATGTTGAGAAAGATGTTTGGGCAGTAGCATCTGCTAGATATAGATTGGCCGATGAGCCGTCAGTTTGGGGTTATGTTCAACCGGAGCCGCAGCAATCAGAGCCTTTAATTTTTGGGTAAACTATACAATTGATTATCTATGTTTAGTAAATATTCATTTTTCACATCAAATTTTAAAAATATATATTATTTTGATCATTTATGTTACCGATTTATAACATTCTGGTCATTGGAACATTAAAGGTGTTAGCTCGATTGCCTGGTGCATTAATCAAAGGAGTTAACTTCTAATTTGACCCCTTAACTTTAAATAAAATATTAAATTGCTCCCTTAAATTTTAAATAAAAATATCAATTTAATTTATAAATTCAACTAAAATCCTTTGTTTCCGGCTGCCGCTCACCACCGTCGCCAAAATTTAACCCATGAATCTGAGCGGGGAGCAATAACTAATTTTATGTGAACTAGGTCTATTGTTTGTTTATTAACTTATAATATTGGTCATACAATCTTTCTCAATATCGTATTTTCTTTATTTTGTACGTTGGACAAGGAAGATTCCCCTCTCACTTAAGTAGAACCCTATATTCCTTTTAATTGTGCCGTGAAGTAATTTAAATATTTATTTTGATTTAGGCTTAAATAAAAAATCGGTTCTCAAATTATGATTTTGTTTGTTTTTATCCTTTAAATTATTTTTGGGTCAAAATAAGTACTTAATTATATCATCTTTTTAGCTTTTAGTCCCTAAACTATCTCTTGATCAGAAAAAATTATGACGTGTCAAAATCTTATTGGTCAGAATAATTTTTTGGCTTAAATAATTATCATACTTAAAGTGACCAAAAATAATAATTTAAATAATTATTTTTAACAAAAATAATTTAGGGTCGTTTTTTCATTTAAGCCTTTGATTTAAATTGTTGGAGCTATGTACAGACCAGATGATTAATGCTAGCAGGGATTGAACTCCATGCTTTGGTTCATTGTCCTATTTTGTTTTTCCCATTTGTATACATTTGACTTACCTGTCAAATCTAAAAATCTGTCCTTGACTTTGTTTTATATGATGTGTTTGTTTGTAGAATTCTGCAATCTTGCTGCCATTACTTTATTCCACTACTCATTGCTTCTTTTTGTTTGTTACTTGTGTGGAAAATCTTGTGCATGCCACCTTACCCTATATGTAAGTGACGTCAGTCGACGGTGACCGACAGCTGTGGTGGAAGTCAGCTGGTAACGATAGGCTTTGATCGAATTTATGAGTTAAATTAATATTTTATCTAAAGTTAAATAATTAAATTAACACTTTATTTAAAGTTTATTAGTAAAATTAATATTTTACTTAAAGTTTAGGGGTCAAATTAGAAGTTAACCTCTTTGACTAATGCGTCGCATCATCAAACTAATGGTTTTTAACATTAAAATCTATACAATATCATTTATTAGTATATTAAATTCACATAGTATGTAATATATAAAAAGAGAACAACTTTATATGCAGGCTGTGTAAATTTTAGTTTACATGAACTTTTTAATTTTAAAGGTTAGGATTATAGTTTAGGGTTTAAAGTTTGGAAAATATTTTGATACACAAGCTTGCGCAAATTAAAGTTTACACAAGCCTTTCAATTTTAGGGTTATGGTTTAGTATGTAGGGTGTAGAATTTAAGATTTATAGTTAGAATTTAGAGTTTAGGATTTCAGCTTTAGCTTTTAGGGTGTTAGGGCTAGGGATTTAAGTTTTAGATTTTATAGCTTAAATATGAAGGATTGTGTAATTTTTTGCATATCTTGTATATCAAAATATAACTTTTAAAGTTTAGGGGTTTATGTTTAAGCTTTAAAATTTAAGGTTAGTGTTTAAAATTTAGGGTTTAGAGTTTAAGGTTTAGGTTCTAGGGTATTAAGGTTAGAAATTTAGGATTTGGCTTTTATAATGTAAAGCTGCATACTTGTGTAAAATAAATTTTACATAAATTGTGTATTAAAGTTTTACCCATATAAAAATATTAAATAATCATACAAATTAAATACAGGCATATTTGTCCAAATATTCCCTTTTGGGAATTATTTAGAAATCTATCCTCCAATAAAAAAACATTTAGAAAAATACCCCATTTCAGCCCATGTAGGATAAAACTCGTTTTTGGCTAAACGCGAGTTTGGAACTTGCTTTTGACTAAACGTGAATTCTGTATTGAGTGGATAGGTAAGAAAAAAGTTAATTACCAATTTTTTATTATACATAACTCGCTTTTGGCTAAATACGAGTTTAAAACTCACTTTTGGCTAAATGGGAGTTTAACCAACTTAGGCTAAAAAGAGATATTTTTTCAAATGATTTCAATTGGGGGTAGATTTCCAAATAATTCCCAAAAGGGAATATTAAGACAAAAATGCCTTAAATACATGGGTTATTAAGTATTAAGTAATCATACTAAAAACTAGATAATCCTAGCCGCTTGTCATTTTTTCCCACCACCACTTGTTTTTTTCTCTCTTTAATGAGGCAATGATGACATGAATTATGGTGTTGATCGCCGGCATTTTTAGGCAAATAATGCCTTTTGGTTTAAAATTAAGGGAAATAAGGTACACTGCCCTATAATTGGAGATCTACGGCAAAAACTACGGTAACTTGAAGATGCCACCTGCAGGTGGCGTCTTTAGCCAAATTACGAAAATTGAGCTGTGAATCAGCAGCTGCAGTGAAAGAGTGGTCAGCCGTGTTAGCCGAATAAAGCTGGCTTGACAAGACGCCACGAGCAGATGACGTGTAGGTCTGGAAGATTCCTCTTAGGACGCCATCTGCAGGTGGCGACATGAACCTTGAACGCCATCTGTAGATGACGACTTGAGGCTAATTTTGTAAATATTCAGCTTTCGACGCCATCTGCATGTGGCGTCAGGATCTGGATATATATATATATATAGGACCTGCCTGAGAATTTTTGTTCTTTTGTTGTTGTTCATTTCAAAAAAGTTCAGGTTTAAGGAGTTTTGGGTAGAGTTTTTGGTAAATTAAGAGATTCAGTGGTGTGATCGAATATCACGATGGATTGTGACACCGAAAACGTTTATGGTCGTTGGGGCGAAATAGATGATGATTTCAGCGAGGACGACAAAAATGTTATACCAGTGGTAGAAGATGATGATGTCGAGTTGCTTGATGCTGATGATGTTGATGCTGTTAGGACCGCTGCTGCTTAGGGCCATGATCTTGATGTTGAGGAAGATGTTTGGGCAGTAGCGTCTGCTAGATATAGATTGGCTGATGAACTGTCGGTTTGGGGTTATGTTCAATCGGAGCCGCAGCAACCAAAGCTCAATCTTCCAGCTTATATGCCTCTAGTCCACATGTATGAGGTGGACTATGTTGCAATGCGGGATCAAGAATATGAGGCACGTGTATTTTGTCATTATTCAGCCTCAGCCTTAACCGATGGAGAGATGAAACTCAGAGCTCAATTCGATACAAAGAAAGAAGACCAGTTAGCAATTAAGGAGTACTGCGTCAGACGTCATATGCAATCTTGCATTGCTGAATCTGATAGCGGAACATATTGTGTAAGGTGCGTGAATTATAAGAGCAAATGTAACTCGAGAATAAGAGTTTCATATATGAAACGAAAGAAGATGTGAGAGGTTATAAGGTTCATTGATCAACATTCATGTACCATGATTTCAATCTCACAAGACCACATAAACCTTGACTCCGATTTGATATGCGCTTACACAAAGTTGTTGGTTGAGAAGAATCTAAGGATCGCCATTGCAGTGTTGGTAGCATCAATCCGTGCACAGCTTGGATACATTCCATCTTACTCTAAGGCATGGATGGCGAAGCAAAAGATGATGGCGTTAGTTTATTGTGATTGGGATAAATCATATAATGAGTTACTGGCTCTATTACGAGCAATGCAAGTATTTATCCCTGAAACTGCAGTAGAGTACAAAATATTGCTGACGATAACATTACAAAGTGAAGTAATTCCTGGAAAAAGAATATTCAGTAAGTTATTATGGGTATTACAGCCGTGCATTGAAGGATTCATATTCTGCAAACGTATGATTCAAATTGATGGTATATGGCTGTACGAGAAATATGGGCAAATATTGTTTATTGCTGTGGCGCAAGACGGAGACAGGAATATATTTCCAATAGCCTTTGTCATAGTTGAGAAGGAAAATACCGAGGGATGGGAATTCTTTTTAAATAATTTACGCCGATACGTAATCAAAGATGACGAGATTTGTGTGATTTCTGATAGAGGGTCTGCTCTATTATCAGTAATCGATGAGGCTGGAAGTTTATGGAGACCACCACATGCTTATCTAGCCTATTGTATATGACATATTGCTGCCAATGCAGAGGCTCAATTTCGGAACAATCAGATTTGTCATGAAATTTTAAGTGCAGGTAAATTGTAATTTGTTATTGTCTAAATTATTGATTTATTTATGTATGATATTTGTCTTGCATTTACTAACTAACGTTTTTACGAGCAGGGTATGAAACGGTCCGACCAAGGTTCGATGTGAAGTTTAGGCTTTTTATAAGGCACAGACAACGTGTACATGACTTTGTTGCTGATATTCCCAGGGAACGATGGTCACAGGCCTATGATGAAGGTCGACGTTACGAGCATATGACGAGGCTATCAACTCTGTGTTGAAAATGACGCGCCATCTCCCAATTGCTAGTATTGTTTGAGAGACGTACTTTAGACTGGGCAAAGTATGGTGCGATAAAGGGAAGGATGTCAACTCTCAAATAAATAGAGAACAACAGTGGTCTGAAACTCTCTAAATGAGTATGGAGAAACTTCAAGAGGACGCAACCGCCGTAAGAGTGGATTCCTTCGACCTCAACGATGCTGAATTTAATGTCCAAGCCTTGGTACGCCCGAACGAGCATAAATTATTCCAAGTAAACTTGCATGTGAACTGGTGTGACTGTGGCTGTTTTTAGGCATATAGATACCCGTGCGCTCACGCAATCGCCGCATGCATGCATGTCCATATAGACCCATATACATTGGTGGACGATTGTTTTAGGTTGGAAACAATGGCAAATATCTACAGGCCTATGTTTAGGATGATTCCAATCAGGAATATTGGCCAACAGATCCAATATACGAAGAATGGTTACCAAATCTCAGTCTTCGAAGAAAGTTAAAGGGTCGAACGACTTCCTCCGGCATTCATACTTGTATGGATGATCCAGATGATCGATAAGGAGTTCAAACTAGGCATTGTGGACTTTGCCGAGCGGCCGGTCACACGAGAGATAAATGTCTGAATCGTCCCAACTATCATGCTGTGCCATCAAATCAATTTTGAATGAGTTTGTAAACTTTCATTAATGAAGTAACCGAACATTTTTTAAATTAAGTATGTTTGTTCCATAATAATAAATAAAATAAATTCAAATTAGAAAAAGTTTAAACAACTTTAATATATATAAAAATGACAAATATTAACAACTGCAATTGTTCCAAATAAAAGTTTAAACATTAATATGAAAATTCGAAATAGAAAAAATATCCAATCTTCTCCTCCTCCTCGGCAGCTATTGTCTATACATGGAATATGTATGGCCATACCGCGTGGGGGTTGAGCCATCCTCCGTGGCGATTGGGGGTCCTCCAAATCCCACTCTTCTTCACCTGGTTGGTCGTCCAAAATCCGTATAGAACGTGGTGTCGCGTACATATCTTTAGCACATAACAGAGTGGAAAAGGGCGGAGTAAGCAAGTATGGAGGTGGTTGTTGAAACGCACTCACTCCGAATAATCCAACATTAGTGCGATGCGAAAGGAAAATCTGGGATCTTTGTAGTGCTCTATCCCATGGATCATCATAATCGTATGTTCCCTCTACATGCCCTGAGGGTACACCTGAACTCCATGATGACCACTCCTCAGGATTAATTGGTGGCAGCTACATGTCCTCCATATACGCAGACGAACCGGCTTCATGCTGATATGAGCACCTACGCTCTGTATGCCATCTCTGACTCACTTCTATGGGTGCCAAGAATGGTTTTTCGTTGTTATAAAACCATTCAATGTAAGCCGAATCGTCACGAAAGTCATCTTCATGGAGTGGAGTCACATTAGTTGGCACATATAAGTTACGGTTGTTCCAACGAGCAATGAAACTTTCTTTCTTGCGCCTCCAGTTATCATCAAACCTAATTTTTTGTTCTCCTGTGTGAATATCTTTTAGATCAATCGGAGGACCAGGAACGGGTTGATGATACCAGAACTATCGCAGGACTCTATCAGCTCACTGGAACTCAACCATCAAAAAATGGATCAACGATACAACTGCACCCCAAAATGTAGCATCGTCCCACATATATTGGGGTACGCAAGACTGTACATCTGCATCATCGTACGACGTCCAAATGAACTGTCAAAAAATTAATATTAACATCAACAAATATTTGGGTATGCAAGACTGTACTTTAAACCACTTTAATACCTGATTTTTCCCTTCAGATTCGATATTCAGTCTTACATCAACAACGTTGTTGTGCACCACCCCCGCATTTCTCAAATCATGTCGCCACCTGCACGAAAAAGAAAATTTTTTATTTACTAATTCAAAATTATTTTAATAAAAAAATACACATTATACATTTTTATTTTAGTATTACCTTCTAGCAAGTGGAAACTCAACTGGGTTATTGACTATATGTGTCAAATATGGCAGTCGATACCACGCCCAAGACTGAAGTAAGATAAGGCATCCACCAATATCAGATATCTTGTTCTCATTTCTAACAATAACAGCCTTACACATTTCATGGTATAAGACTGCCAATATCACAGAGCCCCAGTTATACGAACGAGCTTCGCCAAAATTTTCGAGCAGTGGCAAATACTGCGTGTGCACAAGATTACCGGATTTATCCGGCATCAATACCCCACCAATGAGCTGCAGGATATAAGCACGTGCTACGCATGCAACTTCTTTATTGGTTGAGTCCTCGGTTACCCTAAATGCATTCTCCAACCAAGTTACCTTCACACGTAACCCTTTCGTATCGGTTTGTGAAGGGATTTTCCCCAGGAACTGGTTGCACATCGCATATACATTGTAGTTATTATGCCCCATGACCGCATTTCTATTTATGGGGACACCGAGCTGTAAAGCTACATCTTGCAGGGTTATCGTGCACTCCCCGACTGGAAAATGAAACGTGTAGGTCTCTGGTCTCCAGCGCTTAATCAACGCAGTTATCAATGCAGGGACCACCTTATAGCCACGCAAAAATGTCGCATTATAAAATCCCGCCTACTGTAAGTGACGAACAATGCGAGAAGATGGCTCCTCTGTCATCGTCCCTCGACGACGAAAGCAATGCTGATCGTCCTGCATTTAATAAATTAAATTTAATTAATAACATTGTACAACTAACATATATTTCTTACTTGAAGATAAATAAATAAGTTACAAATTACTTATGCCGATATAAGATGAAATGTGCATATGGTCTAACTGCAACAACTGATCAGACGCCATATCTCAAATTTATCTGCACACAAACTACTTTAACTAAAAAATATTTATTATTTTATTCGAATATACAAATTATATAACTAAAAATGCCTTCATTTCAATTCTTCCCTTAATTTTCCTAGAATTATTCAAATATTGTTCCTTTAATTTTCCTAGAATTATTCGAATATGGTTCCCTTAATTTTCCTAGAGTTATTCGAATATGGTTCCCTTAATTATACTAATTTTTGTTTTCGAATATACCTAGAATTATTCGAATATGGTTCCCTTAATTATACTAATTTTGTTCTCGAATATACCTAGAATTATTCGAATATGTTCCCTTAATTATACTAATTTTTTTCTCGAATATACCTAGAATTATTCGAATATGGTTCCCTTAATTATACTAATTTTTGTTCTCAAATATACCTAGAATTATTCGAATATATTCCCTTAATTATACTAATTTTTTCTCGAATATACCTAGAATTATTCGAATATGGTTCCCTTAATTATACTAATTTTTGTTCTCGAATATACCTAGAATTATTCGAATATGGTTCCCTTAATTATACTAATTTTTGTTCTCGAATATACATTATATCGCATATGTTCCCTTATTTATACTAATTTTTTCTCTCAAATATACCTAGAGTTATTCGAATATAGTTCCCTTAATTATACTAATTTATAAAACAATAAAATATATAATATACCCTAGAAAAATATTTAAACTCTACATAGCTACATTAATAAAATTCCAATTCAATTCTCAACTTATTATTATTATCCTAAAACCATATAATTATATAATTAATTATTATTATTACCATAAAATAAAATCTTACATGTCTACAATATCTACATTTAATTATAAATTAAAAAAATAAGTATATAATCAACGAAAATGTGCTCCAAATGCTTCCCTTAAAATCTCTTCACCTCCTGCAACAAAAAAATAAATAAGACTAATAAATATATTATTCATTACTAATCAAATAATTTATAAATTAACTAAAAATTTACATACCCAATTTGATAACTCAAATTTCCCTAAACTTTCTACACAAAAAAAAAACATTTCCCTCACTCAATATTTTACCTCTACCTCTCTCACTCAATTTTTTCCTCTCCCACAACTCCTTCCGCCGTTCCAATTTATAGGCACATTTCGGGTGAAGACGCCACCTGCAGGTGGCGTCCTCAGTTAAATAGGCGTAACTACCGCGCCTTTACCGCTACCCAAGTCAATGCTGTAGTAATTGGCTGGATTTACCAGCTCAATAACCACTCTTTAATGAAGACGCTACCTGCAGGTGGCGTATTCATTGAAATTTAAATTTTAAATGTTAAAAAATATAAAAAGCCGCCACCTGTAGGTGGCTTCTTCAAGTTACTGTAGTTTTTGCCGTAGATCCCCAATTATAGGGCAGCGTGCCTTATTTCCCTTAATTTTAAACCAAAAGGCATTATTTGCCTAAAAATGCCGTTGATCGTCTATTGGTATTTTTTCTTTATTTTCTTATTTTATTTTTATTTTTACGTTTGTTTTTTAGTTTTTTCATAAGATTTTTTTTTGTTTTGGATTCATGCTTTCGCACATCTTGTTGCGCTTAGTTTATTTGTCTTTGTGGCACGCTTTTCCTTTATTTTTGTGGCACACTTTTTCTTTGTCTTTATGGCACGCTTCTGCTTTATGACATGTTTTTGTCTACCTTTGTGGTAGATTTGCTTTCGTGTAAAGTTTCTTATGACGCTCGGTTTTGATTTATGTTTGTCGGCTCTCTTCAGTAGTTTGATCCTCTTTTGCGGTCAATTGTCGTTGCATTCAGATCTCTTTAGCGAAACAACCTACAAGATTGTTTGTTTCGCCCATCACTCCTATATTATATTTTAAACGTCTAGTTAGATCGAGATAAGAAGTATTGTCGACGGTTGTTGGGTATTTCAGAGGAAGGTATAAGTTTTCTTTTCGCCTTTAGGGTTTATCTATAGGAGTTTTTGGTGCACTTAGTCCCTCAAAGCTCTTTTTGATGAGTTGTATTATCCATATAGCATCTTTTCTTGTTTCAATAAAATTTAGTCTTTCTAACTTCCAAAAAATTTGAATAATTATACAAATAAAATATTATTAGGATCATTAATTTTATGGTTGAATGTGGCCGAGAGTTCCGAGATCATAATTTATACATATTTGAGATAAAAATTATATATTTTTATACATCCTTATGCGATTACAAAATAGCATCATTTCATTAATCTCAACGGTTAATAAAATATAAGCAATGCACTCTTTTTCCTATGGTTAGGGTCAACAAATTTAGATTGTTTACGTTCGTTTGTTTATTTTTAATCTTGTGTATCATTGATTTGTACTTGTTAGACTTTCAAAATTATATCTAAATTTGTTTATTTAAAAAACATGCATGTTCATTTTCATTTAATAATTATGCATGTTCATTTTCATTTATTTAATGCTCGTGAACATGTCAATAAAAACATTAAACAAACATATCTACAAATATGTTGATAATATATAATTGAAAATTCATTCTAGTAATAAAAAACAAACTTAAATGAACATAATTCTAGTACTTTAGATATATAAAAGAGTAAAAAAAAATAAAAGTTAATAATTACTATATTATATATCAATCAATAAGTAAATATATTATCGATAAATGGACATAAAAGAACTTGTTATTGAACATATACGAACTGAACACAACTATATTCAAATCTGTTTGTTCATACTCAGGGATGGACTCAGAAGGGGCTAGAGGGGATAGTCGTACCCCCTAAAAATTTGAAATTCATATATGATTTAATTTTTTTTTAAATCTATTTATTTTTATTGAAAATCTATTTTCGTCCCGTTAGAATTTTGTCCCCCTAACATAAATTTTTTTGTCGGTCTCTATTCATACTCGATTATTTAACTTATTAAATGAGCATAAAAATAATATATGAACTATTCATGAGTAATTATTTTAAATTATACAATGATTAAATTATTCGAGAAATAATATAATATAATATATAAAAAGAAAAGAAAAGAAAGGACAGGTATAGAAACTGTACCATTGACTAGATGTCTAATTGTACATTTCCATTCACTCAAAATTCTAAAATTTCCAAAGGTGGAAAAGGCTACATTCAGGTCAACTTGCAATTATTCAAGCATTTTTGTCGGCACGTCATCAATTGGTTCAAAGCTTACACAGTGTCTGTGGGAGATAGGGTTGCACAAAAGTATTTGGTAAATTAAAATCAAATTTGAAATTTGAAAAAAATGATTTGTTTGAATATTTGAATTAAAGAGTTCGGTTTTGATTCGTTTTTTTAAATTATTTCCATTTGGTTGGGATTCATAGTTTTAGACAAATCGATTAATCAATCCAATCGATTTTATAAATATTTAAAAAATTTATAAATTAGAACTCTTTAAATGATTCTAGTGGTAAATGATGATATTATTATTTTTAGGTGATTCAAGTTTTAAAGCATAGTCCGCACGGTCTGTATGCACACTTTTTCAAGAGGCTAAAGTAAATAACATATAATACTATATAATCACATAAGAATATTCAAAAGAAAACTTATAAATTAGAATATCATGTAGACTAAAAGACTTGATGCCCCTTTAAATTGTTGTAAAGTTTTTGGTCCATTACGATGAGTAGAAAGTGTGAACTCTTATTTTTCTTTTAATTTTAGTTGGTTTTGTACTTTTATTCCAACTAAATAATATTAAATTTGATATTTTTAATAAGCGAAGTAAAAAAAAAAATTATCTGAATCAATATGAATATTCTAATTAACCGACCAATTAATTATTTGATTTAGAATCGAGAATTAAACAATTCAAATTTATCGGTTTATAAACTCCTAATAGTAGACGTAAAAAGATTTCGATGCATCTCGAGTCAGAATCTAAAATTTTAATTTTTTTTATGTTTTATTGAATTTTTTAATCGAAATTTGGGTTTCAATGGATAACAAATATATAAATTCAACGTCGTGTAATACGAATTGATTGGTTAATTTTTTTAATGAAACGTACCTTTAAGGTTAAAACATAGAGTAAAAGACAATTGTAAGAGATGAAAATAAGTTTAAAATATTAATGTAAGGTAAATTACTCATATAATGTTGTTTGAAAATGATATTTATTAAAGTGATATGCTCCATATAATATTTGTTCATTTAGAGATAAAATTATTAAATTAATTGAGTAACCAATGGAATTATTGAAGTGAAATGCAATTGAATATGTTTTTATGGCCTGCAATACTATAGATTTTTCCTAGTGTAGCGACTAAAAAATCCAAATTTTTCGATATCACTTGGAAGAACTGATTTTTAGATTAAAAATTGGAGATCGAGGGGAATTTTAGAAAAAGCTCATATTTTGGAATAAAATTGTGGGATTGTTTTATTCAAAAATGGTATCCAAAGAGATGACACCCGGAGACCGGGATAATACTCCTAATAGAATACCGAAAAAAATTTAAGAGATGGATGGAGTTGCCACCGGCCATTTTGATAGGCCAGACACCATTAAAAGTTGTAACCAAAGATTTTAAAATGTGGTTTCGGGAGTCTGTTACGCGTGGGGAAGGGTTAGCACCCTCACAACGCCTAAAATTGGTACCGTGTTGATTTTGTGTTATCATTGCAAGAAAATAAAAATTTAAAATTTAATTTAAAATTTAATCCCCAAAAATGTATGTAATTCGAACAACTTAACCCGCAACCCACGATACCAAAGGAGATGACGCCTGAAACATCGGGACGAGACTCCCACTAGGATATCGAGGCCTCGAGTACTAAACTAGATCAATGAAATAAATAAATATGGCAATTAATAATGCGCGAATAAATATATGATAGGAACAAATAATAATATATCAAAATAAAATGCGACAAACACTTATAAACACGAGATAACTAAAATGATACTCTAATATAACATAGGTAACATATGATATATTACATACATATATAGAACCACCTTAGGTATAAATATAATGAATATTATAATAAAGAAAACATATATATAAAGTAAATAAATATATATACATGAAAAAAATATATAGCTTCTTCTTCTTTTTTTTAAATACATAAGCATAGTACGTATATAAAAGGTATATACTACTCAAATATACATAAGAAACATAATATATATACATACATATCCTACTTGGTATATAAAGGTAATACATAACTTAGTATATATATAACGTAATATACATAGATATATACTAACAACATATATACATACGTACATGTACACATAGGAACAATTATACAAGAACAAATAAAAGTAATATTACAACGAAATCATATACTAATCATATCAAATATAAAGATATACATACATACCATACATGTAAAAACAAATAAAAGCCATAAACAAATACATATCATGATAAAAATAAACACACATATTTATAGATGAAAAGATGAAAAAAAAACAAGTATTAAACAACCACCAAGAATTAATCTAAATACATTCTAACAACATATAGAAACATACAAACATAAAAATATATGAAAAACGTAAGAAAGAAAAATAAATAAAAAGATTACTAATAAAATCATCATTTCTATTAGATTATAAAAAAGGATTACACCACAAACATACACAAAAGAATACCCAAACCTAAATACTTATGTTCGATCACCCGAGTTCCACGAATTGTTGTTGGGATTGAGAAGCTCGATCGGGCTCGGTGATTTTAGTACCGGGAGAGTGATGAACGGTTAATGGTGATTTGTTTGTGAAATGGGGAGAGTGGTGTTGAGTAATGGTGATTGGAATGGTGGGAGTGGTGTGGGATTTCCTTCCCCTTTTTTTCAATTTTGCCGTGTCTTCCCCTCCTCAAATGAGAGTTAATAGCCGGCTCCTCCCTCATTCTTTTCATTTTGTGGTGTGGTTGTCTTGAAGTGAATAAATGGGGAGGGGGAAATAGGGTAATGGTGGTGGCGTGTAGTGTGGGGGACATGGCATAGGGCATGGGTGAAGGGATGGGGGTTGTTGGCAGGGCATGGGCAGTATGCCTTGCCTTGCTATTTTAATTTTTTTTTTGAATTTGCTATCTTTTTTTTTTTAATTTGGTTCAAATAGGATAAATGATTCGAATATAATATGAGGTCCGGACAAAAAATGGGTATTACAGCTGCCCCTCTTTGCTCATTGTTGTGTAATAGGAATAGAGCAAAGACGAAAGAATAATCATTTTTGTCCGGTCTAGCTGAACTTCTCTTCTTTTAACGTGTGTCTTTTTTTTGGTAGATATTTTTTCTCGTCGGCGCATGTCTTTTTTCTAGACTTGACGGATCTACTTTGTCACTCTTGGAGGAAGCAAAATCTTCAAAATGGGATTGAGGGAGCAAAATAAGTGCGACTCACTACATTATTGATGACGATGTGATTTCTAAAGAAAATTTGACACAGCTGTAACACCGGCGAAGAGGCAAGGTCTGCGAAATTTGATCCAGCTGCAACACTGACGAAGAGGCATGATCGATGGACGAAAGTTCTGATATCTGATCCAGCTACAACACCGACGAAGAGACAGGACCATAAATCAATAAAGTTTGACCCAGCTACAACACTGACGAAGAGGCAAGGTCTACAACTTTATAACCCCCTAAACACGACCAAGAAGAAAATACCGAATTTAGGAAGTCACCATTGGAAACTTTACCCTCAAGAAACCAATTTTATTTATAATAAATCATAATGATTGTAAAATAATGAAATACTTAATAATTCGTTAAAACTCAAGCGTTAAAATGATATCTAAAAATTGATAATATAAAAGGATTAAAATTTCAAAATGTTATTAAAAATCCAATAATAATATTATAGTTTGAAAGATTAAATAGAACATCTGAATGTAAAAATTATGCATGTATACTGAAAATAACTTCAATTGCCAAATACATCAAAGTTTCTCCAATAATAATAATAAACAAGTCTTAAAAATAATATAGTCCATATTGAAAATAAAATAAAATCGATAAAACAAAGAGATCTTCCGGGTACCAAGTCGCCTAGGGTCCAAGATATCTGTAAGAGAAAACTATTGGGGAGTAAGCTATAAGGCTCAGTGTGTCTCTAAAGTGCATGCAATCACAAACACGGTTTCACAAAATTATTTTTAAAGCACAAATCTTGTATAAACACAGTTTTATGAAAATCACAATGCAATGCACCCATACTGCATAGTCACCAAAAAGAGTAGGTTCCCCAGAACCTCTCACTACATAGTCGCCAACACAAGTGGTATAAAACCACTGAACTTCCTCCGTACAATCCCAACCCATGATAACACAGTAAAAATATGTCATAGTTTTTTTTACAGTCTCAACTCAGTCCGATAATAAATCAGAGATTCACAACACATTTATTTTAAATCTCAATTTTATTCACAGTGAAAATATTATGCACGGAAAACATAATTTAAAATCACAACACAATAAAGAAAAATCACTCAAGTGTAAAACACACAAATAAAATCATTTATTTATAGCACCGAAAGAAAACACACCTTAGCCGAAGCAAACTCAACCTACGGAATGACGAGTCTCTCATTATCACTATGATTAATGAATTATTCCTAAATATTATTCTAACAAAATTTAATGAATACTTATCTGATTCGAATAGTTGATCTTCAAATTAACCGAAGTCGGAGTTGAATTGAGCGGTGCCAAAGACTCAGCGGGATTTGATCAAATTAATTAAAAAAAAGAAAAGCGAAGGGAATGCGTTCGAACAATTTGAGAGAGATGAGAAATTACGGCTGAGGTGAGAAAAAAACAAGGTGATAACATGTATATATAAACAAATCTTTGGATAAATTACAAGGTAAGCCCTTATTCTTTTCTAGGGTTTACAAGGTAGGTACCTAATATTAATTATTTATAAAAATGTCACTAAATTTATTTAAAATTCAATTAATTCCCAATTTTCTTAATTAGGGTTTCATATTTAAATTCCTAATTTTTAGGGTTTTGATTTTAGGGATTTCAAAATTAGGGTTTTAAATTAGGGAAAAATTTGAGGTGTTACAACTCTCCCACCCTTAAAAGAAATTTCGTCCTCGAAATTTCCAGACCTAGCGGCAGATTCCCAAAAGCATGCATGTTTAGATAGAAACTTAAAAGAGCATTTCAAATCATGTCACAAATGACAATACATAGCTTTTAGAGAGGCTTTGATTTCAAATTCGTATGAACGGGTACAATCACGATCATTTGTTCGATTAACCGAAGTTCAGGTCCTTGATCAAGATTCGAGTTATGATCTATAATGGTTACTCAAAAGAACACAGCTCAAGGATTCACATGGTTCGAAATAATACCTATTGATATAACAAGGTGGGAAGATTACGAGTAATTCTATGTTTGGCGTAGCAGTCACTAATTAAAAAGTACACATATCTCTAGATTTGGATCAAGATGAAACACACTTAAATATAAAGCTCCTACGAGGTGGCATACCCAACTATCTACAAAAGATAATTACCTAAGATCATAATTGGTACTCGGAGTTTCTATTCAAAATATATATTTAAATCTTCAAAATAACAATTTATTAGAAAATCTCATTTTGTCCGAAAATATTTAATATGCATGCAAAATCATTTTTGGTTTAAAATTTCGTGTGAGCCTCACAGTCCGAGGGTTGAACTTAGCTCTGATACCACTAAATGTAACCCCTTAAACCCAGCCAAGAAGAAAAAGGCCGAATTTAAGAAGTCACCATTGAAAACTTTACCCTCAAGAAACCAATTTTATTTATAATAAATGATAATAATTGTAAAATAATTAAATACTTAATAATTCGTGAAAACTCAAGCGTTAAAATGATATCTAAAAATTGATAATATAAAAGGATTAAAATTTCTAAAGAAACTATATCAAAACGTTATTAAAAATCCAATAATAATATTATAGTTTGAAAGATTAAATAGAACATCCGAATGTAAAAATTATGCATGTATACTGAAAATAACTTCAATTCCCAAATACATCAAAGTTTCCCCAATAATAATAATAAACAAGTCTTAAAAATAATATAGTCCATACTGAAGATAAAATAAAATCGATAAAATAAAGAGATCCTCTGGGTACCAAGTCACCTAGGGTCTAAGATATATGTAAGAGAAAACTACTGGGGAGTAAGCTATAAGGCCCAGTGTGTCTCTAAAGTGCAAGCAATCACAAACTCGGTTTCACACAATTTTCACAAAATTATTTTCAAAGAACAAATCTTGTATAAACACAGTTTTATGAAAATCACAATGCAATGCACCCATACTGCATAGTCACCAAAAAGAGTAGGTTCCCCAGAACCCCTCACTACATAGTCACCAACACAAGTGGTATAAAACCACTGAACTTCCTCCGTACAATCCTAACCCATGATATCACAGTAAAAAGATGTCACATTTTTTACAGTCTCAACACATCCGATAATAAATCAGGGATTCACAACACATTTATTTTAAATCTCAATTTTATTCACAGTGAAAATATTATGCACGGAAAACATAATTTAAAATCACAACACAATAAAGAAAAATCACTCAAGTGTAAAACACACAAATAAAATCATTTATTTATAGCACCGTAAGAAAACACACCTTAGCCGAAGCAAACTCAACCTACGGAATGGCGAGTCTCTCATAATCAAAAGTACGAGGTCCAGCTGTATTGGTACCTATAAGAATAATCCTACGACAACACTATTACTATTATCACTATGATTAAGGAATTATTCCTAAATACTATTCTAACAAAATTCAATGAATACTTATCTGACTCGAATAGTTGATCTTCAAATTAACCGAAGACATAGTTGAATTGAGCGGTGATAGAGACTCAACGGGGTTTGATCGAATTAATTAAAAAAAAGAAAAGCGAAGGGAATGCATTCGAACAATTTGAGAGAGATGAGAAATTGCGGTTGCAGAGGTGAGAAAAAAAACAAGGTGATAACATGTATATAAAAACAAATCTTTGGATAAATTACAAGGTAAGCCCTTATTCTTTTCTAGGGTTTACAAGGTAGGTATCTAATATTAATTATTTATAAAAAAGTCACTAAAATTATTTAAAATTCAATTAATTCCTAAATTTCTTAATTAGGGTTTCATATTTAAATTCCCAATTTCCAGGGTTTTGATTTTAGGGATTTCAAAATTAGGGTTTTAAATTTGGGGCAAAAATTCGGGGTGTTACATTGATCCAGCTGCAACACTGACGAAGAGGCAGGATCGGAGCATGAAGATTTGAATATTTGATTCAAAAATATCTATAGCTTAGCTCATAGATTTCTTTTGCATTTTTCCTAAATGCACAGGGATCAACGATTTTGAGTTGCCTTTACCGGTAGCTGTTTGCTCCGGGCTAGTTGTACTATTTCCTTGAGTACAATCAGTTTATACCAATTATGGCATTGGATTTTCCAAAGGATTTATTTTCCTTTGACCATTAGTAAAAATGGATTTTCAATGGATATTTGAATTGTCCATTGTTTTAAACTTTACCGTGTTTAAGCACGTTGCGCCAATATTTATGTCTGACTTGCGAAAGTAACTTTGATCCAGCTGCAACACTGACGAAGAGGTAGGATCAAAATATTGAAACTTGGTTTGTTGTTGTTTTTTTGGGCTTTTTCTCTTTTTCTTTTTTTTTATTTTTTGCTATTTTCTTTTATTTTTGCTTTTTGCCTTTTTCTGTTTTTTTTTTGTTTTTTTCTTCTTTTTTCTTTTTTTGAATTTTTCTAACTATTGATAAAGATAAATAGTTGAAAGTCAGTAAATTTTGACTAGGCTACAACACTAAGGAAGAGGCAAGGTTTGACGTTAGTAGGGTTGATCCAGCTACGACACCGACGAAGAGGTAGGATCGGGAGTTAGTAAATTTTGGTCTAGCTACAACACCGACAAAGAGGCAAGACCGAAATTTAGTAAATTTGGTTTAGCTGCAACATCGATGAAGAGGCATAACCGAAAGTTAGATTTGACCAAGCTACAACACTGACGAAGAGACAAGGTCTGAAGGATTTGATCCAGCTAGAACTCTGACGAAGAGGCAGGATCAGAGGTTTTTTTTATGATCAAGCTACGACTCTGACGAAGATGCATGATCTGAGGGTTTGATCCAGCTACGACTCTGACGAAGAGGTAGGATCAGAAGGTTAGTTGTGCGATCAAGTTACGACTCTGACAAAGAGGCATGATCTAAATTTGGCAAATTTGGTTCAGCTACAACACTGACGAAGAGGCAAAACTGAAAGTTTATAAAGTTTGATCTATCTACACCATCAACGGAGGGGTATGATCGAATTTCAGCACTTGGACTCCACTAGACCATCAACGGAGAATCGAAATCGAATGACAGCAACTTGAACACAGCCACACCATCAACAGAGGGACATGATCAGATAAAACTTGAAAATTTTTCTTTCTTCTTTTTTTGATTTGACTTGATTTTTTTAATTTTTCTTTTTTTTGAACTTTTCTTTGAATTTTCTTTTTTGATTTTTTTTCTTGACTCTTTTTTTTTGTTTTTTTGTCTTTGATTTTTATTTTTCTTTTCTGATTTTTTCTTTCTTTTTTGATTTTGCTACAACTATAATGAAAAAAAATTTCGAAGAAAAGTTTGGTCTAGCTGCAACACCGTCGAAGAGGCAAGACCTGGATAGGATTTGATCTGCTACACCACTGACGGAAGGACCAAATCAACAAAATGTGGGATCCACTACACCACTGACGAAGAGATAGGATCCAGATGGACAATTTAATCTGCAACACCACAGACGAAGGCAAGATCTATAATAAGTTGGCCTACCACCACTAATGGGGGGCATGATTTGCAAAATGTTGGATTATTGCGCCACTGACCACTAGACAATGTCTGGAAAAATTTGCTCTGCTTCTCCATCAATAGAGGGTAAAATCTAGAACAAGTTGTTTCTGTTGGAAGGAGTGAGAATTTGGAAAATATTGGCATCCGCCACAACATCGTCGGAGGAATGAAATCCTAAAAAGAGAAAAAAATTTGTTAGTAAATGTTCAAACTTGTTGCTGATACCTTTTATTTAGCCGTTTCAGCATTTTTTGTGTGTTTGGCCTCCTCCAAGACTAATGTTGGCCATCGTGATGTTGCCCCCATGCTTGAGGTTATTTGGCCTTTTCTCCGGACCTGTTTGTATGTACAAACAAAAAAAATGAATGAATGCATCTAATTTTATGCCTAAATGCATGCATCTATCCTAAATGTATGGTGGCATTAGCATATGCACTTAATCTAAATGTATGATGTATGAAAAAAAGATTGAATGCAAGATGAAGATGGCTAAATGCATGAATGTGACATGTTTTTTTCTTGCCTCCAAAAGGATGCCCCTAACTTCTGCGGGTCGGATCGAGTTTTTGGTCTTTTAGGTGAAATAGTGTTTTAACCTCATTTGGGTTCGATCATCTTTCTTTGGATCGGCTCTTACCTGGGTACATGCCCCAAATTTTTTTTGTTCATTCTGTACCATCGTTTGAGACTGCTCTTGTAGTAAATTTTGACTTGCACTTTCGCCTTTTTCTGAGGGGCTTTCATTGTCCTCATAAAGATATTGTGTTGTCCCCTAGGTCGGGTTCACAAATTTGATGTGTTGGTTCATGGCAGCTCATCTCTTTCGGATCAATGCGGAGCGGTGCAGATATGTAGCTATCGAAGGCTTGTTTTTGAACCTTGATGGAGAATGCTCCCAAACTGAAGCCTTGTCGGAGGCATGGTGTTTGTGGCAGACGTTTTTGGATATGCACCAAGATCGGGCTCTTGTAGAGGTTCTGTAAGGTGCTAGATCGCCCAACTTTGTTGTATCAAATGAAATAACCCAGAGATTGATTTCAAAATTTCAAAATGTATGCATGTAAATGCGAGATGCGTGTCCTAGATGCGAAAGTACCGATGCAACAATCAAAATGTTATGATATGTCATGCAGTGAATATGATGCGATCACAAAAAATGGGTTAGTTTAGATTTAAAATAATCAAACGAATAAATTAAATGACAATTAAGGTAAAAATAAAACAGATAAAAAAATTATACATAGAAAAATGCATCAAAGCCTAAAAGGGTAACCCCTAAACGGGCAGAGTACCGATAAGGCTCTAAAAGGTGGCTCCTACGGCTCACTATATGCGGGTTTTGGTTCTAAAGTGATGGTACCCGAACTATCGCTAGGACATCAATTCGGGAGAATACGACCCTTATACCATACGAGGGTGAAGACCCTACAAAATATGAGGTCCGAATTTCGGAAGTAAATTACAACACTATATGGGGGTGAAGACCCCACGAAGCGAAGTAATCACTATCACTTAACAAGGTGAGGAGCTCGGGTAGAAAGTTCATGAATGTCAAGGGATTAAAAATTAAATTAAAATCGAATTTTAATTTTTTTTGCAAGACAACACAAATCAACATTGGCTCGACTCTCTTAAAAAAAGTCCCCAGTGGAGTCGCCAAGCTGTCATCAAGGTTTTTAAAATAAAAATATTTGAAAAGTGTTTGGAAATAATATGTTTGGAAATGTTTGGAAATAAAATATTTGAAAATAAAGTATTCAAAAGAGATGACACCCAGAGACCGGAATGACACTCCTAATAGAATACCGGAAAAATTTTAAAACAAAAGAGGTGGATGGAGTCGCCACCGGCTATTTTGGTAGGCCAGACACCATTAAAAGATGTAACCAAAGGTTTTACAATTTGGGTCCGGGAGTCTGTTACGCGTGGGGAAGGGTTAGCACCCTCACAACGCCCAAAATTGTTACCGTGTTGATTTTGTGTATCATTGCAAGAAAATAAAAATTCAAAATTTAATTTAAAATTTAATCCAAAAAATGTGTGTGATTCGAACAACTTAACCCGCAACCCACGATACCAAAGGAGATGACGCCCGAAACAACGGGACGACACTCCCACTAGGATATCGAGGCCTCGAGTACTAAACTAGATCAATGAAATAAATAAACATGGCAATTAATAATGCGCGAATAAATATATGATATGAACAAATAATAATATATCAAAATAAAATGCAACAAACACATATAAACACGAGATAACTAAAATGATACTATAATATAACATAGGTAACATATGATATATTACATACATATATAGAACCACCTTAGGTATAAATATAATGAATATTATAATAAAGAAAACATATATATAAAGTAAATATATATATATATATACACGTAAGATACATGAAAAAAATATATAGGTTCTTTTTCTTCTTTTTTTTAAATACATAAGCATAGTACGTATATAAAGCCATATACTACTCAAATATACATGAGAAACATAATATATATATACATACATACATATATCCTACTTGGTATATATAGGTAATACATAACTTAGTATATATATAACGTAATATACATCGATATATACTAAAAACATGTATACATACGTGCATGTACACATAGGAACAATTATACAAGAACAAATAAAAGTAATATTACAACAAAACCATATACTAATCATATCAAATATAAAGATATACATACATATCATACATGTAAAAACAAATAAAAGCCATAAACAAATATTTATCATGATAAAAATAAACACACATATTTATAGATGAGAAGATGAAAAAAAACAAGTATTAAACAACCACCAAGAATTAATCTAAATACATTCTAACAACATATAGAAACATACGAACATAAAAATATATGAAAAACACAAGAACAAAAAATAAATAAAAAAATTACTAATAAAATCATCATTTCTATTAGATTATAAAAAAGGATTACACCACAAACATACACACACAAAAAATACCCAAACCTAAATACTTATATTCGATCACCTGAGTTCCACGAATTGTTGTTGGGATTGAGAAGTTCGATCGGGCTCGGTGATTTTAGTACCGGGAGAGTGATGAACGGTTAACGGTGATTTGTTTGTGAAATGGGGAGAGTGGTGTTGAGTAATGGTGATTTGTTTGTGAAATGGGGAGAGTGGTGTGGGATTTCCTTCCCCATTTTTCAATTTTGTCGTGTCTTCCCCTCCTCAAATGAGAGTCAATAGCTGGCTCATCCCTCCTTCTTTTCATTTTATGGTGTGGTTGTCTTGAAGTGAATAAAGGGGGAGTGGGAAATAGGGTGATGGTGGTGGCATGTAGTGTGGGGGACATGACATAGGGCATGGGCGAAGGGATGGGGGGTTGTTGGCAGGGTATGGGCGGCATGCCTTGTTTACTATTTTAATTTTTTTTGAATTTGCTATCTTCTTTTTTTTAATTTGGTTAAAATAGGGTAAATGATTCGAATATAATTTGGGGCCCGAACAAAAAATGGGTATTACACCTAGTACTGTAACAATGTCCTTAATTCAATAAATAATTTCTGACGCATCTTATTTCATTAATTGGTTTTATCCAAAATCATTATTTAGTCAACAAATAATTTCTGACGCATCCTATTTCATTAATTGGTTTTATCAGAAATCATTATTTAGGATGTGACCCCAATGATATAGGATGTAATATTTTCTTTCGATGATCCGGATTTAAATAATATGATTGGTCAAAAATAGAAAAGAAATACAAGTATCAAAAAACGATGAAAAGAATTTAAAAACTATCATGGAGGCCACTCAATTATATGTACGGTTATATTTGGGTCACTTAATTATTAAAAGTTATATTTGGGTTACTCAATTATAGGTAAGGTTATATTTGGGTCACTCAATTATGGGTAAGGTTATATTTGGGTCACTCAATTATGGGTAAGGCTACATTTAGGTCACCCAATTATTAAAAGTTACACTTGAGTCACTCAATTATGGGTAAGGTTATATTTGGGTCACCATTCATATTCAAATATATATATATGTTATGAATATTTATTTATGGTGGATATCCATGTATTAAATGTGACTTTAATGTACTTTATTATTATGATTTAATGCCCATTGACATTAGGGTTTCCCCTTGTGCCTATAAATATATATATTAGAGAAAGCATTGTATACAACATTACTCTGAGAATAATACATTTCTCCCTCTTTCTTTTATCTCTTTATTCTTATTATTGTTATTCTTTATTTTATTCACAACACGCTATCAACACGAGACTCTAACCAACTGAGGTGTTTGTGGTTCGAATCTTAAAGGAATTACTGAAAAGAATTTGATTCTAGCATGAATCAAAGATAAGTTCTTCTCCATCAATTATATTTTAATTATCGATTATCTTTTTCTCTTGATCTTTAACTTGATTTTTAATTTTTGAAAAATCATTGGTTGCTCAGTGTTAGTGTAGCCAGAGAGTGGAATCAATACCAAAGATAAGTATCTATTTTAGCCAGAGAGTGACTCAACTATCGTGGTTCTTGTTGGCGATTCTTGAAAAGAATATCAATTTGGTATTGATGGCTACAATTATCGTATATTCAAATTAGCTTGGAAAATCTGGTATGTTCCGCCTATTTATATATCAATATAGTGGTTGGTTAATTGCTCTCATTAAGGTTAGTGTATTTTAATTTATTGTTTGATTATTCTTTTGTTCTAATATTTTGAATCTTTGTTACGTGTTAATATTTTTTTAAGCATCATACCGAGAGAAAAAAATTGGGCGAAGATTCAAAGCCATGAAATTAGCAAAGGATAACATGGTAAACGATTTGCCATGGGAACAAGCATACATGCCTTTTTTTAAGAAAAATGAGAAATAGTGCATCTTGTTCTTCACAGTATAGTAGAAGATATGACGATTTGGTAAATTCACCTATTGCCTATTTGGTTCTATAATTGCTTGATATATTTTTTAGACATGTTATCTAACTTTAACAATATTTGAAGTTTTACATAATATGTTTAAATTGATTAGAAAAGTCATGGATTAACTGAAGATAAAATCTAAAGAGATACATTTCTCTGATTATGTTTATTCGATTAGATTTGTTTTGTTTTCTCAAGTGAATGGAAGCATGATTAATTTAACAGTATAACTGTTATAAAGTCTATTTTTTCAAAAGCAATAATTCTTATGCGTCGAAAAACTCGACTATAGACTTCTCCCAAGTTCAAGTTACGAAAATTTGTCTTGATCCAAAAATTTTATGGGAGACATTCCTTGAAATGAGTGCAAGCATGATGTTTATTCCATGCAATTATTGAATAAGTTTCATTCCCTGAAGTGAATGCAAACATGATAATTCACTATATGGTTAGTGGATAAAACTCAGTTATGTGAATGTTTCAAATTAAATTGAAATTTTGTGGTCGGAGTATCACTTATGAGGATATGTTGGAAAAACATACTTCACTTTTCACGCAAATAATGTTGTCCTGCAGACACAATATCGTGAAAAAGTTTTTAGAAAGCCCACTGGCTCCACTCCATTCCCTGAAGTGAATGTGATATTATATAACGGAAGAATAAAGGTCACATTATTAATTATGGGCACGGTCGATGCCATTGGCATAGACATGATAATCATTTTAAGAATGTTTATACCCACAAGAAGCAGGGTTATAAGGATGTCAAGAGTGATAAAGATTATTCTAAGAAAGTGACATCCTTTTATTACCAATGCGATGTTACAGACCTTGGGTTCGTATTTGTCGTACTTTGAAACATCAACAATCCCTGAATGACAAAAGGAAAGGAAATAGAAGCAAATTTTGTTTGCAAAAATGATAAAGATGATATTGGTCCAACTCATTTGGACTTTGTTGATTTTCTTATAACCCTAAAGTGAATAAATCATCTTCTAATTATTCTCATAACCTTAAAGAGAATTATTGATCTTTTAATTTATTTTGCTTTATGTTTATTTACTTTATGCATTAATTATTTACGTTTTGTATTTATATATATATATTATGACATTTATTTATTTTGTTTAACATGATTACTTATCAAATACAATCTATGGTGACGATTTATGCTTAGCAGAAGCATAAGAAATATTTTCCCATTTAAATGCAAAGGAAAAATGTGAGTACTAATCTCAAAGTACTGAAAATATTGATGTTCCAGAAGAGCAATAAGTTCTTGAGAGAAAGCACATTATTAAAATTGCATAATTGTGAATATTATAGTAATTATCGCTAATGATAATAATATCGTCACCATCAGAAGTGGAAACTTTAAGAGAACAATAAGAGTTCTCAGAATAATCCTTCGAGAATTATGGATAACATATGTTATCAATTGGAATATGAAATAAGCCAACGTGAATATAAGTTATGGCAGCCAAAAAGTTAGTTGAAAGCTCTAGAAGAGTTATATATTCCTACAAAAAGAATCATTTTCATTGAAAGCTTCGAAAGAGCTGAATATATTCCTATTAAAAGGAACAATTTTTGGTGGATAATGTATTATCAAGTTTCAAAGAAACTTCTATTTCAAAATTTTGTACCACACACGTACAAGTGAGATTGAATAACATGTTATGGTAAACCAGAAGTTTACAAATTCAGAGATATATATACACATATATAGTTGGCATGATCAGTTAGACCATCCTAATCAATAATGATGCAAAAACTATTGAGATTTATATGCACATTTATTAAAAGAACTTGAAGTTCTTGTGGCACTTGTTCTCAAAAGAATTGATTAAATTTCACTTACTAAAAGAACACGAAGTTCTTGTGTTGCTTGTTCTCAAAGGAAATGATTAAGATCCCACTTACCAAAAGAACTTGAAGTTCTTGTACTAAAGTTGAGATTGCATGTCTTGAATATCTGAATGAAATATAGGCTCATATATCCACAAATGTGGAAAATTTATATATGATTTTAGTAGATGCATCTATATATGTATTATCAACTTACAACCATAAGTTTGTGAGATTGGTTAGAAAAAGATTCAGATTATGCAATTAAGACTATTCGTCTTGCAAAAGCTAGTGGGTTTATATTTTAAGCTATATCAATTGAAATAATTGTTACAAAGCTTATTGATTAAGGACAAAACAGTTTAGCAAAATTCTGATTGGATGTCTCCTCTTTTATAGCTAAACTATGAAAATAAACCATTTATTATCTACATGGTATTTCACATATAGCAGCACTTATACGCATCAAGCCAACGAGTTATAATAAACTCCCTATTATGATTGGTTTTTTGGTTAGAAGCCATACATTTCCCATTTTAAAATTTTTGAATGTGCGATATATAGTTGAATTGCTCCACCACAACGCACAAAATGGGTAAATAAAAAGGGTTGAGAATATATATTGAGTATGACTCTCATTTTATGTTTAAATTCTTAAACATTAATTGGAGAAGCATTTATGACATGTTTTTTTCTCAACATTAGGGGGAGATAACAATCGGCTGGATAAATGAAAACAAATTATCATTATCTAGATTCTCGTATATAAACTAAAAGTTCATAAGATAACTCGTGTTATTATATGTCAAATGCCATACATATTTACTGACCTAATGAGAGTAATTAAGTCTCATATACCGGTTAAAATGCTCTAAATTTGAATTACATATTAGAGCGAATGGATGTAAATCTTGCCTGAAGCATGATAGTTGAAACCGGTTCCAATGATCAAAATTCTCGTAAATGGAAAATAGTATGAGATGGTCATATATTTGAGGCGGGTGCTCCTGAAGAGACCCAAGACATAACTATTAATAAAACTCTATAAGAGTTTCAGGTACCTAAAATAAATATTGAAAAGAGATCTCAATAAATTATGTCACTACGAGAAAAGAATGGAACCGAAATAGAAAAATTTGTCGACAACAATTTTACATAGAATATTTCTATAGAAGAAAAGAAAGAAAACGAGGATCTTGTATCTATAGATATTGAAATGAATGGCCAATAAAGACGCTTTGAAATTTCCAAAAGTGAAGTTTTTGGACCGGTAGTCCAAACACCTAAAGGTGTAATGCAAGTGACATACAAATAAATAGTCATGAGATATAAATACTACTTGAATTATGAATTATGAAAAATTTTAATTACTTCATGGTGGATGCAATCACTTTGGCAGTTATAAAATATTTTTTATGCGTCTAATTATTTTGTGGATCCCTATATAAAGTTATCCTTGAAGGATTTAAAATGCTAGAAATAGTTGGAAGTTTCTGAGGAAATTTATTTAGATACGTCCCCTTGAATATTTATATTTTGTCGCATTTGGTATAATCGCCTTAATGGGGAAATACTATAAGAATGATCACATTTCCTTATGCATTTTTATAAAGGAGTTTGGATCAAAATTCATTATGATAATTAAATATCATTAGAACTCTTGAAGAGCTTCAAATTGGAAACTCGTGAATAGCTTTCAAGGCATTTGATTATTTAATGAAAATATTTGAGAAAAAGAATCTTGAGATCAAGTTTTCTCTTGACCTGAAGATCGAGCATTTAAATATGTCTTATTGTCTATGAATGGACACAAATTGAAAGAATCTTAAAGAAGATTCAATATGGATAAAGCATATTTATTGAGTATCCTTGTGATTGCAAGATTATTAGGTGTGAATAAATTTATCTTTGAAAGAAAGATAAATAAATCATTGGTCTGGAAGCATCATAGATTAGTTGGTTAAGAAATATCATCTAAATGCTACAAAGATCATACCTTTAGATCTTCAATCATTAGTCGATGTCTCCTCAAATCTTGTAGAAATAATTATTATGCACAAGGCAAGCCAAAAATGCGTTTGGCTAAGACCATGGACCCAACATATGCAGAAGGTATGTAATTTACTTTCACAAGATAAGATGCAAGCTATCTTGTGGGACATAATGCAAAATTTATATCTCAATCGAAAGATGGATACATCAAAGATGACAAAATGAAACATATTACTCTAAAGTTTCATCCATCGCGATCTTTAGTAAAATAGTATTCAAGATTGAATTATAAAAATTCAAAGATATTATGTGATGTTTTCATGAGGGAGAGTAAATACGCGTTGCAATCTTTTTCTCTTAACCGAGGTTTTGTCCCAATGAGTTTTCCTGGTAAGATTTTTAATGAGGCAACATGTTATGCGTATCAAAGATGTGTGCACTCTTTTTCCTTCACTAAGAATTTTTTCCTACTGAGTTTTTATCTTAATAAGGTTTTAACGAGGCATTTTATCTTCATGGAAATCCAAGGGGGTGTTATGAATATTTATTTATGGTGGATATCCATGTATTAAATGTGACTTTAATGTACTTTATTATTAGGGTTTAATTCCCATTGATATTAGGGTTTTCTCCTTGTGCATATAAATATAGATATTAGAGAAAACATTGTATACAACACTACTTTGAGAATAATACAAGTCTCCCTCTTTCTCTAATCTCTTTATTCTTATTCTTTTTCTTCTTTATTTTATTCACAATAATATCAATTTATGTATTAGATTAATTAACGATTTCAAATGAAGTACTCTAGTGTTAACAAGGGTATACAAGTGATTTGGAAGAAAAAAAATGATGAAATTGTTGTATTTTTTAAATATGAAGGGTGAACCAAACGTAATCTTACCCATAATTGAGTGACCCAAATGTAACATTTGATAATTGGGTGACCCAAATGTAACCTTACCCATAATTGAGTGACCCAAGTGTAACTTTTAATAATTGGGTGACTCAAATATAACCTTACCCATAATTGAGTGACCCAAGTGTAACTTTTAATAATTGGGTGACCCAAATACAACCTTACCCATAATTGAGTGACCCAAGTGTAACTTTTAATAATTGGGTGATCTAAATATAACTTTACACATAATTGAGTGACGACCAAATTGCAATTATTGCAGGTTTTTATCGTCTTTATCTTGAAGCATAGGAGTTCAAAGGATAAAGCCCACTCAGTCCTGGCCGGGTTCACTCATCGGCGTCAAAACTTGTGCAAGATGTCACGGGGCTAGATTTTGACCCTAGCGGATCTGTGCAGCCTTAGACGCCTTCGACGCAAATCAATCGATTCCTACGCCTAAGTCAGCCTTCAACCAGCCTTGTGAGTACTCTTTCTCGACAACGGCTCTGACAAGCCCTCCAGGTTTCGATGGATCTTTTCACCGGCTAGACCTTTGCCAAATGAATCGCGTGAACCTTAGTCACTTTCTCGGTTGAAACGTCGGCTAAGTCACCCTGAAATCCCTTGTCACGGGCTTAGGTGAAGCTCCCTCGACAAACACCTAACTCTGCCAGGATTCTCGCTCCTGAAGATCAAACACTTCCCGAAGCCCTCGAACGAAAGATCGTTCTAAGCGGAAACTAATCAAAGAACAACAGAAAGAGATTGACATCTAGAACAACGAAGAACACTCAAGAACAATAAAGAACACTCAAAGAGTTTAGAGTAAATGCTTCTTGTATTACTCAAAGTAAATGAATAAGTGAAGTAGTGAAGTGTGAAGTGAAGAAGTGATTTACAAGTGAGGAGGGAGCCTCTATTTATAGTTGAACTCCCCTACATCCAATGGCTCAGTTTAAATTACATCGACGGTCGAAATTGATCTTATCTAATCAAATCTCAATTCAAATCTCTAATTATCACAAACATTATCTACAAATTATATTTCAAATAAATAGATGATGCTTTAACCGAATTACCCTCCTGAATCCTCCATGGATTTGGCTAAGTCATGTGGGCTTGCGGGCTTTCTAGCATTCTCCAAGTGTCGGGCCAAGTGTGATGGTCTTGGCAAGCCCGTTACACCGCGCAAACCCTCTTTGGCTGATTCTTGCACCAATGCCTCGGTTCTAAAGGTTTGGTCCACGCCTTCCTCCAAGTGCTGGGCCACATTTGGCAAGCCCGTTACATCGCGCAAACCTTCTTTGGCTAATTCTTGCGCCAACGCCTTGGTCCCAAAGGTACGGTCCACAACATTCTCCGAGTGCTGGGCCACATTTGGCAAGCCCGTTGCATTGCGCACAACCTCCCTATCTGATGCTCGCGCCAATGTCTCGATCTGAAAAGTTTGGTTCATGACATTCTCCCCCACTTGACTTAGCGACGTCCTCGTCGCTACACTCGAACGATCCTGGGCAGGGTCAACTTGATTACTCGTCGATGCCTCGGCTTCATGCAATTCCCCCATATGAACTGCTCGCCTCGACTCAAACTGTTGTTGAACATCGCGTGCTAAGACGCCTCTTGATACATCTCTCTTGTAGGAGCACTCTCCCACAAACTCCGATTTACCTTGACTCAGACCCACTTGGTCCTGCGGCAAAGACTTGGAAGTTGTCACAACATTGAACACAGACTGAACTCTCAGATTCGTCGACAACTCTGACTTGCCCCTTTGAACTCTAAAAGGTCTCTTCCAATCTTCTTTTCCCCCGTACTGAAGACTAGGTCTTACTTGACCTACGCTCATCAACAATGGCAAATCAAAACCAAAAACACTAGGAATGTGTTTGAGATGTACCTTCTCCTCGATCACATTTACTCTAAAACAGGTCAGCCCTTCTTTCTCCTGGAAGTCTGGCCCCCTCTGCATTGAACCTTCTTCATCGAAGTTCTTTGCATGCATCGGCACTTTCGCCATAAAGTCCATTGCGATACTCTGTATCGGCTCTTCTTCCCTGAAGTCTGTTGCTCCTGGTTGCATCCGCCCTTTTGACTTAAAGTTTGGTGCTCTCTTGCATCGATCATTTTTCCTTGAAGTTCGGTGCTTTCTCTTGCGTCGACACTTCCTACCTGAAGTACGTCGCTCGTTTCCCACCTTGCCCATTGGTGGTGTCTCTACTGTTACTATGTCCCTTAACGGCTTGGCCCCCTTCGACTCTCCAATGGTCTCAAAAGCGATGCTCTTACCCCGAACATCCTCAGCAAGCTACTTGGTAGCCTTCTCAGACATGGTCACCCCTTTCTGCTTTCGGTCCCCCTTGGCCTTGGCAGAACTTGACATTATCGGATCAAGCGATGCAGCCTCGCTCTCTTCGGGCTCACCCAACTCATTGGATGGCTTGACTCATTCCAGGCACTCTCGCAATTTGTGAGGCCCCTTACACTGGTAGCACTCTAGTTGCTTCAACTTGCGTCGGCACTTCTTCCTCGAAGTCCTTCGCTTCTTTCCCTCCTTGCCCATAGGTGGATTCTTAACGGTTGCCATGTCCCTTAACGGTTCAGCCCCCTTCAACACTATATTGGTCTCAAAAGTAATGTTCTTCACTCGAACATTCTCGGTAAGCTCTTTCCCAGCCTTCCCGGACATCTTCAACCCATTCTGCTCATAGTCTCTGCTTACCTTGGCAGAACTAGACAACTCTGAACCAAGTTTCACAGGCTCTTTACTCTTGGCCTTGTCCTGTCCCTCGGACCACTTGGCTCGAAACGGGCATCTCCGTAACTTATGAGGTCCCTTGCATCGGTAGCACTTCAATCGCCTCGTCTTTACCTTTGGCTTGACAGCTTTCACACTTGCTATCGCACCAAGTCTCATCACTGTCTTGACTACTTTGGCACTCGTAGTCGAACCACGGCTCTCACTTCGCTTGGCGGCATTGACACACACAATCGCCCCAAGTCTCGCTACTTCACCCTTTGACTCGTCTGCTGTCTTCACCATGGCAGCTAGGCGATTCTTCTCGGGACATCCCCTTATCAAATGAGGACTATCACAGAAGTAGCACTTCAACTTCTTGCTCCCCTTCTTTTCTGGTATGGACTTAGCCTCACAATTCCCCTTGTCTCTCAAATTGGGCTTGGCTGACTCAACATTCGCCTGCTTGCATTCTGCAGGCTCGGTCAGAGGTTCGGCAACAACAAGTACCTCTGAAAGTCTCTGGGCATCTCTCTGCGCTACTGCAAGCTTCGCCCCCGGTCTAAATCCCTCTAAGAAGGTCTTGAGCGCATCACATTCACTCATTGCCGTCTTGCAACTGAGCAGCTCCCTCCTGAGCTCATCCACTTCTTTTCGCAAAGCTTTCATCTCAGCTTCACTAGCATTACTCCCTCAAACAGTCACCAACTTGTTGATAACTTCTCTTGTCTCATCCTTGAACCGGTCATCTATGGACTCTACTTCGTCAAGACGGGACTCGAAAACACCTTGGGTCTGCTTGGCCTCCTCTTCAGATTTCTCAAGTCTAAGAACCATCTTTCCCAACGACTCCAATTTTGCCTTCATTGCTTCCACTGCATCTTGAAGGGAATTATCTTGTTGGTTCAACTTCTCGTACATCGAGTTGAGAACTTCTTGGATCTCCTTCGCTGTTTTCTCCTTGGAAGAATCATCCACTTTTTGCAAATCCCCCATCTTGGCTTCACAAGCACAACTCTCTCGAACTATCTCTAACTCGTTGAGGATGCGTTGCGTCTCGTCATTGAACTTGCCCTCCATGGACTCTAACTTTTTAAGACGTGACTCCACAACACTTTGGATCTTTTTGGCCTCCTCTCTTAGAGTTTCCATTGTAGCCTCTAAGGAATTGCCACGCTCAGACATCTTCACATCCAAGCCATTAAGAGCCGATTGAACCTCCTCCTAGATCTCTTCTAGAGACTCTAACATCTCGATATCCAACGAACCCAGCTTTTCAAGGTTTATCGACTCTAGCTGTTCAAACACCACCTTGGCCTCCTTCTTGAAGTCCAAGAGTTTATCGACCCAAGCCTCCATGACTGTTATGAATTCAAGATTCGACTGTACCTTATTTTCAAGACGGTTGCTCCTCTCGTCAAATTCATTCAGAGTCTTTCTTACATCGTCCATTGTTAGTGTCTTATTCTTTGGTGCCATCTCAATCACCACTTTGCCACGAACTAGCCTGATCCCTGATCACTTCGACTAACTTGAACGCAAATCACCACCACGCTTAACTGCAACTACAAGCTGGCTCGAATGCAAATCATCACCACGCTTGACTGCAACTACAAGCTGGAATCCACCACACTTGACTGCACCTGCGAGCTGGCTCGAGAGCAAGTCCCCTCCTCGACTCGCTCTGATACCACTTGTCACGGGGCTAGATTTTGACCCTAGCGGATCCGTGCGACCTTAGACGCCTTCGATGCAAATCAGTCGATTCCTGCGCCTAAGTCAGCCTTCAACCAGCCTTGTGAGTACTCCTGCACGACAACGGCTCTGACAAGCCCTCCAAGTTTCGATGGATCTTGTCACGGGCTAGACCTTTGCCAGACGAATCGCGTGAACCTTAGTCGCTTTCTCGGTTGAAACGTCGGCTAAGTCACCCTGAAATCCCTTATCACGGCCTTAGGTGAAGCTCACTCGACAAACACCTAACTCTGCCAAGATTCTCGCTCCGGAAGATCAAACACTTCCCGAAGCCCTCGAACGAAAGATCGTTCTAAGCAGAAACTAATCAAAGAACAACAAAAAGAGATTGGCAGCTAGAACAACAAAGAACACTCAAGAACAATAAAGAACAGTCAAAGAGTTTAGAGTAAATACTTCTTCTATTACTCAAAGTAAATGAATAAGTGAAGTAGTGAAATGTGAAGTGAAGAAGTGATTTACAAGTGAGGAGAGAGCCTCTATTTATAGTTGAACTCCCCTACATCCAACGGCTCAGTTTAAATTTCATCGACGGTCGAGATTGATCTTATCTAATCAAATCTCAATTCAAATCTCTAATTATCACAAACATTATCTACAAATTATATTTCAAATAAATAGATGATGCTTTGACCGAATTACCCTCATGAATCCTCCATGGATTTGGCTAAGTCATGTGGGCTTGCGGGCTTTCTAGCATTCTCCAAGTGCCGGGCCAAGTGTGATGGTCTTGGCAAGCCCGTTACACCGCGCAAACCCTCTTTGGCTGATTCTTGCGCCAATGCCTCGGTCCTAAAGGTTTGGTCCACGCCTTCCTCCAAGTGCTGGGCCACATTTGGCAAACTCGTTACATCGCGCAAACCTTCTTTGGCTGATTCTTGCGCCAACGCCTTGGTCCCAAAGGTACGGTCCACAACATTCTCTGAGTACTGGGCCACATTTGGAAAGCCCGTTGCATTGCGCACAACCTCCCTATCTGATGCTCGCGCCAATGTCTCGATCCGAAAAGTTTGGTCCGTGACAAAGACATGGAAGGTGTTCGATGCATCTTGAGTACTTTGGTCCAGGCATCATCGACTCATAGTGTAGAGAATCAGAGGGTCGAGTTAACACTTTGGGATCTTCGTCTTCTTCTAGTTGGACCCATCCAAAACGATTTCGTTTTTATCGATTGTAATAACGCCAGAGCATTGTTCGTCCATGCCGAAGCCGAAGGTGTAACCATTTCTGACATCGTCGAACCCGTTTATGTTCCCTCCATTGTTCATTCGTTTTTCCCGCTTAATGGGAAAACAAACTACGATGGAATTTCGCAGCCGTTACTTGGAGTACAAGTGACGAAGCTCGCAGATGGCGTGTTCATCGGTTGTACTATCAATCATTCCGTGGTCGATGGGGCATCGTTTTGGCATTTCATCAATTCATGGTCAAAAATATAGAGAGGTTGGATTCACTTATCAAAACCCCTGATTTTTTACGCTCGTTTTTCGACAAACGATCGAGTATCCCATACGGATTCCTCGATCCTCGGCCAAAAAATTCCGCGGAGATCGGTTCATTCCGCCTCCTTTGGTGGAACGAGTTTTCCATTTCTCAAAGCAAAAGCTAACGCCGAGGTTCGAACCAACATCTCATCTCTTCAGGCACTTCTATCTCATCTTTGGCAATCAATTGTCTGAAACAAAGAATTAAGCCCCGACGAAGAGATGAGTTTCTACCTAACAGTCGGCGCCAGGCCGAGATTGCACGATGTAGCCGAACGGTACTTCGGAAATGCAGAGAAGGCTGGAATAATAACCATGAAAGCGAAGGAACTACGAGAACAAAGAGTCGGAGACATAGCATTGGAGATGAACAAATTGATTCATGCACAAACCGAAGAAGCGTTCAAAAGGGACTTGGAGTCTTGGATAGCGAGTCCAAAGTTTGCAACAATGGGGACGGTGAGTGATAAACTTACGCTGACGAGCAGTTCACCTTGGTTCGACATGTACGGCAACGACTTCGGATGGGGGAGGCCGATAGCCGTGAGAAGTGGGTTAGGGAACAAATTGGATGGGAAGTTAACTTTGTTTTGTGGAGTGGAAGAAGGGAGTATCGACGTCGAATTATGCCTTTCGGCTGAGACCTTGGAAGCCATGGCCAATGATGATGAATTCATGGAAACGGTCACAATTTAACTTCATCTGTAATGCAATGCCAATAAGTGTGAAATGTAACATGAAATTAAAATCACATTTGGGTGTGTTCGTTTCATTGTTTTCGTGAAATTTTATGAATCAGTGTATTTTGTCGACTATTGGATTTGATGCCCCTTTAATTTGTTGTATACTTTTTACTTCTGAGTTTTAATTGATATGATTAAGTATCGAGAATTAAATAATTCAAATTTATCGGTTTTACACACTTCTATAGGAGACGTGAAAAGCGTTCGGTGCATCTCGATTCGGAATCTGAAATTTTTTAATTTGTAGTGTTTAGAGTTCGGGAAAACTAGTGAATGTCACTTAATAACGTTACATTTGAGTCACTCAATTATTAAAATATACAAATAGGTCACTCAATTAATATTCTAGTTAGAATTGGGTCACCCTCCTGTTTAAATGCAAACGATGTTAAAAGGTTGTCATCAAGAAATATATTAAAGATCACTCAATTAATGTAAAGTTATAAACAAGTTACTCAATTATTAAAACTTATAATTGAGTCACTCAATTAAAATTTGGTTATAATTGGTTCAATCTTCCGTTAAAATTCAAATGGATATCTAACAATGTTTGGTATAATGACAGTTTTATTCCTTAAAACTTTTATGTATATCAATAAATGTAAAATAATTTAATAAATTTAATCATTCATATATATATATATATATATACATATATACTAATTACTATTTGTGTTGATTAATTTAACAAAAGCTTAGAATTAATTACATAATTGGATCATATAATAAAAAGAATATTATATATCAATGTAATGAAAATATATTTTTTATTGCCTCGTGCATGCTTATATTTCATTATGTAAAAATAATTTGTGTGTCATGTTTTAAATATGAATAAGAAATGATAGATTTTTATAATAATAAAAAATGTTTAACAACTACTAAATTTTTAAATAAGAACAAAAAATTTAAAATTATTGTAAAAATTACACAAATTTTTAATGAAATACACAGACTTGCAGACAACTTAAGAAGTATATTTTATAATAAAAATTCAGTAACTAACGTGGTAGCAGTAACTAAAACTAAAACTTTTCATAAATAATCTTAAATAGATTTCAATGAATTTAATTTCAATGTACATGTTGTTTACAGATCTAATATTAAAACATAATTATAAATATGTTTACATCTATAAATTTGGTTTTTAGATTAATTAATGATTTCAAATGAAGTACTATAGTGTTAATGGGGGTATATAAGTAATTTTGGAGAAAAAAATGACTAAATTGATATATTTTTAAAATATGAAGAGTTAAATTTATTGAATTAAGACTATTTTTTTTGCTCGGCAATATAAAACTTTATTTAATAAAAACATAACACATGATCGTCATATGCCTCATTAAAAAACTCCTCCTCACCGAAAGGAAAAAAAGAGTGCACAAAGGTGATCGGGATACAATGAGTAGCAAATCGCCTAATAAATCGAAACTCTTACGCCTCATTACCAAGATTCAGTTCAACAATCCTCCTCTCAAGCACAAAGACTCGTCGTGCCTATATAACCTGCCACTCAGCCATACTCGCCTAGTCCCCTTCTCTTCAAATTTGAACAAACAACCTCAGCATTATCATACAGACCAGCTGACTCAATAGTGATGCTACCAAATTTTATTGAAAAACAAAACAGCATAAGGGGCAGAATCACCAACTGTGGCTACACGACCAAACTCTCCCGGTTCAATTCGAATTTAATAACAAGATCACCACCATTCTTTAAACATCTCCTCCCTCCTCAATCAAGTTTTTGCAATCAGCTAAAGCATTCATTTCTCTCTGGATATACAAATACTTCATTGTTGAAATAGATCAAATTTGGTTGTCGATGTCTTCAAATATTTCTCGCCATTTCCAAGCGGAATCATGCAGTTATTGATCCAATTTAGGACAACTTGAGAGTCGGATTCGACGATCAGCCTCGCCTTGCCGACCCAATTCGCTTCGACAAAAACGTTTAGAGCTTGTTTTAACCGCATCAACTCGGCAAAGTAGAACCGAAGTTAAGAACCAGGCCTGAAAACAGTGCTCTTACTTCACCCATGGCCGAACTTAACACCCCTCCGCAACCTGCAACATCGGCTTTGGCTGCACCATCGACGTTGAATTTGGCCTCACCCTCATTCGGTGGCAGCCAAGTCAAGTATGGGCTGTCCCCCATCGGTAACGTTAGACAAGCTAAAGGATTGTCCCATCATTCTCTTCTTGAAGCAACACAATATCCTTGACAGCCTTACACCACAAAAAGATGCGCATCTTCGAGTAGAACACCAAGTCTGTAAGAATTGTTAGCTTCCCCCTAAATACATTTTCATTCATGCAACCATATGCTCCATAGTGCTGCCGATAGCAATCAGCCACACCGTCTACACAAGGCCTGACCATTTCACCCCATAGCAGAATTCATAAAAGTTATCGACTCCATTTGGATTAGACCACGGAATCTTCCACCACCACAGGAAAAGACGTTGTTGGACATCAAAGTTCATTCCACCACTTCGAATGAAATCTTTAGTAGGTAACCTGTAAACTTTAAGCCTCCAAAGGAAGCTCTTCACCTTGGGGGCACATTTAACTTCCATTTCGGTCAAAATCAAAAGCAGGATCCTCAACGTCTGCATTTACCAGCCTGCTTTTTCGGTTGGAACCAAGCAAACATTTTTCCCACTAAAGGCACCATAGACTCGAATGCCAGCTTCAGGCCTTTCTCCATTGCGTTAAAGTCACCACCTGCGATCCAAATATTCTTACTATTGTTTTTCAGCGTTTCCAGTATTCGCCATAGCAATCTTCGTTACGAAACATCACACGGGACATAAGCATTAAGTAGTGTAATTTCAGAGTCATTCACTAACCATTTACCTTCTATGAGGATAAAACTACAATTAATCACACAATTCTCTAACAAGTATCAATTCCTATCCCAGATCGTTATCAAACCACCAGAGTTACCTGACAACGTTGATGCTTTGAATTCAAACTCATCATCCCTCCTCAACTTTGAAAACTCTTCAACTTAAGCAGGGATATACGCAGGACTTCAGATTAAGGGAGCGAACCTATAAATTTTTAGGGAGACAACTTATTTAGGGGCAAAAATAAATTTTTAATAAAAAATACACAGAAAATTTTTAAAAAAATTTAAATTATATAGAAATTTTAAATTTTCAGGGATCTTTCCCTCCGGCCCCTTCTGTCCATCCTGAGCAGAAATATCCTCTTTCTTGGTTTCTTAAATAAACGCAACCTCAACCCTTTGGGCTCGGAAAGTTTTCCTCAAAGCCGTGACCTTGAATCTTTCACCCAGCCCTCTAACGCTCCATGAGAGAATCCTCATGTCTATTGTTCCCTTCGCAGCTGATCCGCTTCTTCCAATAATGCAATATCCCTCACTTCTTCCTCCTCGTCACCCTGAATCTTAATTCCCAGTTTTTTTTCAAGCTTCAGAGCCTTCCTTGCTTCTCTAGTCATCACTGACCATCTTGCATGCATGCCAAAATCCGAGAGCGACCTCCCTTCAAGTTTTGGTTCGACCAAAGTCTTCCCCTTGTTCTTTTTCCTGCGTTGACCTCTACTTTTTTTTTCTTCTTTCTTTCTCACTTTGTGATGACTTTATCTTGGAATTCCATCAGCGAACCACATTTTCTTTCTTTCCGAATCCACCTGGAGTTCAGATAGCGAGAGGATGTTGCCTTCTGGTTCAGAACTCCAAATTTCCACGTCGTTTTTACTGATAATCCCCAACCCTTGTTGACTATTTCCATTTAGGGAATCTACACTTTGGGCCCTAGTCAAGTTGCCTACAGGTCTCATTTCAAATGGGTCAAGAATATCATCTTCATTCGACTAATAACCTTGAGTAGCAGCTTGGGCTAGCTCTTCCTGTTGGAAGCTCATTGAGGTAACATCTTCAATTTCGTTATCTATTTGGATAGCAGAATTAGGATCGTCGTCTTCATAAACATGTCTGTATTCCACCCTATTATCCTTAATTGCGCCGTTTTCTGATGTCCTCCCCAAGAACATGGCACATCTTTAAGGCGGCTGTCCCTTCCTTTGCTGGTCGACGTGAAGCTCTGATCTGAACTTGAGGAAGATTTCGATGTACTCTCGACCGTCACCGATTTAGATTTACCATTCATCATCACCTTCACCCCCGCACTGGACCATCCCATTCCCGATTTAATAATATCTTGTTCAATGATTCTGACTTTATGGATTGTCTTCCCCACTTCAATTTCAATTAGTCCATCGATGCTCCTCATCTGGTTCGTTGACACTAATATATATATATATATATGAATTCTATAGCTTAAATATAACTAAATTGATAGAATATATATATTTTGAGGACTAAAACCGTCTTTAATGTAAGTTTTGTTAGATATCCATTACAATTTTAACGAAAGAGTGACCCGATTGTAACAAATTTTAACTGAATTACTTGTTTATAACTTTACTAATAATTGAGTGATTTGTTTGTTATCTGACGACAATATTTTAATATTCGTTAGCATTTAAACGGAAAGATGACCCAATTGTAATTAGAATATTAATTGAGTGATTCAATTATAAATTTTAATAATTATTGATATAATTATGATCTACACTGTAGTTTACCTAAGATTTAAATTTTATGATTTATATCTTAGCTTGTATAGCTTAAAAAGAAGAGTTGTGTAATTATTATGTCGACTGTAGCTCTTAACATCGGTCATGTCGATAGAGATTCCTATTTCAAGAAAACTTTGAAGTCATCGAAGACCTTGCGTTCAATGGAGTGGTTGTAAAGAATTCGAAGGCGATGATACAACAAAAATATATTCTTTCGTTTTGATGATCTAAATTTAAATAATGTTTTTCGTCCCAAATAAAAAAGGCAATGAAAAAATTTTTGATACACAGGCCGTATAAATTTTAGATTATACATGTCTTTTAGTTTTAGAGGTTAGAGTTTTAGTTTAAGGTTTAAAGTTTAGGGGTTTAGGTTGTATGCTTTAAAATTTAAGGTTAACGTTTAGAATTTAGTGTATAGGGTTTAAGTTTCTAGTGTTAGGGTTAGAAATTTAATATTTAAGTTTTTATTGTGTAAATACACATGCTTGTGTGAAATTAGTTTTACACAGCCTGTGTATCAAAGTTTTACCTAAAGGGACGTGGAATGGTCACCATTTATTTTATGTAGGCAGAAACGATCAAATTTAGGGCTGTAAAAGAACCGAATGTTCAACGAATCATTCGGCGAAAAGTTCGTTTATGTTCGTTTATTTATTAAACGGATGAACATGAATAAATTTTTTTGTTCGTTTAGTTAAATGAACGAAACGAACAAAGGGTTCGTTCGTTCATTTATGTTCGTGAATGTTCGTTTATGTTTGTTTATTTATGTTCATTAATGTTCGTTCGTTTATGTTCGTTTAAATTTATTCACATATGTCTAGGGGTGAGCATTAGATCGAGTCGAGCCGAGCAAAAAAATTTCGAGTTATTCAAGTTGACAAGTCCTATTTTATGACTCCTTAAAAGCTTACTTCTTATCGGCTAGAGATGTTCATTTTTCGATTAAACCGAACTAAACGACCGAACCAAAACAAAATTAGTTAATTTGTTAGATAATTTTAGGTTTCAGCTAATGATTAAGAGTTTTTTTTAATTTCAATTATTAATTCTGTTTAAAATTGGTTAATTAACTGAATTAATCGAACTAACTCAAAATATTAAATATTTAACATATTATATAGTATGTAATTTATGTTCGTTTGTGTTCTTTTATGTTCATTTGTGTTCGTTTATCATTTTAACGAATGAATGAACATAAACAACCTATATTCCTTAATGAATGAATACGGACAAAAAATTTTATGTTCGTGTTCATTTATTTATTTAGTTAAACTTAAACTAAACATGAATATACTCTCGTTCCCAATTTATTTACCGGCTTAATCAAATTGTACTAATTGCAGGTTTTCATTGGCTGTCTTGAATTGAGAACCACATGCAGAGAAGTTGAAAGGATAAAGCCCACTCAGTCCTCACTCATCTGCTTCAAAACTCGTGTAAGACATGGAAGGTGTTCGATGCATCTCGAGTACTTTGGTCCAGGAATCATCAACTCACACAGTAGAGACTCAGAGGGTCGAGTTAACTCACTGGGATCTTCGTCTTCGTCTTCTTCTTCTTGGCCCCATCCAGAAGGGTCTTCTTTTCGGAGACGGCGAGATCAGTGACGGAAACACCTTTGTCGACACCTTGAAAGCTTCCTTCTCCCGCACTCTTCACCACTTTCCTCCTCTAACAGGTCGGCTAGCCACCGCCGAACTCAACGACGAAATGATTTCGTTTTTTTATCGATTGTAATGATGCCGGAGCATTGTTCGTCCATGCCAAAGCCGATGGTGTAACGATTTCCGACATTATCGAACCCGTTTATGTTCCCTCCATTGTTCATTCGTTTTTCCCGCTCAATGGGCTAACGAACTACGACGGAGTATCCCATCCGTTACTTGGAGTGCAAGTGACGAAGCTCGCCGATTGCTTCTTCGTCGGTTGTACTATCAATCATTCCGTGGTTGATGGGGCATCGTTTTGGCATTTCATCAATTCATGGTCGGAAATATCGAGGGGTTCAATTCACTTATCGAAACCCCCGCTTTTCGAGCGCTCGTTTTTAGACAATAAGATCAAGTATCCCATTCAGATTCCTCGATCTTTGGTGGAAGAACTCCGTCAAGATCAGTTCATTCCGCCTCTATTAGCGGAACGAGTTTTCCATTTCTCAAAGCAAAACATCGCGAAACTCAAAGCAAAAGCTAACGCCGAGGTCCGAGGCGACAACATCTCATCTCTTCAAGCACTTCTATCTCATCTTTGCCAATCTATCATCCGCAACAAAGAATTAAACCCCGACGAAGCGATGAGTTTCTACCTAACAATTGGCGTGAGGCCGAGATTGCGCGATGTACCCGATCGGTACTTCGGAAATGCAGCGAAGGAACTGCAAGAACAAAGAATCGGAGACATAGCATTGGAGATGAACAAATTGGTTCACGCACATACCGAAGAAGTGTTTAAAAGGGACTTGGACTCTTGGATAGCAAGTCCGAAATTTACAACAATGAGGATGGTGAGTGCTAAATTTACGCTAACGAGTAGTTCGCCTCGGTTCGACGTTTACGGAAACGACTTTGGATGGGGAAGGCCGATTGCCGTGAGAAGCAGGTCAGCGAACAAATGTGAAGGGAAGTTAACTATGTTCTGTGGAGTGGAAGAAGGGAGTATCGATGTCGAATTATGCCTTTCGGCTGAGACCTTGGAAGCCATGGCCAATAATGATGAATTCATGGATACGGTCACAATCTAACATCATCTGTAATGCAATAATTGTGACATGTAACATGAAATTAAAATCCCACATTTGGGTCTGTTATTTCATTGTTTTTATGATTTTGCAGCTTTTGGTCGGAAAAAATACCATGTCGGTCGATGGACACACTTCTGTTTTTCGTAAAATTACGAGTTAATTTCATTACAAATTATCATTTTAAATCGACACTTAAACTTTTAAATTTTCTATTTATTTTAAATATAATTACGAATAATTCTTGTTAAAAAATAATTACGAATAAATCAAAAATTCATTTGTGAATAATAAAAGAATAAACCATAAAGAACATAATTTTAGATTTTTAAGATATAAAAATATATATTATAAATAAATAAAAATATTAAGTATCATTTCACTCAAAATAAAATATTCAAGAGTGAAAAGGTTATTTGTACTCAAAATAAAATGAAAAGGCCACATTCACATCAAATTAGGGTAAAGTACAAATTGTAATTGAACATTGTCTAAAAATTTAAAATTGTAATTAAACTTTCAAAAATTATAAAATAATAATTAATTTTTTTGTTTTGTCACAAAACGGTCATTCGAAACGGTAGAATTACTATTTTGTAACAAAACATAAAATATATTTACCGTTTTATAAATTTTAAAAATTTAGTTACCGATTTAAACTTTTAAACAAAGTTCAGTTACCCTTTGTATAATTTATCCGATCAAATTACAATTATTGCAGCATTTCTTGTCGGCATGTCATAAATTGGCTCAAAGCTTACACAGTGCCTGAACTCCAACAGCGAAGCGAAGTCACTCGTCCTGTCAAAATTGAATAGAAATCATCATATTTTTTCTAACGTCATTTAATACGAATTTAATTGGTTACATATTTTAGGTATAAAGTTAAAAGATATTTTTTAACGTTTGACTGAATAATTATTTTGATTTTTTTTAAATAATTTAATATTTAAAATTTTATTTTGGGTTAAAATAATTCCTTCGTGGATAAAAATTATTAAAAATTTAACGGTAAACAGTTTAAAATGACTTGACAAAATGATAAGTCAACAGAAAAAATTATTTTATATTTTATATAATTTTATAAAAAAAAAATTTAACCGATGTAATATTTTTTCAAGTTAACATATTTGAATATATGACACTGTCATTTCAACCTGCACTGTTATAAAAGTTTGTTAGGTCATTTCAAGTCATTTATCGTCAATTGAATGACAGATTTCATTCACAAAGAGCAATTTTGACCCAAAATAAAATATTAAGGGTTGAATTGCTTCAAAAAAAGAATAGAAGCTAAAGTAACAATTCAGCTAAATGTTTGTGACATTTTTGGCTTTATGCCATTTTTTTAATATATGTACCTTTAAGGTTAAAACAGTAAAGTTAATTTTAAGGGGAAATAAGTTTTAAAAAAATATTAAGGTATAAAGTGAAAAAGTACGAGAAAATTTATGAAACATAAGTTTGTCAAATTTAGAATTTAAAGATTTAATTTAAGGTTAAGAATTTAGCTTGTAGTGTTTATAATTTAAAATTTAGAATAAATTTTAAATCGTATAGTTTAAATAAAAAGGGTTGTATAACTAATAGCTATCATGTTGAGTGACTGCAGCTCGCGGTAACAGTAATGTTGAGGAAGAGTCATAGGGCAATATAGAGAAACTTTGAAGGCTTTGGGGACATTGTATGTGAGGAGTAGTTACGAAGGACTCGAAAACGAGGTACAACAGAGATGTATTATGCCGTTTTGATGATTTAAATTCGAATAATATTATTTTGTCTAAAATAAAAAAGAATATTATTGATGGTGAAAGTGGGATGGTGGTCGTTGTGGATGTTAGAATAATTTATTATTTTTTATTAGGACGAAAAATTGTGATTAATGATGAAAAAGTGAAAGAGAAAAAGGTGTAGCTGGAAAAGAAATGATATCCATATATGAGAGTAAGGATTGAGGAAGAGTAATTGTTTTTGAAAAATTTTAATATATAGTCCGTATAAATTAAGTTTACACAAATTTTTTAATTTTAAGAGTTAGGGGTTTAGTTTAAAGTTAGAGTTTAGGGGTTTGAGTTGTAGGGTTTAGAATTTAAGGTTAATGTTTAGAATTTCGGGTTTAAGTTTTAGGGTTTGAGATTTAATTTTTTAGGGTTTATGTTTAATTTTGATTTATAGTAGAAATAGGCAGGTTTGTGTTACACAGCCTGTGTATCAAATTTAAACCCTTGTCCCCCGCCCTCAATTTTTTTTTTTACATTTGTCTTTTTATATAATTTTTAAAAAAATTGGTTTATTTATAAATTTGTCTGTCTATTTTTAAATATTTATATTTTTCCCACAATCCCAAATTCTAGCTCCGTCCCTATGTATACGTTACCCTTTTAGACTGCTAGTGCTAGGTTAATCGATTGATGTGTGATGAAAAAATGAGATACAATTAGGGATGATCATTTAACCAATACTTAACGAGTTTCGACCCAATTTTATAGAGTCGTGTATTAAAAAAACCAAGCTCGGGTCGGGTTTGTATTTATGGTGTAAAATATTCGATCCGATCTGACTCAAAGTAATATTTTATTTTTTTATAAATATTTAAGTATAATTGTTATAATGCTTTTCTCTTTATATATTTTTATCTCCCTATTTTATCTAATAAAATGAAATAATTATTATAACGTCTCCTTTTTTTGTGTGTTTTAATTAACTTTCTATTTTATCGAATAAAAATAAAAAATATTTTTATTTATGTCGGGCCGGATTCAGTTCAAAATTTTACTCTAAAATCTTGATCGGTGGAACATCATAAAATGTCGAGTCGGATCGAATTTGAGTGAATGTGTTAAATTTTCGAGTAAGATACGAGTCGTCTAAAAACTCAACTCACCATCCTAGATATAACAAATATGAATATATAGAACGTTGAAAACAATTCAATTATTTCAAACTCTCTAATATCTGGTCCTTCCCGGCAGTTACTTGGAGTGCAAGTGACGAAGCTCGCCGATGGCCTCTTCGTCGGTTGTACTATAAATCATTCTGTGGTCGATGGGGAATGTTAGAAATTCACTAAAAGAGAAGACTTTAAGAAGAGGATACAACTTTGTTTATTCACCAAACTTGATTACAAAGCTCAGCTTATTGTCTTATTTATGCTAGTAGATTATCTACTCAGTTTACACGATAACCTCGTAACTCAATCAGTTGTATTAACAGCCTGATCAGTTAAGCTCTTGACAGCTCAACTTCATAAACTATATTCAACAGGGCATTGTTTTGGCATTTCATCAATTCATGGTCGGAAATCATGAGGGGTTCGATTCACTTATCAAAACCCCCGATTTTCGAGAGCTCATTTTTCGACGATAAGATCGAGTATCCCATTCAGATTCCTCGATCTTTGGTCGAAAAACTCTGTGGAGATCAGTTCTTTCTGCCTCCTTTGGTGGAACGAGTTTTCCATTTCTCAAAGGAAAATATTGCGAAGCTCAAAGCAAAAGCTAACACCGAGGTCCAAGGCAACAACATCTCATCTCTTCAAGCCCTTCTATCTCATCTTTGGCAATGTATCATCCGCAGCAAAGAATTAAACCCCGACGAAGCAATGAGTTTCTACCTAACGATCGGCGCGAGGTCGAGACTGCGCAATGTACCCAATCAGTACTTCGGAAATGCATCGAAGGCTGGAATAATAGCTATGAAAGCGAAGGAACTGCAACAACAAAGAGTCGGAAAAATAGCATTGGAGATGAACAAATTGGTTCATGCACATCCGAAGAAGTGTTTAAAAGGGACTTGGAGTCCTGGATGCAAGTCCGAAGTTTACAACAATGAGGTTGGTGAGTGTTAAATTTACGCTAACGAGCAGTTCGCCTCGGTTCGATATGTACGGAAACGACTTCGGATGGGGAAGGCCGATGCCGTGAGAAGCGGGTTAGGGAACAAATGCGAAAGGAAGTTAACTGTGTTTTGTGGAGTGGAAGAAGGGAGTATCGATGTGGAAGCATGCCTCTTGGCTGAGACCTTGGAAGCCATTGCCAATGATGATGAAATCATGGATACGGTCGCAATTTAACATCATTTGTAATGAAATGCCTATAAATGTGAAACCATGACCTAAGGGAATATAAGAAAATAAAGATGATCAGCTTGGTCAATTATATCAAATAATTAAAAATTCATTTGTAAATATGTTTACAAATAAATAAAAATTCATTTATAAATAATAAAAGAACAACCATAAACGAACATAATTCTAATTTTTTAAAATATACAAAACTAAAATTATGTTACAAACAAATAAGGGTAACTACACGAAATTCCACTGAATTTTAAGATCTGATTTGATTATACCATTAAACTAAAAAAGATACTATTATACCATTGAACTTTAGTAAAATGTCTAATTATGCCGCTGAACTTTAAAAGGTTCAATTATACCACTAGGGAATTTTGGGTTATGTGAGACATCAAAGCAGCCATACCAAGACTATGTCATTTTTGTTCATGGTTCACATCACCAAGTGATATAATTGAACATTTATTAAAGTTCAGTGGAATAATTGAACTTTTTACTAAAGTTCAGTGTTATTATTGAATATTTTATTAAAGTTCAGTGATATAATCGAACTTTTTATTGAAATTTAGTGGTATAATATTATTATTTTTTAGTTCAGTGGTATAATCAAATTAGATCCTAAAAGTTAAGTGGTATTTCGTGTAGTTTACCCAATAAATAAAAATATCAAATATCTCTTATAGGAAAATATCACATTTAAATAAACCAACTTATTTTTGAACATATGTGAACCAATCTCACCTTTATTTAAACTCGTTCGTTCAATAAATATATATATATATATTCATATTCATTTATTTAACTTAATAAACGTTATTTTTTAACTTTTTGTTAGTAATATATTATCATTAAAGGAAAACAACACCATTAGTCACTAAATTATTCATGTTTTGGTCACCAAACTATATTTTTTATAGAAACGTCTTTAACGTTACGTTTTGTTATCATTTTGATCACCGACCGTTAAAATATTAACGGTAATCTTCACGTGGATTTTTTTAATGATTTTAAAACCTTTTCTTACTTGTGTGGGTATATATTATCCATCGAGGCTGCTAGTGCTAGGTTAATTGGTGGATGGGTGATGACAAAAATGAGATAAATGGGGTACAACAAATATGAATATCATAAAAAAGTTGAAAAGAATTCAGTTATTTCAAACGTGGAATGGTCACCATTCTTTATCTAGGCAGAAACGATCAAACTGCAATTATTGCAGGTTTTTATCGGCTTTGTCGTGAATTGAGAACCAAGAGCCTTAAATGACGGTACCCCACATGAATGACATTATTCAAATTCGAATGTATATATTAAATATAAAGGAGTGTTTGACACGGGTGATGTAATTGTATGATATTATTTGTTTATATTTGTTTTGTAATCTTTTGACAACATACACAAATACTTAAATTTAAATCGCCTAAAAAAATATTATCTTTTTTTTTATTGGAACTATTTCATTTCCCTATACCTATGTATAAAGTTTTGTTTTCTGTGTATAGATGATGATTTTAGGCTTGTATACTCATGTTTGGGGATTCCAAGGTTTACCTATACAAGTATGCATATTCTTCAAATTGATTGGTTAGATATCTTTTAATGTTTGTACCTTGGTTATAACATATAGCTAAGAATTCAAATAATGGTATGCTATCATAATAACAGTCGTTATATAACGGTAATAATATCATTCAAAATTGTTATTACAAAAAAATTATACGTAATAACCATAATAATTTTTAATATGTCTATAATCGCGATAAAACACTATAATCGAAATTGCAGTCGTAACCGTAATTTAAATCCTTGCATATAATAAAAGACAATTTTAAGGGACAAAATAAGTTAGAAATAGTAAGGTATAAAGTGAAAAGGGTAATAACTTCTTTTTATACAATATTTAATGGCGCAAGATAATGAGTTTCTATGGGTGCACGTTAACGGGCCTAATGAATATTGAGATCTCCATCGTTTCGCCTGGGTTATCAACTCGATTTCATCTTGATTTCTAGTGATTTTCTTGAATCCTTTCTTGTTTCAACTCAATTTCATCTTGATTTCATGGCTAAAGCGACACTTGTTGACTGGAAAAAATTGTTTGCGGGGGTAGAGGATCAAACTTTGGAGTTTTTCCCAGCAACGTTTGCGGAGGAAACGCCGGCTATTGAACCTCCATCGGCGGTGTTTGAGGAGGGGATTTTAGACTGGAAGTATGCGCTGGTGGGCAATTCATTGGGAATGCGCCTAATTTTTCTTCTCTACAGAGGATTGTTGAGCTTCTATGGGGGGAAAATTCCACCGTCAAGGTTAGCCTCGCCGGACCTAATCTCTATGTTTTCTCCTTTACAAATGCTACTGCTAGAGATTGGATTTTAGGAAATGGACCATGGCATATTCAAAATAAGCCATTAGTTCTTAGGAAATGGGAACCAAATTTACAGAAGCTTGATTTTAATTTGTGTAAGATGCCTGTGTGGGTTCAAATTTACAATATCCTATTATAATTGTATTCCAGGAAGGGATTGAGTTATATTGCAAGTGCCTTAGGGGTACCCCTGTATATGGATTCAATCACAGCTGCAAGGGAGAGGTTAGAATTTGCTAAGGTCTGTATTGAAGTGGAAGCTGGTCAACAGATTCCTAAACTAGTTAATATCATCATGCGAGATAAATATGTGGTTCCAGTTAGGGTTGTGGTGCCTTGGATGCCGCAGAGCTGCAAAAGATGTCACTCATTTGGGCATTCGGGCAAAGTTTGGAAAGTCAAAGAAGGTTCTTCCTCAAGTAATAGTGAATCAGTTTCAGGTGACGGGAAAATCATTCCTACGCAGATTGAGGGGGCTGAAAATGAGCAGAATGTTATGGGGATATTTGCACGGAGTGAGAATGCTGAGCATGTCCAGAATGTTGAGGTGATAACTGCGCAAAATAAGGTTGTTGAACACGTCGAGGGTGCTGAGACAGTGCAGAATGTTATGGCTACTGACCCTGTGCAGAATGAGCAAGGAAAAGCAGATATTGATGGGCAGACTATTTCTGTTACTGGGAAGCAAGTAACTGTTGACTCTAATGCTGTCGAGTTCCCTTCGTTGCAAGAGTCTATTAAGAAAAAAGGAAAAGGGAAAGGGAAGGGAGAAAAGAACAGGAAATTTACTGGCTCAACAAGTAAAATGGCAGATCTTACTGTACCTGAGAATGGAGAGGTTAGTAGACAGCCTAGAGTAGCAGCTCAAGGTGTGGCCAATTTGCTTCAGGAAATAAGGGGTAAAAAGAAGGATCATTTTGATAAAGTTAAAGCCAGCAATGAGGTCCCTGTGGTTGATACAGGTGGAGGTAGTCTGAATGCTCTTTCTTCATGATTGTTTGCTTCTGGAATGTGAGGGGGTTTAATAACCCTCTTAAGCAAAAAAGAGTGCTGGCTCGATTAAATAAACTGAATGTGGAGGTTATTTGCTTGTTAGAAACTAGGGTGAGATTATGTAATGCTGCTAGTATTGCTTCGATTTTTTCTCAGGACTGGAATGTTTAGTACAACTATGATCTTATTGAAAATGGTCGTATTTGGCTGTTCTGGAGGAAGGATATCTCTTTTTCTGTTATCCACTCAACAAGCCAAGCTATAACAATCAAAGGAAAAATTCAATCATTTGGATATTGTGATCACTGTTGTGTATGGAAGTAACGATGGTGTGACTAGAAGATATCTTTGGAATCATCTTAAAGATGTTGCAAGTTCTATTGGTACTTCTCCATGGTTAATAGGTGGGGATTTTAACACTTTTATCACTGCAGATGAGAGTTCTGCCATAGAGCATAGGGAAGTGACTACTGACATGGCAGACTTGCAAAACTGTTTGGAGGAGTTGTCAATTATGGACCATCCTTTCTCTGGCCCTCTGTATACCTTGTCTAATAACCGAGATGAAGGGTTTCTGGCTAGGAAACTAGATAGAGATTTAATAAATCAAGCTTGGCTTCAGGCCCTGCCAAATTCTTATGTGGAATTCCTTGCTAAAGGTGAGTCTGATCACTGCCCAGGGATCGTTTGGCTTACTAAAGACAATCCTGCCAATCATCCCAAGCCATTCAAGTTCTTTAACTTCTGGACCCAGCAGCCTTCTTACAGAGACATTGTGCAACAATCTTGGCATGAGGCGGTAGTGGGGGATCCAATAAGGAGACTGTTCAATAAACTTAAAAGATTGAATTCAAAGCTTAAGGAACTCAACAAGAATCATTATGATAATATCTCTGGAAGAGTTATAGAAAAGAGGGCGCAACTTGAGGAGATACAATTGAGGAATTTGGAGTTGCCTAGCCAAAGAGATATTCCGGGGGAAAGAGCTCTTCTGTCAGAACTAGCTGATCTTGAACAAGCTGAGATTAATTTCTATAAGCAGAAAGAAAAGGTCTAATGGCTTATGGAAGGAGATATTGGCACCAAAATTTTTCACTCTACAGTGGTGGCAAAGAAAAAGAAAAATACAATCAGATTACTATTCGATGAAGATGGTAATCGTTTGGATAGCTTTGAGACCATGTCCAAAGAAATGGTGAATTTCTTCCAGAGACTTATAGGGGAGGTAGATGAGGGAGTGGAAGGTTGCTCAGTGTCTATGCTTAAGGAATTGTTACACAGTTCGTTGCCTGCTGGGGCTGACGCTAATCTATGCAGATCCGTTACTACTCAAGAGATTCAGGAGGCTCTCTTTGGGCAGGGGAGTGAAAATAGCCCGGGATCTAATGGGTATACAGCTTGGTTCTTCAAGGATTCTTGGGACATTGTAAAAGATGATTTCATTGCTGCTGTGAGACATTTTTTTCAAACCTCAAACATGCTGCCAGCTTTCAATGCCACAGTCATTACTCTGGTCCCTAAATTGCCAAACTCCTGCAGAGCAAAAGAATTTAGACCCATTTCCTGCTGCAATGTTTTTTATAAAATCATAACTAAGATTCTTGTAACCAGACTTGTTGAGTACTTTCCTGGTATGATCCTGCCAAACCAGTCTGCCTTTATCAAAGGGAGGAGCATTGTGGATAACACTTTGCTTGCACAAGAGATAGTAAAGGGATATGCTAGGAAGTCTTTATCTCCTAGGTGTGCTATGAAGATTGATCTGCAGAAAGCGTTTGATTCTGTCAATTGGAATTTCATGTTATGTGTGCTGAAGGCTATGGGATTGCCATTGCTGTTCATTGATTGGATTAAAGCTTGTGTCACCACCCCTTGGTTTTCAGTGTGTTTCAATGGAAGTTTGGTGGGATTTTTTCAGGGGAAGGAGGGGTGTGAGACAGGGAGACCCACTCTCCCCCTATCTTTTTGTTCTGACCATGAATGTCCTATCCTCTATGTTAAATCTTGCTGCTGCAAACAAGATCTTCAAATATCATCCTAAATGTAAGAGGATTTCACTGACCCATTTGAGCTTTGCTGATGACTTACTTATTTTCTGCAATAGAGATATTGACTTAGTGGCAGGAGTAAAAGCTGTGTTGGAACAGTTTTATAGCATGTCTGGCTTAAAGTTGAATGCGGCCAAGACTGAGTTCTATGCTAGTGGTGTAAGTACGGCAGAATTGAAATATATTCACAGAACTACTGGCTTCAAGGTGGGAAGTCTGCCAGTAAGATACTTAGGAGTTCCTTTGGTCCCAAGGAAGCTCAGCGAGAAAGACTGCCAAGCTCTCCTAATAAAGATTAAGGACAAGTTGAGCTTGTGGGCTAATAGAAAGCTTAGTTATGGGGGAAGACTTGAGCTCATTCGAGCAGTCCTCTTTAGTATCTCTAATTACTGGTGTAGGCAATTGGTTCTGCCTAAAGTTGTCATTTCTAAAATTGACCAGATGTGTATGATATTCTTTTGGAAGGGTAATGATGTTCCTGCTCAGGGGGCAAGGGTAAGTTGGGTGCAGATCTGCCATTTGCGCTCTGAGGGAGGTCTCGGATTAAAGAATTTGAGTTGCTGGAACAAAGCTTGTCTCCTTTATTTGATTAGAAACATTCTTGCTGGAGAAGGATCTCTTTGGGTTGCCTGGCTAAACGTATATGTTTTCAAGGGAGAGAGTTTTTGGGCAGTGGAAAACAAAACTCACTTTAGCTGGGTTGTGAAGAAACTTCTAAAGCTCAGAGATGAAGCTGAGAGGATCTTTTGTGCCTCGGTAAACCCGGCAGAGGTGAATGCAACTTGGATCTGGGAGCGAACTAGAGATGAAAGAGAGAAGGTTACATGGCAAAACTTAGTGTGGTATCCTATGCATATCCCTAAGCATTCACTGGTGAGCTGGATGGCCATTTTGAATAGCTTGCCTACTCGTGATAGACTATTCCATATGGGGATAACTGACGATGCTTCCTGCCTTATCTGTGAACAAGGCGTGGAGAGTAGGAACCACATATTCTTTGACTGTCCTTATGCTGCTGCTGTATGGGGTGCTATCCTAGCGAATTGTGATGCTTATCGAAACGTTATGCAGTGGGATGATGAGATGCGTTGGGCCGTCACTAATCTGAAGGGTAAGTCTCTGGTTGTTCATATCTTGAAGTTGTCCTGGAATGCTTTTATATATGGCATCTGGGAAGAGAGGAATCGTAGGTTATTTAAGGGAATATTTCGAACCCCTGAGGATATTGTTAGCTTGGTGAGAGAGGTTGTTAGTATAAAACTGCACAAAAAAATGTACAGATATAGAGGATAGCACTAACATTTAGTTATGTACTAATTGGGGTATACATGTATAGGAGTATAGACGAGTTTTGATTCTTGTAACAGCATTTCGCTGTTTTTTTGGGCAATAAAAATTAACAACTTATCCAAAAAAAAAAGTGAAAAAGGGTATATCTAGAAGGATAATGTGTATATTTAGACCTAATAATCAAGAAGAGATCGGATAATATAAGGTGTATACTGAATTCGAACAATATTATTCGTCCAGAATAAAAAAGAATGTGTATTATAATAGGTTGAAAACAATTCAATTATTTCAAACGTGGAGTGGTCACCATTCATTTTTATCCAGGCAGAAAAAAAATCAAATTGCAGGTTTTTATCGGCTTTGTCATGAATTGAGAACCACATGCAGTGCAGAGAAGTTCAAAGGATAAAGCCCACCAAGTCCTGACCGAGTTCACTCATCACTCATCTGCTTCAAAACTCGTGCAAGACATGGAAGGTGTTCGATGCATCTCCAGTACTTTGGTCCAGGCATCAACTACTCACAGAGTAGAGACTCAGAGGGTCGAGTTAACTCACTGGGATTTAAGTCTTCTTCTACTTGGCCCCATCCAAAAAGGACTTCTTTTCAGAGACGGCGGAAACACCATCGTCGACACCTTGAAAGCTTCCCTCGCCCGCACTCTTTGCCACTTTCCTCCTCTAACAGGTCGGCTAGCCACCGCTGAGCTCGACGATGAAACAGTTTCGTTTTTCATCAATTGTAATGACGCCGGAGCATTGTTCGTCCATGCCGAAGCCGATGGTGTAACGATTTCGGACATCGTTGAACCCGTTTATGTTCCCTCCATTGTTCATTCGTTTTTTCCCGCTTAATGGGATAATGAACTACGATGGGATTTCTCAGCCGTTACTTGGAGTGCAAGTCACAAAGCTCGCCGATGGTGTCTTTGTCGGTTGCTCCATCAATCATTCCGTGGTCGACGGGTCATCCTTTTGGCACTTCATCAATTCATGGTCGGAAATTTCGAGGGGTTCGATTCACGTATCGAAACCCCCGGTTTTCCAGCGCTCGTTTTTCAACAATACGATCGAGTATCGCATTCGGATTCCTCGGTCTTCTATTGAAAAACTCCGCGGAGATCGATTCATTCCGCCTCCTTTGACTGAACGAGTTTTCCATTTCTCAAAGCAAAACATCACGAAGCTCAAAGCAAAAGCTAGCGCCGATGTCGGAGCCAACATCTCATCTCTTCAAACACTTCTATCTCATCTCTGGCAATCCATCATCCGCAGCAAAGAATTAAGCCCCCGACGAAGCGATGAGTTTCTGCCTAATGATCGGCTTGAGGCCGAGGTTACGCGATCTACCCGAACTGTATTTCGGAAATGCATTGAAGGGTGGAGTAATAACTATGAAAGCAAAGGAACTACGAGGACAAAGAGTTGGAGACATAGCATTGGAGATGAAGAAATTGGTTAATGCACAAACCGAAGAGGTGTTTAAAAGGGACTTCGAGTCTTGGATAACAAGTCCGAAGTTTACAACAATGGGGGGAATGGTGAGTGCTAAACTTACGCTCACGAGCAGTTCGCCTCGGTTCGACGTGTACGGCAACGACTTCGGATGGGGGAGGCCTATTGCCGTAAGAAGCGGGTTAGGGAACAAATTGGATGGGAAGTTAACTTTGTTTTGTGGAGCGGAAGAAGGGAGTATCGACGTCGAAGCATGCCTTTTGGCTGAGACCTTGGAAGCCATGGCCAATGATGGTGAATTCATGGATACGGTCACAATCTAACATCATCTGCAATGCGATAAATGTGACATGTAGCAAGAAATTAAAATCCCACATGTGGGTGTGTTTGTTTTATTTTTAGAAGAATGTTTTCACAATTTTAAATAGGAACAGAATTCCAAATTCCGAATTTGAGTAGGAAGAAAATGAGGTCCAGGAAATACAAAGACCTGGAATTTTAGCAGACGCTTCCAAGCTGATGGATAGATGCATACCTTGCAGAAATTGCCATGGATCCCAGCTTACCATTTTCAAAGTTTATAGACCTTGCTGAAATGGTGTTTGGCCTCTCTCGGCCGAACCAGGACCAGCATTACCGAGCCGTTGATGTGTATCTAAGGTGAGAATCTTGCCAAAGTCCCATCAGTTTCAATGCACATCAGTTTAAATGAAGAAATGATTGCCATCATCAACCTCAATCCCCTAGACCATAACTATCAATCAAATAAACTTTTTCAACCAGAATCCAACGGTATGTTGATATGAACATACACGTGGGCGTATACCCTTATTTGACACCGAGCCCGAGTAACATAGACGAATGTAAACCAATTCTGTTGAATTCTAGCTTTGCTTATATATAACCTATCAGTCGATGCATGTATGCATGCTGTTCAAAACGAGAGGCTCCCACCGTGTGTAGTTATGCAGGTTCTGTTTTCTGAGCAGGTCTGTGCTACTGCTACATCAGGAGGCAACACAGACTAGAAGGATCTAAAGGAGCGTTCTCATGGGAGCCCAAGTTCAGCAGCAACCAACCCTGAAGACGATCGGGATGCACCAGCAACAGCCAACTTAAGCTTGGAACATGGTGCCATTACTCGAATGTAAAGCTTGTCAAAATCAAAGAGGAACTTGCATTACATATTTACATCTGCATTGTTTTCGTTTACTTAAAAAATAGAAAAACAGAGCTGTAGTACAAAGAAAACAAGTCAAAACTCGTCCCAAAACAGCTAAAATGAGAAGCCAAACCTGGCTATATTCAGTCAGCTCTTGTTTTGTCCGTTGCCGCCTCGACCCGTCGGCAAAAAACACGAGCTTTCGGGTGTAATGTTAGCATTTAGGGTGAGTAATCAAGATAAAAACCAGTTCTGCACGTGTTGTGGTAGTGGATACATGATATTTGTTGTATTATATGTGTCCTCAGGCTACAGTCATTAACCTGATGAAAAGATTCATTCCAATAAGCCATGTGAGCAGATAATAGATTGGGAAATTAAACAAAATGCAATACTTACCTGAATGGCCACGAACGCGGACACACGGTCTTTACATTGTTCGAGCATTGTTCGAGCAAAACCCTTTCGTTCGCGGTCTCACTCGTGAGTTTGGCCGCTAAGGAATTCATTTCCTCAACCTGCAAAGGAGAAACGATGTTCAGATAATTCCGTAGATCATATGTCTCGGTCCGGATGGATGGATTAGAACATTTTCACTTTCTTGTCATAGTAAATTTCGATAGCATTTAGCATGCATTCCATCATAGTGCGATGACGTTATTATTACAAACCGAAGAATGATTTTCACAGCTGCAAAACAACATGCCCCACAGGCGGAATTCATTCGACAATCGGTGCCTCATTTCAGGGATGAGGACCAAGAATGCTGCAAAAGTCCATTTATAAACTTCAAAATAACACAGTAAAGAGATTAACGACTGCTCGTTTCGCAAGTTTTAATTACATTCCAAGAGAAAACAACTCGATGGCTGATTTCTTAGCCAAAGCTGGACTAAAAAGGCAGAACATCTTCAAAGCTCGGTGGTGATTCAAGAGCCTCTTCTCATTAACTTGCTTTCTGGGACCTTATTGGCTAGATGACAGGATGCCCACTGCAATTGGACAATTGATTTTACCGAGTCTTGCTGTTTTATACTGCTAGTACCTTATAGTGAACATTGTATGACTGTACTGTTATGTTTTATGGATTGCAGCTGCATGTTTCTCTTTGTATGTGTAGTACTCTTTTCCTTCACTTAGATTTAGAGAAATTTCTAATAAGACGAGTTAAGGCGTGTACGATTAAACCTTTATCTAATAAATAATTATATTTATCGAGCAAAAAAATTATAAATAATGGAATCAAAAAAATATTTAGCTATTTTCGAGACTCTGACTGCACCCAGCTAAACTTTCGAGGCTTTCAAGACTTCCAAATAATGATTCCTTTGTTCTTTGGCTTGTTGGATTTCGGTGGATTAGACGATTCCTCACCTCAATACCCTTGAGCTAACAAAACGGTATGGAACAAAGATTGCCATAGTTTCAATAATTCCAATAACAATAATTTTATCCTTAACTTCATTTAGCTATGGAAACAATAGGGATTAAGCTAGGGAATCCATGGAAATTTCTTAGAGTTCATAATTTTTAAACATGAATTTGGACATGGTTTAGCCATGGAGTCGATGAATTAGTAGAGAACTCAATCTTACCCGATCGATGGCAATATTATAGGATCAAAAAACCGAAAAAAAAAATGAAGCTTGAAATTGTTTAGAAATAGAGGTGTGTGCTTGCTTATACGAGAGGTTGAGGACGATGATGGTTTTCGCTCCAACTAAAGCAATCGGGTAAGTTTTTTCTATTGTTTCACTTCCTTTTTTATTTTTAATTCCTAAGCATTCCTTCATATGAAGGAATTGAACTCCCTTATTGCACGTGGTTGGTGACAAAGTTTGGGAGGGGTTAATCGTGAGGTTAGTCTTTTAATTTATCATTCTTTGCACTTTTGCCCCAGAATTTTCATTCTTTAAAATTTAGTCATCAAACTATGTTTCAATTCTTTCAACATAGTCCTTGGTCAATAACAATGCTAAATTAGAGTTCGATATTTGAATAATTGGCCATTTGGTCAAAAGTCAATGTAATGGTTTGACTTTTCAATGTTGAATTTTCGATCGCCGGAATCCAATTTTGACTAAGTCGGTTTTTAGGGTGTTACAAAAAATTCATATCTCTTTTAATTAGGGTAATATTTTATTTTATTATTATTATTTATCTAGTTAGTCTTTAAATTAAATTAAACTTCCTTTTCTTTGTAATTAGGGGTTTACCAGCCTATAAGTAGACTCATTTCCTTTGTAAAAATGATTTCAATTCAAATCAATACAATTATTTCTTTAAAAGTTCTCAGATTTTCATCTTGTTCTTGTTTCGGAGTGCAAGTGTCCAACTGCGCAACAACGAGTATTGGCATTTATCGTCTAGGTTGCTAAGGGCAGGTCCTTTAACGAGTTAGGTGTTACTAAATTTAGACGCATATCTGTCTAAGACAAGATCTTAGAAAGAGTATTATCCCTTCTTTTATTGAGTCGTTTGGGGAAAAATTAATATTTGATTTCTCTTTCAGATATATAGTCAAAGTATTATTCGAACCAAGCTTCAACGTTCCCTTATCAGAGCTACTAGTTGGTTTCATTTCCCTATACCTATATAGAAAGTTTTGTTTTATGTGTGTAGATGATGATTTTAGGCTTGTATACTCATGTTTGGGGATGTCAAGGTTTACCTACACAAGGTATGCATATTCTTCAAATTGATTGGTTAGATATTTTTTAATGTTTGAACCTTGGTTAAAACATATAATCTAAGATTTAAATAGCGGTCTGCTATTGTAATAGTAATAGTGACATCGTCTGAAATTCTTATTACAAAATATAAGAGTTTGTCGCGATAGTGATAAAACACTGCGACCGAAAATACGGCCGCAACCGCAATTTAAATCCTTGCATATAATAAAAGAACAATTTTAAGGGGCAAGTTAAAAATAATAAGCATAAAGTGAAAAGGGTATATTTAGAAGAATAATTTGTATATTTAGACCTAATAATCATAAAGCCAGTAGCGGATATATAATGGTTTTGAGTGTGGGCACAAGTCAAAATATTCATGAGGGTGGGCACTAGTCATAAAAATCTCAAAATTTTAGGGTGGGCATAAGTTATAAAATTTAAAGACTAATTCATAAAATTATAAAAATTAAAGCCAAATGTATGAACTTTAAAAAGTTTAGGGTGGGCACAAGCTTACCCAAATATATATGTGGCTCCGCCACCGCACAAAGAGATCGGATAACATAAGGTTCGGATAATATAAGGTGTATTATTATTTTAGATTATATGAATTCGAACAATATTTTTCATCCAGAATAAAAAAGGAATATGAGTACTATAATACGTTGAAAGCAATTCAATAATTTCAAAGGTGGAATGGTCACCATTCATTTTTGTCCAGGCAGAAACGATCAAATTGCAATTATTGCAGGTTTTTATCGGCTCTGTCATGAACTGAGAACCATATGAACAGTGCAGAGAAGTTCAAAGGATAAAGCCCACTCAGTCCTGCCCGAGTTCACTCATCTGCTTCAAAACTCGTCCAAGACATGGAAGGTGTTCGATGCATCTCCAGTACTTTGATCCAGGCATCATCGACTCACAAAGGAGAGAATCAGAGGATCGAGTTAACTCATTGGGATCTTCGTCTTCTTCTACTTGGTCCCATTCAGAAGGGTCTTCTTTTCGGAGACAGCGAGATCAGCGACGGAAACACCTTCGTCGACACCTTGAAAGCTTCTCTCGCCCGCACTCTTTGCCACTTTCCTCCTCTGACAGGTCGGCTAGCCACCGCCGAACTCGATGACGAAACAGTTTCATTTTTTATCGATTGTAATGATGCTGGAGCATTGTTCGTCCATGCCGAAGCCGATGGTGTAACGATTTCCGACATTGTCGAACCCGTTTATGTTCCCTCCATTGTTCATTCGTTTTTCCCGCTTAATGGGCTAACGAACTACGACGGAGTATCCCATCCGTTACTTGGAGTGCAAGTGACGAAGCTCGCCGATGGCATTTTCGTCGGTTGTACAATCAATCATTCCGTGGTCGATGGGGCATCGTTTTGGCATTTCATCAATTCATGGTCAGAAATCTCGAGGGGTTCGATTCACTTATCGAAACCCCCGATTTTTGATCTCTCGTTTTTCGACAATAAAATCGAGTATCCCATTCGGATTCCTCGTTCTTTGGTCGAAGAACTCCGTGGAGATCAGTTCATTCCGCCTCCTTTGGAGGAACGAGTATTCCATTTCTCAAAGCAAAACATTGCGAAACTCAAAGCAAAAGCTAACGCCGAGGTTCGAGGCGACAACATCTCATCTCTTCAAGCACTTCTATCTCATCTTTGGCAATCTATCATCCGCAACAAAGAATTAACCCCCGATGAAGTGATGAGTTTCTACCTAACGATCGGCGCGAGGCCGAGATTGCGCGATGTACCTGATCTGTACTTCGGAAATGCGGCGAAGGCTGGAATAATAACTATGAAAGCGAAGGAACTGCGGGAACAAAGAGTCGGAGACATAGCATTGGAGATGAACAAATTGGTTCAAGCACATACCGAAGAAGTGTTTAAAAGGGACTTGGTGTCTTGGATAGCAAATCCAAAATTTACAACAATGGGGATGATGAGTACTAAACTTACGGGCACGAGCAGTTCACCTCGGTTCGACGTGTACGGCAACGACTTCGGATGGGGACGGCCGATTGCCGTGAAAAGCGGGTCAGTGAACAAAATCGATGGGAAGTTAACTTTGTTTTGTGGAGTGGAAGAAGGGAGTATCGACGTCGAAGCATGCCTTTTGGCTGAGACCTTGGAAGCCATGGCCAATGATGATGAATTCATGGATGCGGTCACAATTTAACTTCATCTGTAATGCAATGCCAATAAAAGTGAAATGTAACAATGAAATTAAAATCACATTTGGTGTGTTTCATTGTTTCCATGATTTTCCAATGTTTGGTCGCAAATAAATTGTGTTGGTCGATGGACACACTCTTTTTTTTTTAAAAAAAATGAGTTAACTGCATTACATATCTCTAAACTATGAATTTCATTTAAATTAGTCTTTAAACCTTTGATGTTTTAATTTCATCATCAAATTATGACTCACATTCTAAATTGGTCCCTAAACTTTTGAATGTTTCAATTTCATTCTCAAACTATGACCCTCATTGTAAATTGGTCACCCAAACTTTTGAGCATTCCAATTTCATCATCAATTTATTGTTTATGCCACATCATATTATTGCATAATACACATCAGTGTTTACTTGACAATTAACACTTTTTATAACGGTTTTACTTACACATGATATGGTTAGCATATATAGATAATTTGGGATGAAATTATAATATTCAAAAGTTTAAAGACCAACTTAGAATGAGAGCCATAGTTTGGGGGTGAAATTGAAATGTTAAAAATTTGGGGGCCAACTTAGAATGAAATTCATTGTTTGAGGATAAATTTTAAATATTTAAAAGTTTGAGGACTAATATAGAATGAGATCATAATTTGAGGATGTATGGTACAATTAACTCAAAAACAATTTACCATATTTCCAATTTTAATATATGTACTTTAAAGTATTATTCCTCACTTGAATAATATATATAGACAATATAACTAAATTATACTATAACTCAAAAATATCAAATCACGCAAATGTTTGTGCATAGAATAATTACGTTTATTTTTTTTAAATGATTCGAATTCAAATAATATTTTTCCTCCAAAATAAAAAAGGAGTATGAGTACTATAATACGTTGAAAGTAATTCAATTATTTCAAAGGTGGAATGGTCACCATTCATTTTTGTCCAGGCAGAAACGATCAAATTGCAATTATTGCAGGTTTTTATCGGCTTTGTCATGAATTGAGAACCACATGCAGTGCAGAGAAGTTCGAAGGATAAAGCCCACCAAGTCCTGACCGAGTTCACTCATCACTCATTTGCTTCAAAACTCGTGCAAGATGTCACGGGGCTAGATTTTGACTCTAGCTGATCCGTGCGGCCTTAGACGCCTTCGACGCAAATCAGTCGATTCCTACGCCTAAGTCAGCCTTCAACCAGCCTTGTGAGTACTCCTGCTCGACAACGGCTTCGACAAGCTCTCCAGGTTTCGATGGATCTTGTCACGGACACCACTTGTGTCGCGGGGCTAGACCTTTGCCAGACAAATCGTGTGAACCTTAGCCGCTTTCTCGGTTGAAACGTCGGCTAAGTCACCCTGAAATATCTTGTCACGGTCTTAGGTGAAGCTCTCTCGATAAACACATAACTCAGCCAGGATTCTCGCTCCGGAAGATCAAACACTCCTCGAAGCCCTCGAACGAAAGATCGTTCTAAGCGAAAGCTAATCAAAGAACAACAGAAAGAGATTGGCAGCTAGAACAACGAAGAACAATAAAGAACACTCAAAGAGTTTTTAGAGTAAATGCTTCTTGTATTACTCAAAGTGAAGTGGTTGTGAAGTAGTGAAGTGATTTACAAGTGAGGAGGGAGCCTCTATTTATAGTTGAACTCCCATACATCTAACGGATCAGTTTAAATTACATCGACGGTCGAGATTGATCTTATCTTATCACATCTCAATTTCAAATCTCTAATTATCACAGACATTATCTACACATTATATTCAAATAAATGGATAATTCTTTGACTGAATTACCCTCCTGAATCCTCTATGGATTTGGCTAAGTCCTGTGGGTTTGCGGGTTTTCTAACATTCTCCAAGTGCCGGGCCAAGTGTGATGGTCTTGGCAAACCCGTTCCACCGTGCAAACTCTCTTTGGCTGATTCTTGCACCAATGCCTCGGTTCCAAAGGTTCGGTCCACGCCTTTCTCCAAGTGCTGGGCCAAGTCTAATGATCATGGCAAGCTCGTTACACCGCGCAAACCTTCTTTGGCTGATTCTTGCGCCAACGCCTTGGTCCCAAAAGTATGGTCCTCGCCATTCTCCGAGTGCTGGGCCACATTTGACAAGCCCGTTGCATTGCGTCCCTATTTGTTGCTCGCGCTAATGTCTCCGAAAAGTTTTGTCCAGGCAGAAACGATCAAATTGCAATTATTGCAGGTTTTTATCGGCTTTGTCATGAATTGAGAACCACATGCAGTGCAGAGAAGTTCGAAGGATAAAGCCCACCAAGTCCTGACCGAGTTCACTCATCACTTGTCTGCTTCAAAACTCGTGCAAGACATGGAAGGTGTTCGATGCATCTCCAGTACTTTGGTCCAGGCATCAACTACTCACAGAGTAGAGACTCAGAGGGTCGAGTTAACTCACTGGGATTTAAGTCTTCTTCTACTTGGCCCCATCCAAAAAGGACTTCTTTTCAGAGACGGCGGAAACACCATCGTCGACACCTTGAAAGCTTCCCTCGCCCGCACTCTTTGCCACTTTCCTCCTCTAACAGGTCGGCTAGCCACCGCTGAGCTCGACGATGAAACAGTTTCGTTTTTCATCAATTGTAATGACGCCGGAGCATTGTTCGTCCATGCCGAAGCCGATGGTGTAACGATTTCGGACATCGTTGAACCCGTTTATGTTCCCTCCATTGTTCATTCGTTTTTCCCGCTTAATGGGATAATGAACTACGATGGGATTTCTCAGCCGTTACTTGGAGTGCAAGTCACAAAGCTCGCCGATGGTGTCTTTGTCGGTTGCTCCATCAATCATTCCGTGGTCGACGGGTCATCCTTTTGGCACTTCATCAATTCATGGTCGGAAATTTCGAGGGGTTCGATTCACGTATCGAAACCCCCGGTTTTCCAGCGCTCGTTTTTCAACAATACGATCGAGTATCGCATTCGGATTCCTCGGTCTTCTATTGAAAAACTCCGCGGAGATCGATTCATTCCGCCTCCTTTGACTGAACGAGTTTTCCATTTCTCAAAGCAAAACATCACGAAGCTCAAAGCAAAAGCTAGCGCCGATGTCGGAGCCAACATCTCATCTCTTCAAACACTTCTATCTCATCTCTGGCAATCCATCATCCGCAGCAAAGAATTAAGCCCCGACGAAGCGATGAGTTTCTGCCTAATGATCGGCTTGAGGCCGAGGTTACGCGATCTACCCGAACTGTATTTCGGAAATGCATTGAAGGGTGGAGTAATAACTATGAAAGCAAAGGAACTACGAGGACAAAGAGTTGGAGACATAGCATTGGAGATGAAGAAATTGGTTAATGCACAAACCGAAGAGGTGTTTAAAAGGGACTTCGAGTCTTGGATAACAAGTCCGAAGTTTACAACAATGGGGGGAATGGTGAGTGCTAAACTTACGCTCACGAGCAGTTCGCCTCGGTTCGACGTGTACGGCAACGACTTCGGATGGGGGAGGCCTATTGCCGTAAGAAGCGGGTTAGGGAACAAATTGGATGGGAAGTTAACTTTGTTTTGTGGAGCGGAAGAAGGGAGTATCGACGTCGAAGCATGCCTTTTGGCTGAGACCTTGGAAGCCATGGCCAATGATGGTGAATTCATGGATACGGTCACAATCTAACATCATCTGCAATGCGATAAATGTGACATGTAGCAAGAAATTAAAATCCCACATGTGGGTGTGTTTGTTTTATTTTTAGAAGAATGTTTTCACAATTTTAAATAGGAACAGAATTCCAAATTCGAATTTGAGTAGGAAGAAAATGAGGTCCAGGAAATACAAAGACCTGGAATTTTAGCAGACGCTTCCAAGCTGATGGATAGATGCATACCTTGCAGAAATTGCCATGGATCCCAGCTTACCATTTTCAAAGTTTATAGACCTTGCTGAAATGGTGTTTGGCCTCTCTCGGCCGAACCAGGACCAGCATTACCGAGCCGTTGATGTGTATCTAAGGTGAGAATCTTGCCAAAGTCCCATCAGTTTCAATGCACATCAGTTTAAATGAAGAAATGATTGCCATCATCAACCTCAATCCCCTAGACCATAACTATCAATCAAATAAACTTTTTCAACCAGAATCCAACGGTATGTTGATATGAACATACACGTGGGCGTATACCCTTATTTGACACCGAGCCCGAGTAACATAGACGAATGTAAACCAATTCTGTTGAATTCTAGCTTTGCTTATATATAACCTATCAGTCGATGCATGTATGCATGCTGTTCAAACGAGAGGCTCCCACCGTGTGTAGTTATGCAGGTTCTGTTTTCTGAGCAGGTCTGTGCTACTGCTACATCAGGAGGCAACACAGACTAGAAGGATCTAAAGGAGCGTTCTCATGGGAGCCCAAGTTCAGCAGCAACCAACCCTGAAGACGATCGGGATGCACCAGCAACAGCCAACTTAAGCTTGGAACATGGTGCCATTACTCGAATGTAAAGCTTGTCAAAATCAAAGAGGAACTTGCATTACATATTTACATCTGCATTGTTTTCGTTTACTTAAAAAATAGAAAAACAGAGCTGTAGTACAAAGAAAACAAGTCAAAACTCGTCCCAAAACAGCTAAAATGAGAAGCCAAACCTGGCTATATTCAGTCAGCTCTTGTTTTGTCCGTTGCCGCCTCGATCCGTCGGCAAAAAACACGAGCTTTCGGGTGTAATGTTAGCATTTAGGGTGAGTAATCAAGATAAAAACCAGTTCTGCACGTGTTGTGGTAGTGGATACATGATATTTGTTGTATTATATGTGTCCTCAGGCTACAGTCATTAACCTGATGAAAAGATTCATTCCAATAAGCCATGTGAGCAGATAATAGATTGGGAAATTAAACAAAATGCAATACTTACCTGAATGGCCACTAACGCGGACAGAAAGTCTTTACATTGTTCGAGCAGAACCCTTTCATTCACGGTCTCACTCGCGAGTTTGGCCACTAAGGACTTCATTTCCTCTACCTACAAAGGAGAAACGATGTTCAGATAATTCGGTAGGTTTTAGGTCTTGGTTCGGATGGATGGATTAGAACATTTTCACTTTCTTGTCATAGTAAATTCCGATAGCATTTAGTATGCATTCCAACATAGTGCGATGGCGTTATTATTACAAACCAAAGAATGACTTTCACAGCTGCAAAACTACATGCCCCACAGGATGAATTCATTCGACAATCGGTGCCTCATTTCAGGGATGAGGACCAAGAATGCTGTAAAAGTCTATTTATAAACTTCAAAATAACACAGTAAAGAGATTAACGATTTTTCGTTTCGCGAGACTAATGTCTACGAGATTGAATTAATGAATTCTACCTTTGATGATACTGCACAAATTGAGGATGCTATTGCCTGCATCACATCACCTGCTGAACTAACAGCATCCTTCAGATTTTGGATATCGGCCTATTAAGAGGGAACGAAGAAAGGGAAGACAAGCAAGACTGCAAGAAAAAGGGGAAACCGAATAAATAACAGATAGTGCATTGAAAAGCAAGGCGGGAAAGAGGAATAAAGGAAGAACCTTACTATTGCTTTTCCAACATCGAAGACGAAGAGTACTGCCCTTTAAAGCTTCAGTTGCTCCTAGCAAAGAGCTAGAGTGGTCTCATTCGAGGAGCGTCCACACCTCCAAATGGACTATCTACATTTGGAAATTGTAAAAGAGTTTAATCATGAAGAAGACTATTCATGCATGTGTGTATGTGAAGGACTACAAGGAATCAATTCGATACGTCGAAACGTGATAGAAGTTCCGAATCTTACTTGTCCCTTAAGGATGGAAGTCGATTTCAATCTGTGCCTCAGCAATAGCAGCATGATTCTCTTTAGTGTGACAGAGTGCCGCAGTTCTGATATTGTCAACCAAGCACTTCACAGATATTCCTGATAGAAAAGAAGCAAAATCGGATTCGAACATACTAGACTTATAAGAGACCATAATGTTAAACCTTAACTCACAATTACACCAAATGGTTGATAAAACCCTTAATCATTCCTTTTCATATTTCTAACATGGCCATTGAACATTCAAGAACAATGAGATGGACGGGCCGGAAAACCATACCTCTATACTCAACTTCTGCGTCATGAAAGTGGCATCCTCTTTGCATTCACGAATCTCTATTGCAAGTACTGGTAATAAATAAGCCTCAAAACACGAGCATAAACTATCCGATCCTCCCCGCTTTTTCCTCTCTGAATATCAACAGAAAAGCACAGGTTTGAAGGAGTAATGATAGAATTACCAATCATCTGATCACCAACTGCATTTCTCAGCCGAGCAGGACTTAGCCCCCTGGATGGAGATGAAGCTGAAAGTGTCCAAAGCTTACTAGGAGAAACAGGTGTTGTCCCCACAGAAGACATAGCACCACCAATGGAAAACCTTTTCAACTGACTAAACTTAGCCAATCCACCAATTCTAGAGCCAGGGCTCGTACAAAAAGGCGAACCAGGGTCCTGCAACCGCCTTAGCCGGCTGTTAGTTTCCTGCCAAAACCTCGCAGACACTCCAATATTCCGTGGTACACTCCTCCCTTTCAAAAGGCCACGTCCTCCGCATTCTTGCATACCGGAATTGGTGCTCCCAGAAGACACACTATCTGTATCGAACGCAGCGAGTTCGCAAGAGAGGACATTCGGCTTTTGCTTATTAGCTTCTTTGAAATCCAAACTCAACCTTCTAGCACTATGACCATCAAAAGAAACCCTCCTACAACTACTCTCATCAAACACCATTGATCCTTGCAATGACTTAACCACCATCGTACCAGATCGAATTCGAAACACCTTCGGATCACCATCATAATCCAAACTCCTATACAACAGATTCGAACCCGAATTCTCTTTCCGGTTTAATGGTAAGTGAAAATGCCTCACCTTGAAATGAAACGGATAAGCTTCTCCTTAAAGTAATCAACATCTTGTTACCAGAAGCCAATTCCATGGCATTAATATTGTTTCCTTGTGACAATTGACCCCCCGGCCGACTCCGGTTGACGGATAGAGACCGTTTCGGAAGCGAAAACAACGTCATCGGAGCCGGTTTTGAAGTAGAACTAGCATTTGTTGTTGCCGGTGAAGGAGAAGGAGACAAATACCTTGAAGAAAATTGTTTGCCTTTGGGTTTTGCAGTAACTGAGTGAGAAACTGCAGCCGCCATTATCGGACTGCAAAAGGAACTTACTTTATCTTCTACATTGCAAAGGGGAGAAAAAACTGTGTATTTTGGCAGCAATGGGTCTTCATTTTTATGGCTGAAAGCTGTAAACAAACAAGACTCTGATTTATTTACAGGAAAATTGAAGAAAACCCAGAAAGGGTTTCTGAAAGATTCTGCATTTTACATCAACAACAGTGAAAATAGGAAGAATTTGGGAGAAAATAAAAAGATTCAGCTGGGTTTTTCAGTTTCTGGGTTTTTGTGAAATCCTTGGAAGGAAGTTGGTTAATTAATTAAACAATTTCTTTTGTTTTTCCATGAATCAAATTTTACCAATTTCAATATTTAATCTCAGACTATTGATCTTCATAAGGGAAACATCATTGCAGGAAAAATATAGAAATCCACTTATAAATGATAACAATAACAAGACTAATGCTAATAGATTTGTTTTCTGTTTGATTAACTAGTAGTTAAGCTTAATCATTTCGGTTAGAGCTTTCACTCTAATTACTTTTCTTTTTCAAAATTTATGTTATTCGATAATTACACGAGTTTTGATTATATCTGAAGTCAAATCATGATTATTTTTTTTTATTTAGATCACTCGTGACAAAATCTAATTTAAAAAAATATCGATCTCCAGTGACAATCTAATTTATATATATAGTTCCCAAAAAAATTGTATGAAAAATAGAGGAAAGTTTATTTATTTATTTAAACCTTAAATTTTAATTGATGTAGACTTTTCCCCTATTTTTTAGGACTATTTGCATTTTGCCTCTTTTAAGTTTGATTTCTGTTCCGTCCCTGATCTCCAACATGAGTTAATGATCAAATTAGGTAGTAATTTTGATGTCCTAAGATCAATGATTAAAGTAAATAACAGACAATTGAAAAATTAGAAACATGTAAGAACCCACATAACCGACTTTCTATAGATTCATCCATCATATATATATATATATAAAAGTTTTAGAACTTTTTGCTAGTTGAAACTTTGCAGCCATTATTACTTGAAACATGCTCCATAGATTTATAAACTTAAAAAGAGAATCATTTTGTCTGGCCCCATAGCTTAGCTTCTCCTTTCCATTAATACCTCACATTTGAAAGTGTCAAATGTCTATTGATTACAAATTTAATTTAATTGAAACAGAATATGTTTCTCCTTTCCTCAAGAGTTGAAATGAATGCTTATTACGTTCCGCAATTCTAAAATTTAAATTTCAATATCTATTTCTCTATTTTCAAACTACGAATAATCTTTTCCAACCACCATTAATCATCCAAGTTGATAGGTCTCTGCCACCCCCTCTTCCTTTCCCCCCTTCTTTGCATCCACCAGATGCCGAGAAACAAATAAAAAAAAACGCAGGGTTCAGGTTGGTAGTGCTCTTCCAATATGCCTATTGTTTCAGAGATCGATGTGCTTCGTCGTAGTTCCTTGTAAATCACAGGCACGCTGCTCGCAATCTAGCTTGCCCCACCTTGCATCCACTCGCTCACACGGGAATATCAATTTTCCGAGGCTGTAGGAAACAACTGATGTCAACTGTCTATAACAAAGCTCTAGAAAAGGGCAGTCTAATATAGCTCAGAGCTTAAGGCACCACCGCATATTCGAACTAATAGCATCGCTAGGGCACTGATGCATATCTGCATAAGCAAGTATGCTTATTGACAGGCAATCATGAGCTGCAACAAAGAAGATAAAATTTACCTTCTGTTAACAACATTGTGCACGTGACAGAGCCACTGCGAAAACTCGTACTGAGATCCAGCCGTTACAGGGTTCGCTCTGAGAAGCATGCATGAAGATATATTTATTCAGGAAAGATTAAGAAAACGATTACTAATATCAGAGAAACTCGAAGCAAACTACATTTACATGTATATATACACAGACACATAAAGGAAGCCCTCCAATCCAAAATTGACTGAATCAAGTGAGAGAATAATCCAACATTATGAATAAACAGGGGAATGGTAAAAATGACCTGCAGCCTTTATCCGTTTTCCTCCCAAATGAATGATGAATAACTAATAATCGAACAAACAATTCATTTTTCGATTTAAGGTATTGACTTGGAAATTTTATCATATTTCACTCAGCATTCACAATAAATTCAATTTTTAGCTTATATTGCAAATACCGGTGCTAATTCAATTTCAAACCTGGATAAGGGTGTGAAGCCGAATGCCTTTTTAATCTTACTTAGCAATCCCTTTGATTATACCATCTAAGTGGTTGCCAAAATTCTTAACATGTTATTGGCCACCAGAGGAAGTAATGTGGAGAAGACGAGAAACATACCTCAAAACTTCTTTAAAATGATCTGCACATTCCTTGCAGGGGTACATTCTAGATAATATTGACATCTGCAAGTCAAACACTTGTCATCAGTCCGTTAAAATAGTTTACAAGGACAATAAATTACTTCTACAGTTCAGGTTTGGTTTTTCCTTGCAATTCTTTTATGTCATTGAAAGCCTAAATCATCAAAGACTAACATGGTAGGCACTTATGGTGTAATTAAGCTGAGCAACATTTCGGCATCTTTGAACTCGACTCATTTCACTTCTAATCAAAACCCATATCGAGATTACGCTTCATCCGAGCTTTAAATTACCAGATTGAATAAGGAAAGTAAGATATAATCCAAGAGTGAGATATTATACCAGCTCTTTTACATCCTTCTTTTGCTGCCTTGTTGGATTTTCAGGATACTGAAAAAAAGGGTATAACAAGCCTCATTCAAAAGACCATCAGCGCAAAACCGGCATTATATTATACTAATTAACAATAAGCAAAATTACAAAAACAAAAGGAAAGTTATAAATGAGAAGACCTGGGCAGCAAGAGTGTGAAGAAAAGTCCAAGTAGCTCTTCCAAGTTCTTCTTTAGTCACCGGTGCAGATGGCTTCTGTCAATGAAAAATTCAAACAACAAAATTCGATAAGAAGCTTCTATACTAAAAAAGATAGTCTTCTTTTGGGAATTTTGTCGAACAGATAATGAGCAAGCTTCGAGGAATCCCATTGAAAGACTCTCACAAGCTTCAAAATCGATACCACGAAAACGAGCATATCAACGATGAATCTATTGAGGGGGATGCAAGTAAATACCTTGATAAGAAGATGCGATGTGGTGACAGGGGAGTCGGCGTTTATCGATGATGAAAGAGAGAGGAGAGGGTTTCTCTTGGTGGGCGGTGAACGATAAGCCTGTTGGGTGAAATTGGCGAGGTGGGTTTGGACACAACTCGAGAACCTTTCAACAGTTTGGATCAAAGCTTGAATGGGGTTTGGATTTTCAGCAGCCATTTCTGGTTGAACGAGAGAGATAATGGCGGGAAAAATAGGAAGTTGGATTCTTAAGCTAAATGTCGCTTTGTAAAAAGGTATAGCTGAGCAACAAAATCCTATAAATCGAAAATCGATCTGATATTTGGGCGTTTTATGATTTAAAAGTTCAAGAATATGAGTTTAATATTTATGAGCAAATTTTCTCTTATTTCCCCTACCCTAAGTAAAAATTATTAAAAAACATATTCACAAACGTGGTTATTCGAATTAAATTGAATTTAATTATTTATTTTATAATTAATTTAAATTGTTTTATAGTGCAAAAATAAGCATTATAGAGACCAACAGTTTGTTCCAAGTGATAAACAGCCCGATGTCACTTAAGAAAGTTTCGAGTTCGAGACCTTGTGCATGCAGAAAATTCTTGCTAAAAGATTCACCCACTAAAATCAAGCGTGCGACGACGGTCAGTCTAGATTAGTCAAGAAAAAATCTTGAAGAACCCGAGGACAAAAAAAAATAAGCATTATATACTTAAAAATACTATAAATGAGTTATTAATTATTATTTTTACTTGAGAAATTAATTTTCTAAAAAATATTGATGACAAAACATTAAAAAATTTTAAGTCACTAACATGTTTGAACTATAGAGAGATGCACATTTTCAGTTGTTTCCCTTGCTGCTTTCTCACTTTTCCTCTTCCTTGTAATGGGATCATTTCAATACCTAGGATAAGGCCTAAACAATGGCTTGTTGTGGTTTTTGATATGGTGGATTGAAGAGGTTATATGTTATAAGAGAATTAGCTGACGAGGCAGCAAGCACCAGCCTGTCTGCAGACTTAACGGTCAAGAATGACACTACAACGAACCAGCCAGAGAGGCGCAAAGGGACGAGAGAGAAGGGCACCCCGAGCCTTAACTGATTTTGTTTGTACCTAGAAAAAACTCTAGTATATATTACGTAGCATAATCTGTAAAGGGATTCATTGAGTGTTTTGTGAACCTTCTTTCTTAGTCTATTATCTTTTTTTCTCTCCACCTTCTCTGTATTCTCAGGTTACCTTCTGTAACATTTGGTGCTTTCATTGAGAGCCTTCATCATGGTTAACAACACCCAAACCATCAAATCACTCCAAGAGACCTCCAACCGAAACAAGCTACTTCTGAACACCCTTAAGACTCGCACCGAGAACCACAAAAAAGATACGAAAAAATTTCAGTGAACCCTTGACGATGTGATGCGCCAATTGCAGGGAATAACCGCGCGTTTAGGACAACCGTCCAAATCGACCGATGTACCCGTGGAAATAGAAATGGGTGAGGTCCAATTGAATCGGGGCAAAGCTAAGGCTAAGGAAGAAGGCGATGATATCTTCCCGTTCCCTCCTAAGCCTCTTTGTTTAGAGCTGCCCTTATTCACCGAGAAAGACCCAGAGGAATGGGTCTCATCCGCACAATACTTTTCAACTTCTATGGAACAGAGGATCATTATCGAGTAATGATGGCCTCGTTTTAGATGGAAAGAGTGGCCAAGAAGTGGTTTCAATGGATGTAGCATCGACGACAACTTGTGGGTTGGAACCACCTGGTCGATGCCATAAGGAAACGATTCACCATCATTGAGATAGAATTGCTGGAGGGGCAGCTAACCAAACTGGTTCAGACGGCAATGGTGGAGGACTACAAAACCAGGTTTAAAGACATGACGTTGAGAACCACCAATCTCTCTGAGGTATTTCTTACCCAATGCTTTATATTCAGGTTAAAACCCGAGATTAAAAATGAGGTCACGTAGACACTAAATTTTATTTCGGTTTAAATTAAAAATGCTCAAAATAAGATTAATTCGCATCACCATCTTAATATCTAAAACCTTAAACCCTAAACACAAAATTATATAGCTCATTCTATATGATTTTATATAATCAAAAAATACAAAAAATAAAATAAAAATTTTAACTCCTTCCTCATTAAGGCTTTGCTCCCATTGGTTGGATGCTTGAATCCTATTAAATGAACAACTACTTAGTGAGTAAGGTCTTGAACTTCATTGGTTCTATTTTATAGGACAATATATATATAATTCCCGACCCTAAAAAAAAAAGAATCCACGGCATTATTATTTTCACAAAAAAATCACCAAACTCATCTCCCTCCTTAGCCGCATACCCCGATTCACTTTCCCATTTGTCATTCCATTTTTTCATTCCATTTTTCCATTTCCCCCGCTTCACTGCCGCACCACTACCATTGTTTCCCCAAAACCATCACTTGATTCCACTTCACTGCCGCACAGCAGCCTCAAGCCTTCAACCCATTCGAATCAATAACCCTTAAATTAAGCTTTTCAACCCCAACAATAACGACCAGTAGATTGATTGATCGAGCATATACTTGGGGTTTTGGTATTTTATTCCCTTGTTTATTTATTGTATAACATTTCTTATGGTTTAATGAAAATATTGATGAGATTTGTTGATGATCCTCTTTATTTGTTTAAGTTTTCTTATATGTGTTTTTATCTAATTTATTTGCTGGTGTTATGTGTTTGTTGGATGTGGTTTATTTTAGTGTTTGCTTGTATGTGTTCCTAGGATAGTCTAGCCTTTTAAAATTTGTTTTAATAAATTTAAAATTTGCCCTTGGCTTATTGAGGTATGTGTTTAAATTAATTAAAATGAATTTAGTTTAGGTTTTTAGGTTGGTTGAGGTCTTAGTTAGTTTAGGGTTTAAAATTTAATTTAATTAATTAGAATTATGTGCTCGGCTTATTGGGGCATAATTTCTAAATTAATTAAATTAAATTTAAGATTAGGTTTTTGGGAGCCTTTAGTTAGATTTAAGGTTCGAATTAATTTAATTAATTTAAATTTATCCTTGACTTATTGGGATAAACGTTAAATTCATTAAATTAGTTGAACATCTCTTAATCACCTTTAGGATAAAATTGATATTTGACTTAGACGAAAATTTAATAAAATCATAATTAATTAATCCAATTCGTTTTAAATAGAATCCTTGATTTATTGGGATACTAGTTTAAAATTGATCGAATTAATTATTATGATTCAAGATCATTAATAAATTATTAGGATTTTCTAGTTTTTTAGGAATTAATTAATTTAGAGTTAATATTAGACTAACCTAGTTAATAATTATATCACTAATTGAATTTTCATAATTTGGGCTTTTTTAAGTTAGGACTTTAGTGGGCCTAGGGTTTTATTTTATGCCTTTCTATGCCATGCATTTTAATTGCCATTCATATGACTTTAATATTTTAATGGACATGCATATGGCTAATTAATTTAACTTATAAAAAGGAGGTAGTTATTAATTCTGATATTTGTGTCGTAACAGTCCTGGCTCAATAGATGTTGACCAAATATTCGAATTAATTCTTACCGTCTAAAGGTAAATATAATTTCGGATTAAAATCCTGACAATACATAACATCATTTTAACTGATTGTATCATACATAAAGGTGATGAACAAAGTTCGAACCATAAATTAACACGGCAGTTAGGTTTATTCGATGTAGGTTTAATCTATGGTCCAAGATATCGTCACCCTTATTAATTAAATGTTCTATTAATTCGAATTCACCAATTTGATAAAAGCTCGTCTAATTAAAGTCTATATTCAATCGCGAACAATTTAATTAAAGTCAATTTAAATTTCGATAATTTCCATCAATTAAAGGCAACATATATTTTGGTATCGATTTCCGGGTGCGATGGGGGTGCTAATCCTTCCCCACGCGTAACCAACTCTCGAATCTGTTTTCAAGTAAATCTCTGGTTTTATGGTGTCTGTCCTACCTTAGTGGCCAGTGGCGACTCCAAGTTTTACTGTTTTTCAAAAACACGAACTTTTAAGGAATTCCCCATTTTCCAAATATTTTCAAAATAAAATAAAAGGAACCCTATTACTTCTTTTTAGCGATCTCGTTCGAAACTTTAAATTTTTGAATTTCAGAAAGGTCGCTACAGCTGGCGACTCCGCTGGAGAGAATTTTGTTTTTTTATAAAACAAAAAAGAGAGTTAGGCTAAGGAAATATATATTGCTTTTAATGATGGAAATTTTGACATTTAAATCGACTTTAATTAATTTTGTTAGGATGATCAATCAATGTGGATGTTGGCCAAGAGGGGTGAATTGGCAATTTTAAAAGTTTGGAAGCTAATGGAAAAAGATAAGCAATGGGACACAATGATTTATAGTGGTTCAAGCTTCTAACAAGCTCTACGTCCACTACCTTAGCTTCCTACTAAGGATTTTCAACCAATTCCACTATGAAATTCTTCCCCTTTTCTAGGCTAAGGAGGCAACCGTTACAAGTTCAAGCTTTCTACACAAAGCTTTGAACCAAACACTCTTGAATACAAAGAAAGAAATGGCAAATGTACAAAAGCCCTCACAAGGTAAATATTTGTCCAATTTACAAGAACACTCAACCCCAAACTTGAAATAAAGATTACAAAGGATTACACAAGTTGGGTACAAGGATTTGACTTTTTGAGCACAAGGGTTGGATTTTGCTGGAGTACTTGAATGTTGTTCAATAGAGTTTCATTAGTTGTTGTTGCTGCATTGGAGACTTGTATTTATACCTTCTTATTGAATTCTAGCCGTTTTGGTGGTTGAAGTCATCAATAGAGCTGTTGGGGACCATCTTTCCCGTAATAAATGTAGTTTGGTGAACAACCGTATCGGTACACGAATGCCCGCATTGATACCTGTTTCAACAAAAATATAGCCATTGTGTATAGGCGTATTGATACGCGGGAGGCCGTATCGAAACGGTTATAGTGTAAAATAGGGGCGTATCAAAACGACAAGGGTCGTATCGGTACGAGTTTTGCTCATTGGAATCTTGGATGAAAAGTGTATTGGTACGCCTAGGGGCGTATCAGTACGGGTTAACCAAAATTTAAAGTTTGAGTATTCCAATAACTGACAAGAAACGGTCGAAAAATTTAATGCAAAGATCTTTGAAGATCTTGACAAACCATATCGAAATGGGGTTAACCGTATCGGTACGTTTTGAAATTTCTTAAATTCAGATTTCAAACCGTATCGAAACATAATGTACCGTATCGGCACGAGTATAAATTTCTTAAACCCAGATTTCAAACTGTATCGAAACGGGTGTGAGCCGTATCGAAACGCTAAGCTTAAAATGATTGCTCCGATAAATGTCGTATCGAAACGGGCTAAGCCGTATCGGTACGCTTTGCAAAAACAAATTCCAGTAGCCAACTTCCATATCGAAACACTAAGGGGTGTATCAATACGTCTGGGCGTGTTTGTGTAGTTTAGCTTGAAAACATTTAGAAAATTTTGGGTTTAAGTTTTGGACTTCAAAGAAAATTTTCTTGTCATTTTGTGAGACTTTTGAGTACTTAAAAATTTATTTTCTTAATCAATTTAGTCCTTAGATAATTTGTTATATCAAAATCAAACATAGGTTTTACAATCTCCCCCTTTTTGATATAACAAAACCAAATGAAAATTTTTTAGTATCTTAAAAAAACTTTGAAAATTTACTAATTTTTAAGTATCTTAAAAAAAACTTTGAAAATTTACTCCCCTTAATTTAAGGCTATAAAAAAAATTTGACTCTTTAAATCTTCTCCCCCTTTTTGTTAGATTAAAATCAATTCCATAGGGTAAACAATAATAACTCCAAGAAATTTAAATAAGCAACATAAGCATTAAACTTCAAATCATAGTTCAAGCAACATAATTCAATCCAACTCAAATCCTAAAAACATAAACCAAATAAAAAGAAAAGTATATGAGTTTATAAAAACATAAAATAAATGTGCATAACTTAAATCCTAATATGATATGCTATGAGATGCAAAATGCCTAAGAGTCCATTCCATCGTCTCCATCGTCTTCATCTTCTTTATCCTCATCCTCATCAACATTTGTGGCTGGAGGTCCATGGGATTGACGTCATTCACCATGAAAGGCGTTAAGAGTGATGTCCATAGATTTTTGACGATGTTCAATAGCCGTAACCCTTTCCTCCAATGATGTGAAGCGAGTGTCGATAACGGCAAATCCGGAGTCCATGGTGGTGTGTAAATATGTGAACTTCTCATTGAGGAAAGCCATGAGAGCATTATGATTTGGTTGGGCCACCGGAGCTTGTGGAATAGGAGCTTCTTGAGGAACCACCACCGGATCAGGTTGTACACCACCCGGAAGGTTGGTGTTCTAAATTCATTCTTCATTGTAGTAGGTGAACTTTGTACGACGGAGAGAATGCTCATTAATTGGATCCGTGAGAGGTTCCGAAAGATCATATGAATAATCAATACCCATCTTATGGAAGATGTAACTCAAAGCCGTGCCATATGTGAAGGATGTAACCATGGTGGTGTGGCGATGTTGGACAAGAAAGACGATCTCAGAGAACATAATCTGAGCAAGGTTGGGTCGCTTCTCCTCAATGAAAGCATCGAAGCCAAAAATCATCGACTTAGCGGATGGTAGAGTATTTCCCACCAGATGGACGAAACCACCAAGTGATCATGAAGTGTAAAATGCGGTCATGGGCTTCAAGAACAATCACCAAACCACTAAGGACATGTCCTAACTCACTCTCATCATCTATTCCCGTATCCTCAAGACCCAAAAAAATTGCTAAAACACTTGAATCAATTCGAAATTTCTTACCCATTAAGTAAGATTCAATTGCAATGACCAAGGTTCATTTTTCATTGTAAATACACCGAGCGTTGGAATAGAAGATCAAAATAAGATTTCTGTATAAAATCCCGGGTATACTTAAAAAACTCATAAATTTTCAATTGTGCATTAAATGAAGATATTTTAATTTAAATCTTTCGGAGGATAAAAACGGGATTAAAGTAACACGCTCGGGGAGAATTTTGTAACTTTGGTATTCTTTAAAATTTTCCATGGCGTCTGGAAATTGAGGTTCATTAAAATAGTTTTGATAAATGTGGGTAAGATTGGGTCTATTACCAATATGATCGGGAAGAGGACGTGGAGGATTTGAACTAGAGGCAATGTCATTTCGTGCTCATTTCTTAGGGGCCATAATCTGAAAACAAAATAAAACCAAAAACGATGTACGCATAAATCAATACATTCGATCCAAAAAGTAATCCAATAATCAAGGTATTGTTAAAAATCTATACAATATAGTTTAAAAATATATACAAGTATAAAAATAATTTTTGGTAAAAGAAAGCTTCAAAAACTGTGTTAAAAAATATACGATATAATTTTATATTCAAATAAAAAAGTTTCAAATTTGAAAAAGTTTTTACAAAAATATTGAAAACTATATTATATAGGTTCTAAATCTATGATTATAGTGCAAAAGCAATGTATATATATGTACGAAAATTGAAAAGAAAAAGTTAGGGTTTATACATTGAAGTTGAGATTTAGGATGAATGAAGAGATTTGGATGCACAAACTTGATGATTTTAGCCTGGGTTTGATGTAAAAACTAAAAGCCCTCAAGAATTTTGAAGATTGGTGTGAGAAAAAGTGAGAGATTGGGAGGATTTTATAGAGGATTTTCGAGTTAGGGTTTTGAAATAAAGTTGGTATTTGAGTTAAAGTGAAAAAGCCCTCTTTTAATGCCCTTAAAACTACCCAACGTGAACGCGTATCGATACACCAATGTGGCGTACTGAACCCAGTACCAAAATGCCTATATGACCCATACCGGTACAGGTAAACCTGTACCGAAACGATTGTAAATGACCAGTATCGATACGCGGAACACCGTATCGATACGCTTGTGCCAGAAATGTCAATTTTGGCTGTAGGTTGCTCAAAAAATCAATTTTTAATCGAATCGAAATGCATGTGAATGATATGAGAACATCATGTATGAGCAAAAATAGATGCATACTCCCCTAGCAACATGTATATATGTATATAGGAGCCAAATTACAAAAGCAATTAATCAAACAAATTTAAGCATAATTTTTATGACCAAAAGAGGCTCTAAGGGTCAAGGGAGGTTGGTTAAACATAACTCTCTCCTAAGAGACCAAAAACGCTCTTTGTCTAATGGTTTGGTAAAGATATCCGCTAATTGGTTCAAGGTGTCTACATATTCTAGAACTATATCATTTTTCAAGACATGATCTCTAATGAAATGATGCTTTATTTCTATGTGTTTGGTTCTAGAATGTTGGATGGGATTCTTAGTGAAACAAATTGCACTAGTGTTGTCACACCTAATGGGGATGGTACCTACGTCAATTCTATAATCTAAGAGTTGTTGCTTCATCCAAAGGACTTGAGAACAACAACTCCCTACGGATATGTATTCGGCTTCGGTGGTAGATAATGCTACACTATTTTGCTTCTTAGAAAACCAAGATATGAGCATACTACCTAGGAATTGACATGTGCCAGATGTGCTCTTTCTATCTATCTTACAACCCCCATAATCCGTATCCGAGAAGGCATGTAAGTTAAAGGAAGATTCTCTAGGATACCAAAGACCTAAACAAGGTGTATCTCTAAGGTACCTAAAGATTCTCTTAACGGCTATAAGGTGTGATTCTCTAGGACTAGCTTGAAATCTAGTACACAAGCAAATACTAAACATAATGTCAGGTCTACTTGCGGTAAGATAAAGCAAAGATCCAATCATAGAGTGATAAATCTTTAAATCTACACACTGACCTCCTTCATCTTTGTCAAGCTTTGTGGAGGAACTCATTAGAGTGGCTTGAGGTTTCACATTCTCCAAGCCAAACTTCTTGAGCATGTCCTTGATGTACTTAGCTTGGTTGATGAAGATGTCATCCTTCCTTTGTTTAATTTGGAGCCCCAAAAAGAATGAAAGCTCCCCCATCATGCTCATCTCAAACTCACATTGCATCAACTTAGCAAACTCTTGACAAAGAAACTTATTAGTAGATCCGAAAATAATATCATAAACATAAATTTGAACTACTAATATATCTTTGTCATTTCTTTTTATGAAGAGTGTAGTATCCACATTTCTTTTTTCAAAACCTTTTTCAACTAGAAAACTTGACAACCTTTCATACCAAGCTCTCGGAGCTTGTTTCAAACCATATAAAGCTTTTGAAAGTTTAAAAACATGGTTTGGGTATTTTGGATCTTCAAAACTGGGTGGTTGTTCTACATACACTTCTTTATTAATAAAACAATTTAAAAATGCACTTTTTACATCCATTTGAAAAAGCTTAAATTTATGATAACATGCAAATGCTAAAAGCATCCTAATAGCTTCCATTCTAGCTACGAGTGCATAGGTTTCATCAAAATCGATTCTCTCTTCTTGTGTGTAACCTTGAGCAACAAGTCTAGCCTTGTTCCTCACTATGTTACCATTCTCATCTAGTTTGTTTCTATAAACCCATTTAGTTCCTAGGGGCGTATCGGTACGGGTTAACCAAAATTTAAAGTTTGAGGATTCCAATAACTGACAAGCAATGGTCGAAAAATTTAATGCAAAGATCTTTGAAGATCTTGACAAAACATATCGATACGGGGTTAACCGTATCGGTACATTTTGAAATTTCTTAAATCCAGATTTTAAACCGTATCAAAACATAATGTACCGTATCGGTACGAGTATAAATTTCTTAAACCCAGATTTCAAACCATATCGAAACGGATGTGAGCTGTATTGAAACGCTAAGCTTAAAATGCCTTCCCAGATGAATGTCGTATCGAAACGGGCTAAGCCGTATCGGTACGCTTTGCAAAAACAAATTCCAGTAGCCAATTTCTGTATCGAAACACCAAGGGGTGTATCGATACGCATGGGCGTGTTTGTGTAGTTTGGCTTGAAAACACTTAGAAAAATTTGGGTTTAAGTTTTGGACTTCAAAGAAATTTTTCTTGTCATTTTGTGAGACTTTTGAGTACTTAAAAAATTATTTTCTTTTTCAATATAGTCCTTAGATAATTTGTTATATCAAAATAAAACATAGGTTTTACAAATTTGTTCTTTTTTGAAGATGTTTCTCTAATTCGACGGGCTTTGATAATTGGTGGTTTTGAATTAATTGCTCATTTAATTTCTAAGGAATCACCGACATGTGTTGCATCATGATCATCAAGCTCTATACCCGAGCTTTGTCCCTTGAGTGGGAGTGAAATGCCACATACCCACGTGAGTAGCCCTCCACGGGTCGATAATTCACTTTCAAAATCCATGCCTTTTGACACGTGAGCAGCCCTCCACGTCATTAGGTCACGCGTTCCCTCGAACCGAATCTAATTCGCAAGCCTATAATGGGCCATAATTTGGGTTCATGTTTCCTTAGTAGGTAATAAGATAGGTTCAGGTACCCTTGATTAGTACCAAAAGAAGCCCACCCCGATTAGAGCCATGTGGACAGCCATAGTGAGATAGAATTCATATGGTTAAGTTTCCGTTGGTTACTCCGATTCCCTCATTTTTCGTTTGATTAATTTATTTGTTCTGTCCATTACTAACCTGTTTTCTTTTGTTTTCTTTATTTTTATCTTGTCATAACATAAAGAAAAACACTGATTTGGAAATACTATGAAATTAAAAGCTTGATTAATGGGAGATTTGGTACATAACAATGATGAGAAGAATTATGAGGAATTCCCACAAAAGAGAGATTGGCCGAAGGGTAGATCCAAGGAACGAGAAATTGAGGTTCAGAAGTTCAAGGACCAAGTTGCAAGCCGCAAATGGGCCATCTAAGAATATCAGATACTGATGATGGAATGACTTCGAGATACTGTTTAGAATATTCAGGGGCAAGGACAAGAGACGAAAAATTTGATGGTTCAAGTACGAGGAATTGCCCAATGGCTCTAGTTCCTAGCACATGATGCTATCAAACTTCAGGAATACGCCAAAGAAGACTCAGAAAAAGAACAAAAGTTATCTTGTTGTGGGTCGTATGTCTAGCGGTTTTCTTTTATTATTGTAATGGAACAATATCTCCATTAATACAAGTTATTTAACGAGGATATTTGTCAAATCAGTGTTCTTCTTTGCATTCATGCATGTTTACATTATATCGCATTTATCTGCAAAAATTATAAGATTATTGAAATTAATTACAAGATTTCATGTGTAAGAATTTTGGTGCTTCATTTGTGCATACTTATGGTATATTCATTTGAAGTGATGATTCGAGAACAGTTCAAAATTGGAGGCTTTTGTAATGGAAGAAAGAGTTCATATCATCGAGAAAGCATCCCGAGGCCCGAGACCAATCAAGAAGTGAGACAAGGACTACTCCAGATCAATATTATATGATAGCCCTCTTTTTCGTTGAAATGAGACTCAATCTTCATTACAAAAAGTTGTTCAACGAGAATGTTTGTCGATCAATACTTTTTACATTCATCCGTACATTATCAATTGTTTTTCCTCACTCATTTTAGGATAAGTGCATTACATTGGCATTCAATAATTTCATAATTGTCTCATACATTAATTTGCACGACAATTGCATCATTCACTAATTTCATTCATTTGCACAATAGTTGCATCACATTGGCATTAATCTCATTCATTTGCCCGATAGTTGTATCATACAAGCATTCAACAATGACCTCATTCATTTGCACTACAATCACATTCACTTGCATTGTAGTTGCATCATATCATCTCAACATGCTAGTTGCTTGCATCAACATCTTCACATTAACATCACCTCTAGACATACATTTCCTCATTTATCATCACATCGGTTCGAAATAAAGAATTCGTCATGTTCGACAAGGATGATGCCCCGACTGGCAAAAAAATGGACAAGCTTCACGACCCACATTTGTACTTCAGACAAGTGTAAGTAATTCTACATTGAGGGCACCCGAATATGGTGTCAACCTTTTTGTAATGGCTTAAGGCCACACATTCAAAGTTTCAATAAAATGATACAATTTATTTTCAAATCTCTTCAATTTGTAAATATACTTGCTCATTTGGTCCCCGTATATCAATGGCACAAGGAACATCGACTATGACCCAAAGGTTGATTCCAAGTAGCCTGTGTCTAGTTGAAATCCTAAGCTGTGGAGATTATGAGCATATGACCTGCATTTCACCTTAAGGACCACATAATAACAAATTAGTACAATTTAAGGCTAAAGTCTTCGAAAAGCATTTCAATGTTCAAAGCCTGGTAATAGGCATTTTCAAAACAAGACAAATTGACTTAACTTTCAAAGTCTGGTAATAGGCCTTGTTCAAAGAGCATTCAAATCTTCAAAGCTTGGTAATAGGCATTTTTCAAGATTAATCAAAAAGCACTCCAATGTTCGAACCCTGGTAATAGGCATTTTTCGGATAAGAGTGTGGAATCTTTGGGGCACTCCGCTGAAGCCCATTCCAATCAAAACTATTCGCTTCATGAGTGATGGTAATATGTTCAAAGTCATGACAATGCCGAGTAGCTCGGGAATTTGTTATTTTCTCCATCATTTATTTTGAGCCAAAAGAATGTGATGAATTGAATTCCCCAAACAAAAACAAGATAAAATCAGTTAAATATCGAAGTAGACTTAAAATGCACTTCACATCTTCAAATATCAATTCAGCTTTTGAGGTCTCCTAGACACAGGATTTGCTTGGGGCAATCCTCAGTAAGCTATTCTCAATGTTTTCCGTGCACTTGATATTTGGGGCATTCAATGTAGCCTAATATATTTACAATTTGAAAAGAAAAACCAGTTTTCTCAATAAGCATCTCACATTGAAATTTGAACATGTGTTTTCTGATAAAGATTTCAAAATTTTGCTAGCAACAAAAGTACAAGAGTGAGCAACAAGTTTTTTGGGGCAATAAGATGCGCGATCGATTTAATGACAAAAGATATCTCCAACTAACCAATTGAGCAAAATACACTTGGAAAGGCTAAGCCCGAGTGTGAGATGAGGTAATCTAGCCGCATTGAAGAAACAAGACACGGATTTCCCAATCAATTTCCTTGAAGAATAGGACTCGCCCAAGTGGTCCTCAATTCATTCATTCATGCATCATGGCAATTAGATATCCCTATGTTAGGAGCAGGCTAACTCATATCATCATAGCATGTTGTTTATTTTAAATAGGCATTTGAAGATTGATAAAATGATTGATCTACAGCTTCAAAAGAGGAGAAATAGATATCATAGAACCAAGAGTCCTTTGACTTGCATAATGAGGATTTCTAAAGGTCTTCCAATCCCCGGTTTTTATCCCTTCCAAAAGGACGTTTTTCTCAAAATCCAAAATTTTTAATTCTATCCCTTCCAAAAGGATTTTTTTTCAAAACCCAAATTTCTCAATTTTATCCCTCCTTAAGGATATTTTTCCCAAAATCCAAATTTCTCGATTCTATCTCTTCCAAAAGGACGTTTTTCTCAAAATCCAAATTTCTCAATTCTATCCCTTCCAAAAGGACGTTTTTCTCAAAATTCAAATTTCTCAATTCTATCCCTTCCACAAGGACGTTTTTTCTAAAAATCCAAATTTCTCAATTTTATCCCTCCTTAAGGCTATTTTTCTCAAAATCCAAATTTCTCAATTCTATCCTTTCCTTAAGGATATTTTTCTCAAAATCCAAATTTCTCAATTCTATCCCTTCCAAAATGACGTTTTTCTAAAAATCCAAAATTCTCAATTTTATCCCTCATTAAGGATATTTTTCTCAAAATTCAAATTTCTCAATTCTATCCCTTCCACAAGGATGTTTTTCTAAATATCCAAATTTCTCAATTTTATCCCTCCTTAAGGATATTTTTCTCAAAATCCAAATTTCTCAATTTTATCCCTTCCTTAAGGATATTTTTCTCAAAATCCAAATTTCTCAATTTTATCCTTTCCTTAAGGATATTTTTCTCAAAATCTAAATTTCTTAATTCTATCCCATAAAGGACGTTTTTCTCAAAATTCAAATTTCTCAATTCTATCCTTTCTCAATGATGTTTTTCTTAAAACAAATTTCTCAATTCGATCCTTTCTCAAGGATGTTTTTCTTAAAACAACGAATTCCTTAATTCGATCCTTTCTCAAGGATGTTTTCCTTAAAACAACGAATTTCTTAATTCGATCCATTCTCAAGGATGTTTTTCTTAAAACACAGAATTTCTTAACTTGATCCTTTTCTCAAGGATGTTTCAAATAGCTCAGGGATTTCAGGCGAGAAGTTTCAAACTCGCAACACCAGGATTTCGGGAAGAGGATGGGCGAACAACTCTATATAGGAGGAACCCGCAGCTCGGAATCTTCGGACAGGAAGTGGGACAAAATTTGTATCTTTAGTCTTTGCTCTATTCCAGTTTCACAGCAATGAGCAAAGAGGGGCAACTGTAGACACTAAATTTTGTCCCGGTTTAAATTAAAAATGCTCGAAATAAGATCAATCCACATCACCATCTTAATACCCAAAACCTTATACCTTAAGCCCAAAATTACATGACCCATTCCATATGATTTTATATAATAAAAATATAAAAATAAAATAAAAATCCCAAGTCCTTCCTCATTAAGGCTTTACTCCCATTAGTTTCATGGATGCTTGAATCCTATTGGATAAACAACTACTTAGTGAGTAAGGTCTTGAACCTCATTGACTCTATTTTATAGGATAAGTTATATATATATAATTCCCCTAACCCTAAAAAAGAGAGGAATCCACTGCATTATTATTTTCACACAAAAAATCACCCAACTCATCTCCCTCCTTAGCCGCACACCCCAATTCACTTTCCCATTTTTCATTCCATTTTTTCATTCCATTATTCCATTTCCCCCACTTCACTGTCGCATCACTACCATTGCTTCTCCAAAACCATCACTTGATTCCACTTCACTGCCGCACAGCAGCCTCAAGCCTTCAATCCATTCGAATCACCAACTCTTAAATTAAGCTTTTCAACCCCAACAACAACGACCAGTGGATTGATTGATCGAGCATATACTTAGGGTTTTGGTATTTTCTTCCCTTGTTTATTTATTGTATAACCTTTCTTATAGTTTAATGAAAATATTGATGAGATTTGTTGATGATCCTCTTTATGTGTTTTTATCTAATTTATTTGTTGGTGTTATGAGTTTGTTGGATGTGGTTTATTTTAGTGTTTGCTTGTATGTGTTCTTAGGATAGTCTAGCCTTTTGGAATTTGTTTTAATTAATTTAAAACATGCCCTTGGCTTATTGAGGTATGTGTTTAAATTAATTAAAATGAATTTAGTTTAGGTTTTTAGGTTGGTTGAGGCCTTAGTTAGTTTAGAGTTTAAAATTTAATTTAATTAATTAGAATTATGTGCTCGGCTTATTGGGGCATAATTTCTAAATTAATTAAATTAAATATAGGATTATGTTTTTGGGAGCCTTTAGTTAGATTTAAGGTTCAAATTAATTTAATTAATTTAAATTTATCCTTGACTTATCGGGATAAATGTTAAATTCATTAAATTAGTTGAACATCTCTTAATCACCTTTAGGATAAAATTGATATTTGACTTAGACAAAAATTTAATAAAATCATAATTAATTAATTCAATTCGTTTTAAATAGAATCCTTTGCTTATTGAGATACTAGTTTAAAATTGATCGAATTAATTATTATGATTCAAGATCATTAATAAATTATTAGGATTTTCTAGTTTTTAGGAATTAATTAATTTAGAGTTAATATTAGACTAACCTAGTTAATAATTAGATCACTAATTGAATTTTCATAATTTGAGCCTTTTTAAGTTAGGACTTTAGTGAGCTTAGGGTTTTATTTTATGCCTTTCTATGCCATGCATTTTAATTTTCATTCATATGACTTTAATATTTTAATGGACATGCATATGACTAATTAATTTAATTTATAAAAGGAGGTAGTTATTAATTCTGATATTTGTGTCGTAACAGTCCTGTCTTAATTGATGTTGACCAAATATTCGAATTAATTCTTACCATCTAAAGGTAAATATAATTTCGGATTAAAATCCTGACAAGACTTAACATCATTTTTAACTGATTGTATCATGCATAAAGGTGATGAACAAAGTTCGAACAATAAATTAACACGGCAGTTGGGTTTATTCGATGTCGGTTTAATCTATGGTCTGAGGTATCGTCACCCTTATTAATTAAATGTTCAATTAATTCGAATTCACCAATTTGATAAAAGCCCGTCTAATTAAAGTCTATATTCAATCGCGAACAATTTAATTAAAGTTAATTTAAATTTCGATAATTTTCATCAATTAAAGGCAACATATATTTTGGTACCGATTTCCAGGCGCGATGGAGGTGCTAATCCTTCCCACGCATAACCAACTCTCGAACCCGTTTTCAAGTAAATCTCTGGTTTTATGATGTATGGCCTACTTTAGTGGCTGGTGGCGACTCCAAGTTTTACTGTTTTTCAAAAACACAAACTTTTAAGGAATTCCCTATTTTCCAAATATTTTCAAAATAAAATAAAAGGAACCATATTACTCATTTCTAGCGACCTCGTTCGAAACTTTAAATTTTTTTAATTTTAGAAAAGTCGCTACAGGTCCTAGTCCAAAAGGCCACAACCATGCATGAAGTCATATTCTTAGCTTGTTTCTACAAAGTAAAAATGAATAAGTCTAAGAGAGCTTTGGGTCGAGGGACGGGGTCCAGACTGTCACCTTGTTGCCCACTCCCAATATATCTTCTTATAGACTGAAGGGATTACTAGGAAGACCCCCACCAATGGCTATATCACCCGATCCCAATACCCTCCACCCTCGAAAGCTTTCTGCCGCCGAAGCACAAGCCCAACGAGAGAAAGGGTTGTGTTACTATTGTGATGAGAAGTTTGTCCCGGGCCAAAGTGTAAGGAACCTCAGTTGTTCCTGTTAGATGATGAATCAGGGGAAAAGGAGTCGGGAATCAAAGAGATTGTTTCAGAGAATAGGGAGCAGGCACAGGGGCAGTCTGAAGATCTGAAAGAGCAACCATGGGTGTCTTTCAATGCACTTGCTGGGTGCTATACTCCTAACACCCTGAGAGTAACAAGGGTAATTCAGGGGCGTGAGGTGCGGATCCTAATCAATGGAGGGAGCACGCATAACTTTATTCAATCTTGAGTTGCCAAGTATTTGGGGTTACCAGTGGCTGAAGTGCCCAATTTTAGAGTAATAGTAGGCAATGGGGGAAAACTGCAGAATGAAGAATGTGTACGAGACCTACCGGTTATGGTTCAAAGAACAGAATTGGTCAACGACTTCTATGTGCTGCCACTTAAAAAGCTAAAGTAGTGTTGGGGGTAGCATGAATGGCAACATTAGGTTCAATTACCATGGATTTTGGGAAATTAGCGTTGAATTTCCAGCAAAGGGGAAAGGAACATTGATGGCAAAGAGAGACTACTTTTCGACCTTAAATCATGCAATTGAACACCTTACACCGAATGAGTGACACAAGGGAAATGGCAAGTTGCTTTCACCTGCAAATATAAGGGGAAATAGAGGTTGAAACAGAAGAGGACTGGGCTGATATGTTACAACTAATCAGGGATTTCGAAATGGTGTTTGCTACACTCAAGGGGTTGCCTCTAATTAGAGAAATGGACCATGCCATAAATTTAGAACTAGGGCAAAAACCAGTCAACATGCGACCATATAGGTACCCACACTTCCAAAATAGGGAGATCGAATGACAGGTTCAATTGATGTTGGAGAACCAGTTGATTCAAAAAAGCACTAGCCTTTTCTCATCGCCAGTATTATTGTTTAAAAAAAGATGGAACATGGCAATTTTGCATCGACTACTGTTGACTCCTCAAAAGTACTAATTTTATGCTTATTTTACAATGTCTCTGCTTGCCTTTTTAGTACATTTAGTTTCATTTAGATGTTAAAATCATGCATTTGCATTAAGGAGTTAGGAGTTGTTTGTTTTGCCAGTGTGAAGGGTTATTGTTGTTTTTGATGCAAAAAACAGGCCGGCAAACATGGCAGAGCAGCGCATGAGCAAAAAACAAGAGGACCCGAATAGCAATGCCAAGCTCCCTTAGCAATAGATCGCCAGAAGAGTTATGCCAAGAACCCTTGGCAATACCAGCCCGAGAAAATAGGACCATATCAAATTGCAAAAAATAGCATTTGATCAAACTCCAAAAAAATAGGATGGCGAAAAAAATAAAATGCCAAGTTTGTCTAGCATAGACGGACCAAATAACGCCAGGCTTGGATGGCAAAGGATCGAAGGCCGATGATGTCAGCCCTAGTCAAAACTTGATCAGCTTATCATGCATCTTATCCCAACCTGATCAGCTTACCACTTCAAAACTGGATAAGATGATTACATCCTTTATCCCTTGCGCATTCAAATTTTAAACGCAATAGCTTATCCTAGGGTTTCTACGCATGCCTATTTAAAGGATGAGAGGAGATCGATCAAACGAACTGGAAATTGAGAAAAAGAAGAAAAGAGATTTTATGCTAAAGAAGTTGAAGGCTTAAACTTGAAAAACGGTCTACAACAATGGAGAAGGGGGAATCGGAGACAATAAGATCAAAGGCTTGAAGATTCCATGAGACATCGGGAATCCATTGAAAGGCTGCATAGAAAAACCTCCTTCCTTGCTTTAGTTTTTGTTGATCTTCGTATTTCTTTCCTCTGTTAAAGAATAATTTCAAACTTATATTTGATGATTTTATGTTTAGTTGTTAATAATTCAAACGTCTTGGCATTGTTTGTTCTATCTAGCATGTTTTCCAGTTTTCTAAATTCTGTGCCATGCGACCCCTGGCACAGTATGCTTATTGCACCTTAATATCTTAACAGACTTAGGGGGCGATGATCAGTTGCTAGATACTAAGGCGAGATGCTTCGACAGAAAATGTTCAAGTAGATGATCTTACACCTAAAGTGAATCTACCCCTTAAAAGTATAGATTTAGCTCTTAATCAATTTAATTAATGGAAAACATTCACTATAGACATATAGGGGTTTTATCATGGTTAGCTTAGGGTATTGCCATCGACAGAGGCAATGCCACTCTTGAATCTGCTCAACAATAAAGACAAGGCAAGACGTTATTACTAGCTGGCATTGCTAGCATGAAATTCAGACATTCTATGCCAAATCTTTGAAATCATTCATGCACCCATTGTTTGCCAAGCTGCTATCATTTCATTACCGTAATCTTCACTCTATCATTTTTATTTCTTTAACTTTAATTTTACTCATCCCCTCAATCAATTGCCATCACTTTTATTTTCTAGTTCACAAGTATTAATCGTGGCAATTAATTCCTAGGTAATTCATGTGGAGACAATACTCAACTCACTACTATATTACTTGCCAACCGTGTATACTTGCACGCAAAAGACTTAGTCTTGGCATTGTTTTCATACATTTCCAATACATTTTTCTACCTTTTTGCAAAGCACTCACACAGTCGAACAAGTTTTTGGCACCGTTGCCAGGGATTGCAACGGAATTGATTGTTTTGATTTTTACTTGTCTTTGTTTTAATTTATGATTATTTTTCTTTTATTATTTATTTTTCTAACATTATTTTTAGTTTCATTTATTTTAGGTACTTCTAGGAACATGGAGGATCAGAGAATGAGCATTAGAGACCATATTGGAGCTTACAACCGATGGCATTTCCAACAAAATTTTCCATGGTATGATCAAGGAGCTAAAATTTTTGCTTACAATAATAGCATTGCGGCTGCAATACATATGCCATGGCAAAACAAACCTCAACAACAGCCAAGCTACTCGTGCGGAGATCAAGGAGATTTCTATGATGATTATAGCTTTGCTGCTGCAACACATGTAATACCCCTTTCCCGTATTCATAGTTGAATACGAGTCAGAAATATCACAAAACATTTGTAAAACCCTATACATTTGTAACTCGGTAAAAATTTTGATTCTTCTAAAAATATTACAATATATTTAGTTTCTATTTACAAATGTAGTTAATCATGTATAGTTTAAATATAATATTTTAATCTTCAAATCGGGTTTAATTTTAGGCAGCAACTTATTAATTTAATTTAACTTTATATAATTAATAAAACTGCCTAAAAACTGCCTGATTTAAAATTCATCCAGATACCACATAAAATACAAATTCTATCAGAGCAGTCATATCATTTTAATATACATGCCAACTAGTAAATATCAAACAGTGTCAAAAGATATCTTACTGATACTGATGTACCTGTTATTGATTGATGATGTTCGTTTATGCTCCTTACTCCAACCATTTCTTCCTTCCTACGTGTAAAACAGTTACACGCTAAGTATTTACTTAGTAAATTTTGGGGTATTACAATTCTCTCTCCCTTAAGAAAATTCGTCCTCGAATTTTCAACACGCACCTGATTCAAAAGGTGAGGAAACTATTTTCTTATATTTTCTTCTTATTTATCTAAAATGTTTTCTTTAACCTTGTGATTTTTGTCAACAAACTTTGACAACCGAAATTGTTTTGTTTTCTTAGTTCTTTGACTCCATGTGCTAGGATCTTTACCAGTTCTTTTTCATAGCTTAAATCCGACAGAATCTCTATTTTCTCCGGAGTAACAACAAGTGAGATGTCTAATCAATATTTCCAGAGCATCGATACATTATGAATCTTGTTCATTTCCAAAGATAAAGCTAACTATTAAGTTTAACTATCAGACTAACTCCTTTCACAATTTCTTACAGCCCAATAAATTTTGAACTTAACTTTCTTTTTGTCTAAACCATAACACCTTCTTCCAAGGTGAAGCTTTTAAGGAATACTTTATCATTAACTTCATATTAAATATCTTTTCTTTCAGGATCAACATATAGTTTCCATCATCGAGATAGAAATTCTTCCTCGATAATACAAATATCTATCAAACTAACTTCCAAGTTTTCAGTTTCACTATTTTCCACTTGTTTGCACCTTGACAACATTTCTCACCCTTTCTTTAAAGATATCTTATTTAATTAAATATGGTAAATTTTTATTCTTAACTTGACAATCAAAACATCATCTTCTTCTAATGCCAATCTTGCATTTATAGCTCTTAAGGCAACAATTGTCTTTCGACTGAGAGCGTCAGCTACCACATTAGCTTTTTCTGGATGATAGTCAATGACCATATCATAATTCGTAAAAAGCTCAATCCAAATTCTTTACATCAAGTTTAATTCTTCTTTAGTAAGCATATACTTTAAACTTTTATAACATATATAAATATAGCATCGTTCACTGTATAAATAATGATGTTATATCTTTTAAAGCAAATACAACCATTGCTAGCTCCAAATTCTAAGTAAGATAATTCCTCTCATATATCTTAAGCTGTCTCAAGCATAAACCATTACTTTTCCTTCTTGCCTAAGTACGCATCCCAAACCGTTATGAGTAGCATCGCTATACACCACATAATCTTTACCCGATTCTGGTTGTACTGGTACCATGGCTTCTATTAAGATCTCCTTTAATGTCTCAAAGATTTCTTAGTATTGATCTGTTCAACTAATGGCATTTCTTTCCTCAATAGCTTGGTCAACGAGGAGACTATTATCATGAAATTCTGAACCTCTAAAACATTCTTCAGAGATTTCCATTCAACTATAATTTGTACTTTTTTTGGGGTCTACTCTTATTCCCACTGCCAAATCCACATAACTAATATAACATCTTTTGACAACCAAATTCACATCTTAACAAATTAGCATATAGCTTATTTTCTCGAAAGGTCTGAAGAACAATGCAAAAACGGGCATCTTGTTCTTCATTTTTCCTTTGAATAGACCAAAATATACTCAATAAACTTTACCAAAAATTGGTTCAAGCAAAATTAGAATACTTGGTCCATTAGGCTTATAAATGCCAAATGCATCATCACGGACTCATAGTATTCATACCGAGTCCGAAAAGTTGTCTTTAGAATTTCTTCTTCCTTGATCTTTAACTGATAATATTCCGATCGAAGGTCTATTTTGGAAACATATATGTTTTTTATTTATTTTTTTTACTGATCAAAAGATCATCAGTCTCCGGAAGAAGATATTTATTCTTTACCGTCACCTTATTTAACTGATAGAAATCTATACTTAATCACATAGATTAATCTTTCTTTTTCACAAATATACTGGTGCACCCCCAAGGTAGCACACTTGGCTTTATAAAACGTCAACCTAATATTCCTTGCAATTGTACCTTTAAATCCTAAAGTTCGGTCGAAGTCATTTTATACGGGGCCATTAATTTAGGCGCAATGTTTGGTAACATCTTTATTTTGAATTTCACATCTCAATCTAGAGGTAATTCCGAGTAACCTATCTGGAAATACATCATGATATTTTTGGACAGTCGAGTTAATTTTCAATCTAACTTCAACAGCCTGAGTATCTACTACATTTGCTAAGAAAACTTAATAACCTTATAACAACAATTTCCTTAATAAAGCAACTAAAATTACATTGGAGAAGGGATTTACCCTTTTATCAACTACTACTATTTTTGTACCTTCCATATTTTCAATACTAATTGCTTTATGCGACAATTCATCATGACTTGATAGGAAGGTAACCAATTCATGCCAACAATCATCTTAGACTCCTTAAAAGACAATTCTATTAAATTTATCATGAACTCTATTTCTTATGTTTTTTATCGAGCAATTCCACATGTTCAGCTCGCCCTTTCATTACAACCCAACAAATTTGTGACCGCTATATTACTTGAAATAGGTTCTAAAAGGATATCTCGTTCACGACTCAACTTCATACTTATATAGGAATGTGTAAAGCTATGACCCATCAACATCAATACAGGTTTATCCAAAAAGATGAGATGTACCTTCTATGATTTTCAAATCATCCCAATCTTTATCAATCCTGATGTTATAAACTCGGACTGATATGTGAAATCCTGGCTATGAAGAAAATTCAGATGGTTTTCTAATCTAGCTTAAATATCGGAGCAACAAAACAGCTCCATCCAATTTCTCGGTATCCAAATAGTGGAATCTGTCCAGTGTAATCCTTAGATTATTCAGTTATAAATCAACAATCACTGGACCTTAATCTGCTTTTCCTTTCAATTCAGGTGTTTTTCGAACTTTTCAGCTCCTTAATCCTGCACAGACACTCCTTGTTGTACTAGTGCCCCTTTCTTGTTCCGATTTATCCGAAGGGTTATCATTAACCTTATTGTTACTACTCTTGATTCCTTCCAAAGCTTCCAATTTACCAGTTTATCACGTTTTCTTAGCTCAAATATTTCTTATAATTCCCCACAATTTACATTAGTAAGGAGCGACATCAATCGGATTATAAAAACACCAGATCAATAATATTGATATCTTGGTGGCATGTATACTCTTTTTAACATAAAACCATTTCCATTTAGGCTGAGAATCGGCTAAACCTGCAGCTCTGATACCAATAAAAGTAATACCCATTTCCCGTATTTATTGCTGAATATGAGTTAGAGATATCACAAAATATTTGTAAAACCCTCTACATTTGTAACTCGGTAAAAAATTTGATTCTTCAAAAAATATTACAATATATTTAGTTTTTATTTACAAATGCAGTTAATCACGTATAGTTTAAATATAATATTTTAATCTTCAAATCGAGTTTAATTTCAGGCAACAACTTATTAATTTAATTTAACTTTATATAATTAATAAAACTGCCTAAAAATGCCTAATTTAAAATTTATCCAGATACCACATAAAATACAAATTCTATCAGAGCAGTTATATCATTTTAATATACATGCCAACTAGTAAATATCAAACAGTGTCAAAAGATATCTTACTGGTACTGATGTACCTGTTATTGATTGATGATGTCCGTTTATGCTCCTTACTCTAACCATTTCTTCTTTCCTACGTGTAAAACAGTTACACGCTAAGTATTTACTTAGTAAATTTTGGGGTATTACAACACACATGTCTTGGCAAGAGAACTTACACCCCCAGGGAGGCTATGAAAGCTAGGACGAATGCTCAACGTCAAGAGATTGAAGAAATAAGCAAAAAAATTGAAAATCATACAACACTGATTTTGAACATCCTAAACAACACGTCACAACAACTAGTTCAAGGGTATTTTGAAGTTCCAAACCAAGAAGACGAAGGCAAGCAGCCAATTATTTGCCAGGAAGAGAAATCAGTGCCAGCAGGTGAACCCAAAAAAAGTAGAGATAGAAGAGGCAGAGGCTGATGATGTCATACCACTATCCGATGCCGGACCACTATCCGATGCCAAATAGCAGTTGAATGCCAACACCACCTCGACAAAACCAGTGGAGCCATCTTTTGCCAACCCTACCTTGGTAAAAAAAATAGGTATTACTTTGACATTTTCAAAGCTCTTAAATGTGCAGACAAAATTGAAGAATGGCATGCAGTTGAGCCAATAGAATACATTTTGGATGAGAACCTGGCGATGAATTGCCAAGAAATGAAAGCTGATGCCATAAAACAAAAGTGCGATGGTAAAACAATTGAGCCACAGAAAAGATCGATTTTGATCAGGACTGATGTCATGAAACAATGTGTGCTCAAATGGCTTGTTGCTAGAAGAAAAAGTGGATGCCAAATGACTGAGAATAAAGAGCTAAAGCAGGAAAATTTTGCCGTAAAAAAAATACCAGAGATGTTGTAGCTCCAAACTAAAGATTTCATGAAGATTCTGGAACAAGATGAGGATGACTATGCCTCGACAGCAAAGAGATTCTTCGATTTTCTAAGGTGGTTGTCCAAAACCACCATGGTAAAATATTCTCTTTCATTGAGTAATCGAGAATTTGGCATGATCAAAGGAAAATAATTCTTTAGCTTTCTATGTTGGTTATTTAAACCAAATATTGCCACAGCCTACCATCTACTAACCAAGGGCCAAAGACTAAAGCACTACTGGGAAGGAAATCAGATTAATGCCAATGAGACCATTCTCTTTGTGGATATTCAGTAACATTTTGCCAACCTAGTATGGTCATTGTAAATAATTTAGGAAAGTTATTTTCTTTTCAGTACTTAGGATATCTCAGTTTTAATTTTTTTGTCTTATTTCTTTTTCTGTTTTAAAAAGTTTCTTTGATTTTTAGCACGGGAAATTATGTCAAGAGACCATACCGAGTTTTGATGCCAAGATACCCAAGGCTGAATAGACAACGCAATTGCCAGTCGGTTCAGTGGCAGTGCTCTCCAAGATATATCAACGCCGGGAGGTTATACTCTAGAAGTTAGAGAAAGCCGAAGAGCAGAACTTGATGTTTTGGCAGTATACTCATGCCAGAGACCGTGCAATAAAGAAAACACTCGCAGACATGTTTTTTCATACATTGTCAGCATTCTCTGAGTTCCCTGCTGACCTCATTGCCAAGGATGACATGCCAGCCAGTCCACACTCTGACCTAATCTGATGCCACCATTCCAGTCTCGCCAGTACAAGTTGAATCTGTCAGAACTGACATACTACCTGAATCCGAAGATAAAGGAATCTAGAGCCAAGTCGCCAGTACTTTTCTTGTTTTTCTGGTCATATATATATATATATTAGTTGCATTACTTGAGGACAAGAAATGAGCTAGGTTTGGGGGTGGTTGACTCCTTAAAAGTACTAATTTTATGCTTATTTTACAATGCCTTTGCTTGCCTTTTTAGTACATTTAGATGCATTTAGATGTTAAAATCATGTATTTGCATTAAAGAGTTAGGAGTTGTTTGTTTTGCCAGTGTGAAGGGTTATTTGATGTTTTTGATGCAGGAGACAGGCCGACAAACATGGCAGAGCAGCGCAGGAGCAAAAAACAAGAGAACCAGAAAAGCAATGTCAAGCTCCCTTAGCAATAGATCGCTAGAAAAGTTATGCCAATAACCCTTAGCAATACCAGCCCGAGAAAATAAGACCAGATCAGATTACGAAAAAAATAGCATTTGATCAAACCCCAAAAAAATAGGATGGCAAAAAATAGGATGCCAAGTTTGTCTGGCACAGACAGACCAAACAATGGCACGCTCGGATGGCAAAGGATCGAAGGCCGATGATGTCATCCCTAGTCAAAACCTAATCAGATTATCACGTGTCTTAACCTAACTTGATCAGCTTATCACTTCAAAACCGGATAAGATGATCACATCCATTATGCCTTGCGCATTCAAATTTTAAATGCAAGAGCTTACCTATGGTTTCCACGCATGCCTATTTAAAGGATGAGATGAGATCGATCAAACGAACTGGAAATGGGGAAAAAGAAGAAAAGAGGTTTTGCGCTAAAGAAGATGAAGGCTTGAACTTGAGAAGCAGTCTACAACAATGGAGAAGGAGGAACCGGAGACAATAAGATCAAAGGTTTGAAGATTCTATGAGACATCGGGAATCCATTGAAGGACTGCATCGAAAGACCTCCTTATTTGCTTTAGTTTTTTGTTGATCTTCGTATTTCTTTCCTCTATTAAAGAATGGTTTCAAACTTATATTTGTTGTATTTTATGTTTAGTTATTAATAATTCAAATGCCTTGGCATTGTTCGTTCTATCTAGCATGTTTTCCAGTTTTCTAAATTTTGTGCCATGCTACCACTGGCACTATGCTTATTGCACTTTAATATCTTAATAGAGTTAGGGGGCAACAATCAGTTGCTAGATACTAAGGTGAGATGCTTCAACAGAATATGTTCAAGTAGATGATCTTACAGCTGAAGTGAATATACCCCTTAGGAGTATAGATTTAGCTATTAATCAAGTTAATTAATGGAAAACATGCACTATAGACATATAGGGGTTTTATCATGGTTAGCTTAGGGTATTGCCATCGATAGAGGTAATGCCACTCTTGAATCTGCTCGGCATTAAAGCCAAGTCAAGATGCTATTACTAGCTAGCATTGCTAGCATGAAATTCAGACATTTTATGCCAAATCTTTGAAATCATTCTTGCATCCATTGTTTGCCAGACTGCTATTATTTCATTACCGTAATCTTCACTCTATCATTTTTATTTTTTTTAATTCTTTGATTTTACTCATTCCCTCAATCAATTGCCATCACTTTATTTTATAGTTCACAATTATTAATCGTGGCAATTAATTCCTAGGCAATCCTTGTGGAGACGATACTCAACTCACTACTATATTACTTGCGGACCATGTATACTTGCACGCAAAAGACTTAGTCTTGGCACTATTTTCATACATTTCCAATACATTTTCCACCCTTTTGCCAAGCACTCACATAGTCGAACAACTGCAGGGCTCTCAACACCATCACTATAAAATATAAGTTCCTTATACCCACTGCCGATGAACTGTTTGATGAATTAGGTGGATCTCTATATTTTTCTAAATTGGACCTTTTGGCAGGCTACCATCAAATACGAGTCAAAGTTGAAGATGTATTGAAAACTGCTTTCCACATACACGATGGGCATTATGAATTTCTCGTTGTGCCATTCGGCCTGACTAATGCACCCTCTACGTTTTAAACAATGATGAATGAGATATCCATGTCGTATCTCAAGAATTTTGTGTTAATATTCCTAGATAATATTTTGGTTTTTAGTAAGAGCTGGCAGAGGTACTTGACACACCTCAGACAAGTTCTACAAGTCTTGAAAGATCATGGGTTTGTGGCCAAAAAAATAAAGTGCACGTTTGGACAAGAAATAGTGGAGTACTTAGACCATTTTGTATTGCGAGAAGGATTAGCAGTGGATCTGAGCAAAGTCAAGGCGATACAAGATTGGCCAATACCTACTATTGTTAAGAAAGTGCAAATTTCTCAGAATAGTAGGATACTATCGGCAGTTCATTAAAGGTTTTGCCACTATGGCATCACCATTATCTGATTTGTTGAGAAAGGGAGAGGCTTTCGAATGGTTCAAGAAGGCTCATGAAGCTTTCGAATACTTGAAGAAGCTCTTATGTTCAACTCTTGAGCTTGGGTTACCTTATTTTAACAAACCATTTGTAGTGGAGACTGGTGCCTCAGATGTAACCCCATTGACCCAACCTAGGCGCCTGACCGATACATTGGGTTTGTCGAAGCAAACCGGAGGAAGATTACGAAAACGATCTATTTTTTTTCTTTTTATCTTGTCTAGATGCAAAATACTAATCCTAAGTGTTCATGCTTGTAGCGGATATAATTTCAAAGGAAACAGACCACGGAAAGGCAACCAATTTCATATATTAAATTTAGGGACCAAAACGTAAATCTCATAAAATTAAGGACCTTTACTGGAATTAAGGTTACCAATCCCAAATTAGTCAAATTACATGTTTGCATGATATTTCTCAAATCAATTCGACCATTCAAACTCATTGAATTGATTAAACAAGATTCAGGGACTAAATTCGAAAGAAACCAAAACTGCACTTCCATGACATTAACTGAATTAACAGCCATCCGTATCGATACGGTGCTGGCTACTAAATGGCCCTGTTTCGGTATGCCAAGTACTGTACCGGTACACTTGATAATCTTTGAATTCCTATTTTAAAATATAATTTGGTCGTACCGATACGGATACCTTGTGTTTCGGTACGCGAGTTTTGTCCCAAAAAGCAACTTCCAGTGGCGTAAAATCACACAGGTAGACTCATACCCATACCGAAACCTGAAGCTCAATTTTGCCTAGCCGTATTGATATGGCCCCCCGTGTATCGGTACATCTGGGCTTGTAATGTCATTTTCAGCTAGTTTTTCAATCGAATCTAGATGCATTTGGATCCTACCAACTCACATGCATGCATATAAACATCCATCATATTCCACCACTAACATCAAGATTTAGCAACTATAACAAACATGTGCTTCTAAAAGATCCCATCTATAGGCATGCACACTAAACCAACTTGTCAACATACCAAAACTCCCAATTGAATACTCTTCAGCATATGCAACATATCAATGTATCTCTAATAGCCAATTCAACATGTTAAGCTCATCAAAGCAAGTCAATCAATCAAAGCTATGTAGATGCATACCTAGGCATTCACCTAGCATCAACCATAAGCAACAATCCACAACATGCTTATCAATAACAACCAAACTCCAAATCACATCATTGAACATGCCAAAAATCCAAGGAAAATAGAATTACAAATCCCAACAATATGGCGAACACATTTCCTTATTAACCGAAAACTTAAATCGAGTTCATACTCAAAATAGTCTTGACTCTTGGATCACTTTATACTTTGCCTTTGCTACTCCCAACTTTAATATCCTGCATCATTAGGAAAAAAGAGCGTAAGCACACAAGCTTAGTGAGGATGCTCATAAAATAATGATGCAATTAAAACCTTTTGAAAACTAAGCACTTGTTTTCAAACCACGCTTGCAACCTAAGCATTTCATTGATTCCAAATCCAAACATGCATATCGACCATATGCAAAACATTTAGAAATCACATGCTTAAATCCCAAAGCATTAAATCATAAACCATGCTTAAATCCCAAAGCATTATAAGATAGGTTCAACACATGAACTCCCATATATTGGCAATTATAGTGAACCCGGATAGTCGACCACTATCCTTGATTAGCCGACCGTTAACCATACACATAGGATACACGGATCTTCCTTAATGACCGACCTACATCAAGACTCATACCATGCCGACCTCAAGATTAACATCAACGAGGGGAACCGACCGCTCAATCCAGGTGATAACATCATAGTCCGAGTAGCCAACCGTTATACCTCAAGAACCTCAAACCACGATCGATTTTAACCATATTATAGTGCACTTTATCCTATGGCATGCCAACTATATCTGAATGTTTTCTCACCTTGTCACATAGCCAAATATCATTTACAAAACCATTTACTCATTGTTTTACAATGCATTAAGCAAAACACCACATATGCAAAGCACATTGCCAAAGCAATACCACATTCCCCGACCGGAATGAAAACCAATGCTCAATAGCATTTCATATACCTTTAAACCACTACATATGTACTCAAAATCATGCATTTACAATAAGTAAAATCAAACCATATTTACAACCAAAACATGAATTTCATATGCTCATATCCGAACCGATATTAAAGAGCAAAATAAGGAAACTTACTTCAGAGATTAGGTAAGTGTTTCAAGCTTAACCTAAACTCCCAAAACCACTTTCAAACCTTTGAAAAACTTTTTAAATTGCTTCCACTCACCGATTTCACTTCACTTTGCTTGCCAACGCAAAATAAGCTCCCGACAAGCTTCAATCCACTTTAACCAACTTCACCTTGATTATCCCCTATATCGATCACATAAAACCAGAGGAAAAATGCATCAAAATGCATTCAAACCTATGCCTCAAAGCAGATGCCCGCAACTCACAAGTTGTCCACTCAAAAACCATCCTAAACTTATCGAAATCAACCTCAAACATCCTACAAACGTATCCCAGCCACAATACAGCGATTCAATACATCAAACTTCATCAATTAACATCTAAAAACCATTTCCCAACATCATTTTCCTTCTAGCAATGATTAACTCAACTATCACCCCAGAAACCCTTTACTAACAACCTTAAACATTAGAGATTCAACATGTTTCGGGATTACAATGTTAAAAACAAATTATTAACTCGATTAAACATCAAAATCATGATCTAATCTGATCAAAATCCCAGAAAAATAGAACAAGTACGAAGATCCACAAATTTCATCAATTAAAACACAATTAAACCAATTTCCAATAATTAAACTATCAAAACACATTAGAAAACAATTGTAAAGGATTAAGAACTTGGGAATTTCAGTAAAGAACCTTACATTAGAACAAATCCTTACCTCCAATGATGATTTCTCCCCTTAATTGCTTGGTAAAAACATGAAAATCAAGATAGAAATAATAAGTATTTGATGGAAAAGCTTTAGGAAATCAAATAAAAAACAAAACTCTCTAAACCTTTGATTTTTACCTGAAGAAATTGAAGTTGAAAAGGTGTTTGGCTGGAGAGAAATTGAGAGAAAGAAATTACAAAGTTTGTTACGTGATTTTTTGTTAAAAGCTCAAAATATGATTTATTAATTCTTTCCACTATTATAGCTTTTAAAGCCCATTTAAAAATAGTTAATTAATGGGAGAAATATGATAAACACATTTAGGATAATTTGCTCCTTAAAGATTCAAAGTTTTGATCCTTTTTCAAAACAGTCACTAAAACAGTTTTCAAAGTTTGCATTTTGGTCACTAGTCCAAAATGTCCGGTTTCCAAAACTCATTTTCCAAAATTTATTTTACCACCATCATTAATATACTAAATAATAATTTTAGAACATTTTCCCATATTTTTACCACCTTCAAAAAATATTTAATCCGATTTAATCCCAAAACTAACTCAAACCTCTAAAACCGGTCCACCGAACCCTCAAACTAAGCCCCAAAATATCTAGACCCAAAACCGAGGTGTTACATCGGGAGTTGGGATCGAAGCAGTTTTGACGTAAGAGAATCGACCCTTGGCCTATTTCAGTCAGAAACTTAGTCCTAGAATGCAAGGTACCTCATAACCGGGAAATGTTCGCGATTACACAAGCCATTGGGAAATGGAGGCAATATTTATGGGGTGAAGATTTGTTATCCTCACTGACCAGAAGTCATTAAGAGAGCTCACTAAACAAACGATTCAAACACCTGAACAACAGCGATGGTTAACCAAACTGCTTGGCTACGATTTTATGATCCGTTACCGTCTGGGTAAACTTAACTCAACAGTAGACGCGTTATGGAGGGAAGCAAGTGCAACTTTGATGGCATTGAGCAGAGCAGTTTATGGAATTATGGAAGAGATTCAAAAGACCAGCCAGCTAGATGTAGAGATATGTAACATAAGGGAACGACTTCAACAAGGGGCTGATGTGTATTCAGGTTTTAGTGATAATAGAGGACTCATCTTGATGCAGGGAGAATAATGGTGCCTAAGGATGATGAAATACGGTTACTACTGCTTCAGGAATACCACAGTTCAGTTGATGGGGGGCGCGCGGGGACTCTTCAAACCTTTCAACGGTTAGCGGCAAATTTCTGTTGAAAAAGTATGAGAAAAGATGTGTACAAGTTTATCGGTGAGTGCCAAATATGCCAACGTATGAAGAGTGACAGCTTAGCCCCAGCCAGATTGCTCCAGCCCCTGCCCATTCCAAGCCAAGTGTTCGAAGACATTTCGTAGATATATTGTTGGCCTGCCCAAATCCAGTGGAAAAGAGGCAGTACTAGTTGTGGTCGATCAACTCACCAAATATGGGCATTTTTGTTTGCTCTTCCTAGACATTTCGATAGTACTCTTGTAGCTAAAGCCCTAGTTCAAGGAGTCATAAAACTGTATGGCATCCTTCATTCGATGGTTAGTGATCGGGACAGAATCTTTGTGAGCAAACTGTGGACAGAAATGGCTAGGTTGCAAGGGACGAAATTGCGTATGAGCTCGGCATACCACCCTCAAATCAACGGTCAAACTGAAGTTTCGAATAGGTGTTTGGAAGGGTACGACCCTCGACAATGAGAAAAATACTTGCCATGTGCGGAGTATTGGTATAACACCGCGTATAAAGCCTCGACAAGAATGCCACCTTTCAAAGCACTATACGGGAGGGATCCTCCAACTATTGTGAGCTACTTGGAGGGGAGTTCGAGTCACAATCAAGTAGGAAGAGAGCTGCAGGACAGAGATACTTTGTTACGAGAATTGAAACAGAACTTAATTCAAGCTCAGATACGCATGAAAAATTAAACCGACAAGCACCGTCGAGAAGTGAAGCTGGAGGAAGGACAGTGGGTCTTTGTTCGTCTACAGCCGAATAGACAAATGTCACTCAGGTTAAGGCGACAACAAAAACTGAGTCCACGATTTTTTGGCCCCTATCGTATACTTAAGAAGGTCAGACCAGTGGCATACAAGTTGGAACTGCCTAAAGCTTCACGCATACACCCAGTTTTTCGCGTTTCTCTGCTTAAACTGTGTAAAGGACATCCCATGGAGCAGGTTACTCCACTGCCCTTGTTGCTCGAACCAGAGGAGAATGAACATGAAGTCGCTGTAACGAACCTTGAGGACAAGGTTCCTGAATTTGATGAAGGCAATGTTACAAGAGAATTAGCTGACGAGGCAGTAAGCACCAGTCTGTCTACAAACTTAACGACCAAGAATGACACTACAACGAACCTGCTAGAGAGGTGCTAAGGGACAAGGGAGAGAAGGGCACCTCGAGCCTTAACTGATTTTGTCTGTACCTAGAAAAAACCCTAGTCTATATTGCGTAGCATAATCTGTAAAAGAATTCATTGAGTATTTTGTGAACCTTCTTGCTTAATCTATTATCTTTTCTTCCTCTCTACCTTCTCTGTATTCTCTTGTTACTTACCTTGTGTAACATTACCTCAATAGTGTGTTTCGGAATCTGAATTATTGGGATAACGATTATGATCGTCGGGGAGGTCGAGAACCCGAGCAAGACGTTCCCAAAGACGCTTCTTGGGGACGTGGCTTTGGTGGTTTTAGTAAGTAATCTCTTTGTGCTTCCTTATATGATTAAGATTGAGTGTAACTTATCCATGGAAGTCACATTAGTCGGACATGTGTTTAAGGTGTTAGTGCAAGATTATATATAGGGTTAGCAATTGAGTGAAACGAGAGCGTATATTGTCAATTCGCCATTGTTCCATTGTTGGCATGCTTTACCCTATTGTTGATCCTTAAAATTTTAGAACCACTATCATTTCGATACCTATGTTCAAGAATAGATCATATATAAATACTTTAAGAAAAACAAAGAGTCGTACAGTTCGGATTATCGTCTCTATTATTATATCAATACATATGTTCAACGCATTCATTGTGTTATAATCATTGGGATCTTGATGTACCCTGTATTGCCTTTAGATAATCATAACGTGATCCGACTGAGCTTAGAAGTTTCGGATAAGGTCTCTCTTAGCCTTCTTCCGACTTAGACATCGTCAGAGATTAATCCAGAAGTTCCCGAAACTTCGTGTACTATATAATTCATAGTATGTAATAAGGGTAATTATTTCATACACTACTACGAAAACTAAAAGTTTCTACAAGCGCCTTAGTTTTAGGGTTTAGCATGTAGGGGTTTATAATTTAGGGATAGTGATTAGAATTTAAGGTTTAGGGTTAGAATTTAAGGTTTATAAGTTAAAACCTAATCATAACCATATTATCCTAAAAACTAAACTCCAACCTTTAAACTCTAAAATCTAACCCTAAACCCTAAATTCTAACCACTATCCCTAAATTATAAACCCCTACACCTAAACCCTTAAACCCTACCCTCTAAACTAAAACCTTAAACCCTAAAATTAAGGCGTTTGTGAAAACTTTTAGTTTTCACTACCAGTGTATTGAATATAAATCCATGTAATAATGCATATTCTCATCAATGGAATGCATGTAACAATTCCAAATGATTTAACGCTCAAACTAACAACTCGCTAATGGAAGGATTTGATTAACTAGACATTGGTACTTTAATAATTCAGAATACTCAAAAATATAAAGATGAAATTAGAATTTAGACTACAATTTGGATTGTGTTTTAAATCATATATTTTAGTTTAAAAATGTTTTAAAATATTTTAAACAAATAATTTTTTGAATTCTTCGAAAGAAGTTTGTGACTTGTTTGACAGTTAATCAAATACTCGATAATTGATATTGTCCTATGTCGGGTTTCGTCTCTAAAGGATTTGCAGAGGCTCCAGATACCTGAAAAGACGAGTTTGAGAAAAAAAATTAGAGTTTATACTTGGTGAGATTCGAACCTATGTCTTAATGCATTTGGGATAATTTTAGAGGAATATGTTACCACTTGGGCCAGCCCAAGTAGAAAGGCAACCCAAAACTGAATAATAGGCATAGGCCCAAATCTACTTAAACCGGGCGAAATTCTAGACCAAGATAACCGAGCCCGCTGCCGCCAACTTACAGCTATGAGACATTTGAGGCCGGGCGAACCCAAAACAAGAACCGGTCAAATTTTGCATATATGTATAGGTTTTATTATTAGTATTATTATATGTGAAGTTATTTCGTGTATTGGTAATGGATTTTTTTTTCTCCGAGGTACATTTAATATTATCATGTGTTTTATTTACGGTTTTAAATTTTATGATTTAAGACTTAAAGTTTAAAAGTTAGAGCTTAAGGTGCTCTAAATAAAACACACAACAACATTAAAGTTCGTTTGTGAAAAAAAATTACTATCGATACATGAATAATTAATATTATTATATAATGAAGTTATAAGCTATATTTATATATAAAAATATAATCATTACAAATATTAAATAATTTTAAACAAAAAATATAATTAATATTATTATATAATGAACTTTAGTCTACACATGCCTTTTAGTTTTAGGGGTTAGGGTTTTAGTTTAGGGTTTAAAGTTTAGGGGTTTAGGTTGTAGGGTTTAGAATTTAATGTTGGTGTTTAGAATTTAGGGTATAGGTTTAAGGTTTAGTGTTTAATTTTTAGGTTTTATAATGTAAATATGCAAACTTGTGTAAAATTAATTTTACTCAGCATGTGTATAAAAAATTTACCCATTCATTATATAATAAACCTAGTCAAATTTATACGTAAAGTTTTTTTTTTTTTTAAAGTTAAATCTTTGAGAAATATTTCCAATTTTTTTCACAAAACAAATAAGGGTGGAAAATAACTAAAATCTAGTAGATTAGTCGTTGGATCTATTAAGTAAGCTCAGAAGTTTGAATCCTAACGTTGTAAATAGATTAAATTGAGTTGAGAGCATTGTACTTACAATGAATATTTATAGTATTCGATTCGAATTAGTCAACAAATAAATCATATACAAATGATTATAAAATATATAAATAATTTTAAAACTTTAGAGATATTTCTAAAATAGCAAAGAGGGTTTTCTTTTTCTTTTGTAAAGGAAAGAAAAATATCGAAGAGCATTAAATTCAATCAATTTTGGTCCCTCCCAACAATAAAGCATATGGTCCAAGCCCCCTCGTATTGTCCTTTTTAATCTTCTCCAATTATTTTGTAGCACAAAAATAAAAGCACCCCCCCCCCAACATTCAATGTTAGATTCACTTACATATTGATGTAATAATAGATCGGGGAAGTGTTGATTTTTTATGATTTATATTCGATATTTGTGGTTATTTTTTCAACAATATTATTTTTAAGGTTTGATTTTATAATTTTATTTAAAAATACAATATATCTTACCCCTGATATAATAACAAAGCGTGGAAGAGTGGTCTTTTAGTTAATATTACAAGGATTTATATTCAATAGGCTGGCCATGGAAACTAAAAGTTTTTACAAGCACCTTAGTTTTGGGGTTTTGGATTTAGTTTAGAGTTTAATAGTTTAGGTTTAGTAGTTTAGAATTAGGGATAGTGGTTAGAATTTAGATTTTAGGTTTAGAGTATGATGAGGAATTTATATTTTAACCTATAAACTGTAACACCCTAATCAGTATTTTATAAAAAATACCAATTAGAGTATCATAATTTTTTTTTTATTTGCAAAATCATTTACCGAATTTTTATCTATAGAATAAAATCTGATTTCAGGCAGCAACTTAACAATTCTTATCTACAAAGTATATAGAACATAACAGCCTAGAAACTACCTACAACAAAAATTTACCCGATTAGTTAATTTATCTTTATTTGATTATTACCCGATTTTAAATATAATATAACTACTCATCTTTTGCTTTAAACAAAAACTAGTTTATAAGTTAAAACAAACCATATGTAATCTAGTATATAGCTATCTAACTTCTACTTATACATGCCATCTAGAATTATCAAAATACATCAAGAGATGATATTACTGATACCGTTTTTATAACCCGTATAGGTAGGATGCATTCTCCTTACTCCAATTCCTACTTTTTACTTACGCGCGAAAATCATCACACGCTAAGTATATACTTAGTGAGGCAACAATAATATTCAATGAAATTACATAACAATAACTATTAATATGTAACCGTTTCCATGCATTTAAATCAGTAGATATAACTTACCATAATGATAATCATACATAAATATGATATAAGCCGGGTATACATGTTCTTACCAATATACTTGCCATAATTTTAAGAGTGTATAAACTCTTTAACCCATTTATTAAATATTTACCAATTTCATAGCTCGATTATATAGCCTGATTTTTATAGCCCGATTTAACAGCCCAAATATAAACCTATGAGGAACCTGGATACACGAGTCAAATATGCACCGAAGTGCTTCCCGCACATTTATAAGGTTTTGTTTACCATAATACCCGCACATTTATAAGGTTGTGCTTACCATACACTAAGTGTCCCTTATGTACACTATAGTGCTATCCCGGTTATGCAGCGTGCTACTGGACTCTATGGCATGCCAACTATATCTTGTCTCTCAATTGACTTATTTGGGCATAATTTCCGTATTTAATCCACCCATGGCAATGTATATCAATTTAAATTACATTGGGCAGTTCATACCCGAAATAACATCCATAGCATACCATCATCAATAACTAGTGATTAATGTATTTTTTTTCAATCTTTGACATATTTAAAATATGTCGAATATATGATCAATGACATAAATATCATGACATTATATAAACCAGGTAGACTCATCACAAGTCCTACTAGTGATGTATAAAACATCCATGTATAATGTTATATATGCATTGCACTCACCTGATGCCTCACTAGAAATCTTATTGTCGATTTAACCTTAATCTTGAACTTTTTCCTTGTCTTTAGAATTGCTCCTAGTACGATCTTGATCACAGTCACGATCTATAAAATTATCGTTTACCAATTACATACATTTTAAAGCGTATGTTAGTATCAATCTAACATAGACATATGTTAGGAATAAAAATTCCTAAAAATAACCATAAAGTGAATTATTTTATAATTCACCTCAACTTTCCAATTTATTCAAAATGGTCCCTTTCCATTAAACTTTAAATTCAATCATTAACAAATATTCCAAAATACTTTCAAACTTAAAGCATAGATTTCTAACTAATTTTCATTTCAATCCATATTTTTCCTTTATTTGCCATTTGATCCTCAACACTTTAAAACTTCCAAAATGATCCAATTGAATCTTCTAACATCAAATTTCAGCATTATACCTTAACTTTTCAACAGTTACATTTTAACCCTTCATCTTCTCTAAATATGCGAAATGATCCCTTCAAGTTAACCAATTTCCAAATTGGTCCAAACAACATTCTAAGCCTTGTAAAATCATTCTCACATCATTTCTAGCATTAGAAATTTTTTCCATAATTTTCCCTAATATTTTCCAATATACCGAATATGAAGGGTCACTATCCTTAAGAAAATTCTGCTTTTTCCTTACTTACTTGGTTCAAAAAGGTACGGATTCTGCTTTTTCATTGTTTCTTCTGCCTCCCAAGTAGCTTCATCTGCCTTGTGATTTCTCCACATGACTTTAAATAGAGGAATCTTCTTGTTCCTTAATTGTTTTTCTCCTCGAGCCAAAATTTTTACAGGTTCTTCATCGTAGGTTAAATTCAGTTGAACCTCGATCTCTTCCGGTGTAATAACGTGTGAAGGATCCGATCGACATCTTCGAAGCATGGACACATGAAATACATCATGAACCTTACTCAATTCCAGTGGTAAAGCTAGTTGATACGCCATTGGACCAACCCTTTTTAAGATTTCATAAGGACCAATGAATCTTGGACTAAGCTTTCCCTTCCGTCCAAAGCGTAATATCTTTTTCTAGGGCAAAACCTTTAAGAATACTTTATCTCCAACTTCGAACTCAATATTTTTTCTTTTAAGATATGAATAAGAAATTTGTCTATCAGAAGCAGCCTTGAGATTATCTTGAATTATCTTCACCTTATTCTCCATCTCTTGAACAAGATCTGGTCCAATGATCTTTCGATCCTCTAACTCGAACCAATTTAACGGTGTTTGACATTTTCTTCCATATAAAGCTTTATAAGGTGTCATCCTTATACTTGATTGAAAACTATTTTTGTAGGCAAACTCAGCTAATGGAAGATATTATTATCATGAACCTGCAAAATTTATTATGCATGCTCTGAGCATATCTTCCAGTATCTGAATAGTTCTTTCTGATTGTCCATCTGTTTGAGGATGGAAAGCAGTACTGAAGTGTAGCCGAGTTCCCAATGCTTCATGCAATGCACTCGAAAACCTTGAAGTGAACCTTGGATCTCTATCAGAGATGATGGACATAGGAACTCCATGCAGTCTAACAATCTCCTTAATATATAACTCTGCCAACTTGTTCAAAGATTAGTCTGTTCGAACTGGTATGAAATGTGCCATCTTCGTCAATCGGTCCACAATCACCCAAATCGAATCTTTCTTACCTGGCGTTAATGGTAAACTTGTTACAAAATCCATTGTAACTCTTTCCCATTTCCATTGTGGAATTGAAATCGGTTGAAGCAACCCTGATGGAACTTGATGTTATGCCTTTACTTGTTGACATGTTAGGCACTTAGCAACGAACTAAGAGATAGCTCGTTTCATTTCAGGCCACCAAAATCGACTCTTTACATCTTGATAAATTTTGTTGCCTCTTGGATACATAGTTAAAGGACTGAAATGTGCCTCCAAAAGTATTTCCTTCTTTAGATTCTCATCTTCAGGAATGTACACACGTCCCCGATAGTACAAGCATCCATTTGATTTTATTTCAAAGTCTTTAGATTCACCATTCTCAACTTGCCTCTTCTTTTCCAAGCATTATTTATCCTTTGCTTGCAATTCTTTAATTCTTTCTATCAAGGTAGACTTGATCTGAAACTCATCCATTAATGCACCATTTTCTTGCACCCTTAACTGAGCATTTAATGATCTCAAGGCAGAAAATACTTTCTGGCTAAGTACATCTACTACCACATTAGCCCTCCTCGGATGATAATCAATGATTACATAATAATCCTTAATCAATTCTATTCATCTTCTCTGCCTCAAGTTAAGCTCCTTTTGAGATAACAAATATTTCTAACTTTTATGATCGGTAAAGATGTAGCACTTTTCACCATAAAGGTAGTGACGCCAAATCTTCAATGCGAATACCACTACAGCCAACTCTAAATCATGAGTAGGATAATTCTTCTCATGAGTTTTGAGTTGTCGAGAAGCATACGCTACAACATTTCCCTCTTGCATCAATACACAGGATGCATCACTATATATGTAAAATCCTTTTCGGATTCTGGTTGTACCAACACATGATCTTCTGTTAATATCTTCTTCAATTTATCAAAGCTTTCTTGGCATCTGTTTGTCCAAACAAATGACACATCCTTCCTTAATAGCTTAGTTATTGGAGCGGCAATCATTGAAAAATCTCTCACAAATCACCGACAATAACCAGCTAATCCCAAGAAACTTCTCAATTCAGAGACACTTTGCGGAACTTTCCATTCGAGTATTGCCTGAACCTTCTTAGGATCAACTCGAATTCTTTCCGTAGAGACTACGTGTCCAAGAAAAGCTAATTCAGACAACCAGAATTCGCACTTTGACAGCTTTGCATATAACTTCTTTTTTTAGAGGATATGAAGAACTATTTGAAGATGAGTATTATGATCCTCTTTGGTTTTTGAATAAACCAATATATCATTTATAAATACTACCACAAACTGATCCAAATATGGCTGGAATATCTGATTCATCAAATCCATAAAAGCTGTCGGTGCATTGGTAAGTCCAAAAGGCATTACTACAAACTCATAATGCCCATATCTAGTTCTGAAAGATGTCTTCGGGATATTTGCTTCCTTGATCATCAATTGATGATACCCCGATCGAAGAACAATTTTAGAAAACACTGACGCTCCCTTATGCTGATCAAAGAGGTCATCAATCCTTGGTAAATGATATTTATTCTTTATCGTCACTTTATTAAGTTGACGGTAATCTACACATAACCTCATTGATCCATCCTTCTTTTTCACAAATAAAACCGGAGCTCCCCACGGTGATATACTTGGTCGTGTAAAACCTCTATCCAATAATTCTTGCAATTGAGCCTTCAACTCTTTGAGTTATGTATGAGCCATTCTATAAAGTGTATTGATATTGAAGTCCAATGAGCACATCAATACCAAATTCCACCTCTCGATCTAGAGGTAATCTCGGTAATTCATCCGAAAATACATTTCGAAATTCCCGCACCGTAGGTATATTTTTCAAATCTATCTTTGTCTCCGAAACATTTATCACATAAGCTAAATAAGCTTCATACTCATGTGTTATTAAATTTTCTGCAGATACAGCTCTAATCTCATGGCTCAAATAATTTTGGCTTCCTCCCTCAAATACTATTTCTGAACCCTCTGGTCATTTTAAGACTACTCTTTTTAATCGGCATTCAACCATAATGTCATATGCCAACAACCAATCCATTCCAATAATAACTTTGAATTCTTGGAAAGGCAATTCCATAAGATTGGCTGGAAATTCTCTTCCTTGGATCCTTATAGAACACTTTTTGCATATTCAAACTACTTTGGTGTTTTGTCCTAGGGGATTAATAGCAACTACCTCACTCGAAATTGGTTTTAATAGTATATTTCTTTCATGTATTACTTTAGAACTAATATACGAATGGGTAGAGCCTGGATCAATTAATGCAAACATAGATCTACCAAAGAGTTCGATCATAACTGCTATAATCTCCGAGTCATCATGATCATGAGCAGTCTTGATGTTGTATACTCAAGCAGCACTCTTGTCTTCTCGACCAGGTATAGTTGTGGATACTCCTGGTTTGCCACCTGTATTTTCTTTGTTTTTCTGGGACGCTGCAGCTGACCGATCAGAATGAAGCTTTGGGCACTCCCTTTTGAAATGGTCGGCTTGTCCACAATAATAATAGTCTCCACAGCAAATCAGCATTGACCAAAATGCCTCTTTCCACAATGTTCATATTCTAGAAGAGGACAAAATCTGAAACCCCGAGTACCCGCAGTAACTGTCTGAGTTTGTTTAAATTTCCCTCTTGAAAATCTCTTTTTAACAGAACAAGCTGATGATACTTGGCTTTGCTATGTAAAACTTTTACTGCGTTTGAATAACGACGTAGCAAAAGAACTTCCCGGTCTTTTTCCTGACTGGGCTTGTTTTTTCGCTTTTTCCTCAAAATCCATTTTCTTTATAGCCTTTGCTCGATTTACAGCCTCTTGGAAAGTGGTGAAATTGTGGAAAACCAATACTCTCTTATACTGAGAGTCCAACCCAACTATAAATTTATCAATCTTGGATTTTTCAGTGGGAATAAACTCTTCTGCGAACCGGCTTAGTCTATTGAATTCACATTCATATTCATAGACTATCATGCCAGATTACTTTAAATCCAGGAACTGTCGCCTCATTTCCACAATAAACAGATCTCCGATATACTTTTCTTTGAATTTCTTCTGAAAGAACTCCCATGTAACTTTGTTCTGGAGGAACTCGTACAGTGACGACATTCCACCACACACTGGCTTATTTCATCAGAAGAGATACTACTCCTTCTAGTTTTCTTTGATCATCACAAGGAATCCTACTCAACATAATCTTAATATCATTTAGCCAATAATCAGCAGACATAGGATCAGCATCAACGTCACCTTTAAATTCTGGTTAACTCATTTGGGACTGATACTACTGCTCTTCGATTGATAATAGCATCCAATGCTTGAAGAAATAAGCCTTGGTCTTGAACAGGCATATTTCTTTGTTCTGGAGCTACTGGCTCCACATTCTGTTGTCCCTGAGGTGGATTCTGATTCACCTCGTTACTTCCACTCTGAACAGGCATATCTTGCTCAAATACCTGACGAGATCTCCGATGATCTGATATCTGCTAATGTCACAATCATCCTTTATAAGTAAGGAGTAACAATACTAATTACTAGGCTTCCAATTATATTCATACAAATATCAGTAATCTTGACATCCTAGTGGCATGTATATAATTTCCACTATCTATATACCCGATTTATGTCCATAACCGGTTAAACTTGTAGCTCTGATACCAATAAATGTAACACCATAATCAGTATTTTATAATAAATACCAATTAGAGTATCACAAATTTTTTTATTTGCAAAATCATTTACCGAATTTTTATTCTATCGAATAAAATCCGATTTCAGACAACAACTTAACAATTCTTATCTACAAAGTATATAGAACATAACTGCCTAGAAACTGCCTACAACAAAAATTTACCCGATTACTTAATTTATATCTATTTGATTATTACCTAATTTTAAATATAATATAACTACTCATCTTTTGCCTTAAAAATAAACTAGTTTATAAGTTAATACAAACCATATGTAATCTAGTATATAGATGGCTAACTTCTACATATACATGCCATCTAGAATTATCAAAATACATCAAGAGATGATATTACTGATACTGTTTTTATACGCGTGAAAATCATCACACGCTAAGTATATACTCAGTGAGGTAACAATAATATTCAATGCAATTACATAACAATAACTATTAATATGTACCCGTTTCCATGCATTTAAATAACTAGATATAACTTACCATCATGATAATCATACATAAATATGATATAAGCCGGGTATACATGTTCTTACCAATATACTTGCCATAATTTTAAGAGTGTATAAACTCTTTAACCCATTTATTAAATATTTACCGATTTCATAGCCCGATTACATAGCCCGATTTTTATAGCCTGATTTAACAGCCCAAATATAAACCTATGAGGACCCTAGATACACGAGTCAAATATGCACCGAAGTGTTTCTCGTACATTTATAAGGTTGTGCTTACCATAATACCCGCACATTTATAAGGTTGTGCTTACCATACACAAAGTGTCCCCTATGTACACTGTAGTGCTATCTCGGTTATGTAGCGTGCTGCTGGACTATATGGCATGTCAACTATATCCTGTCCCTCAATTGACCTATTTGGGCATAATTTTCGTATTTAATCCATCCATGGCAATCTATATCAATTTAAATTACATTGGGCAGTTCATACCCGAAATAACATCCATAGCATACCATCATCAATAACTAGTGATTAATGCATTTGTTTTTCAATCTTTGACATATTTAAAATATGTCGAATATATGATCAATGACATAAATATCATGACATTATATAAACCAGATAGACTCATCGCAAGTCCTACCAGTGATGTATAAAATATCCATGTATAATGTTATGTATGTATTGCACTCACCAGATGCCTCACTAGAAAGCTTACTGTCGATTTAACCTTAATCTCGAACTCTTTCCTTGTCTTTAGAATTGCTCCTTGTACGATCTTGATCACGGTCACGATCCATAAAATCACCGTTTACCAATTACATACATTTCAAAGCGTATGTTAGTATCAATCTAACATAGACATATATTAGGAATAAAAATTCCTGAAAATAACCATACAGTGAATTATTTTATAATTCACCTCAACTTTCCAATTTATTCAAGATGGTCCCTTTCCATTAAACTTTAAATTCAATCATTAACAAATATTCCAAAATACTTTCAAACTTAATACATAGCTTTCTAACTAATTTCCATTTCAATCCCATATTTTTCCTTAATTTGCCATTTGATCCTCAACACTTTAAAAACTTCCAAAATGATCCAATTGAATTTTCTAACATCAAATTTCAGCATAATACCGTAACTTTTCAACATTTACATTTTAACCCTTCAATTTCTCTAAATATGCGAAATGATCCCTTCAACTTAACCAAATTCCAAATTGGTTCAAACAACATTCTAAGCCTTGTAAAATCATTCTCACGCCATTTCTAGCATTAGGAAAATTTTCCATAATTTTCCCTAATATTTTCCAATATGCCGAATATGAAGGGTCACTATCCTCAAATTTTTCCAACTTGATTCAAGCATGAATTCAACTTCTAAACATTGTTTCTAAGCTTCTACAATCATTTCCATGCAAAAATCAATCCAATCTCAACTTTCTATCAAAACCCTAACTTCAAACAATTTAGGATTTAGATGCTTTCAAGTAATTTCAATCATCATACAAGCTTGGATATAACTCTACAACAATAACTACATCAAAATTTCATCTTAAAACATCATATATAAACATCCCCTTCATCCAACCAATTCACAAAACTAGGATTCCAAGCAAAGAAAGCATGAACAATGGTACCAAAAGATAGAGAATTTTCTAAAGATCAATTTCATGTTTCATGCTTTCATCCAAAATCTAATCAAATAGGCTTGAAAATTAAAACAAAATTTTCTCTTACCTTGGATGCTTGGTTCGAACAAGAGGAAGATGATGGAGAGTTGTCTTGATATTTCATTTAATTCCAATTTGGCCATTTGTCCACTAATTTAATAATCCTAAAAAATCTCTCTTTTATGATAGAAATGACCAAGTTGTCCTTTTAATCCAATGCTCCATCTCATACCACATGTCTACCTACTCATCCAAGGGCCAAAAATAATCCAAGGAGTTAGTGATTACCAACTTTACCCTTGAAATTTCTCAAAATTACCATCTTGCCATTTTTCATCCAACGGTTCATATTTAACATGGAAATCTACTTTAAATCCAATGGTTCATGTTAAATACTACCATTTTAAGACATGGAAATAACAATTTTAACCTTGCCTTATCATCCTTTAAAATATCTTAAATTCTCGATTCGATCTGATTATCCGAATATTTTTCCAAACTTTATCGCTTTATAGCCAAAAATACAAGCTCCGTACGAAAAATCCGAGTAACATGAAAACGTCATTCTTGGAGGTGAACTATTCATTTACGGGACTAGAATACATAACTTTTGAAAATTACAGTTTAGTCTCTAAACTTTTCCAAAGTTTATACTTTGACAACCAAACTTTAAAAATTTTCATTTTGGTCACTAACCAAAAATATAGGATATTACATAAACCCTAAATAGTAACACTTTAGACATAAACCCTTAAACCCTACACATTGAATTGAATTCCTAAACCCTAATTTAAAAAATTACGTAATTAAAATCAACAATTAATAAAACCATATTAGATCGGTCGAATCAAAATATATTTGAAGCAAAAATAATATATAACTAAAACAGATATTTTATTAAAATAATAAAGTAACTAATTCAATTAATAAAAAATGAATTGGAAAAGTATATTTCTAGGGTACTGTAGTGTTACATTTGATCCAGTAGTGCCATTAATGTGGGTTATTTCATTGTCGTTAATAATAAAAGGGTCGGAAACTTCCTTTGCCGACACTTTTTTTCTTGCGATGTATGCTCGAATAAGTACACTTAGAATCACTTAATTATTTAGAATCACTTAATTATTAAGTTTGATTGTAATTAGTTATTTTCTAAAAAAATTATTATTTAGTTATTCAATTAAAAATTTGTTATACGAACAGGATTGGTCTAAATGATAAGCAATTTGATATCGCTTAAGCATGTTTCGGGTTCGAGACTTTGTGCATGCAAAAAATTCTCGTTAGGAGACTCACCCATCAAAAGTTAGGTGTGTGACGCGGGTTGGTCCGAGTTAGTCAATGCAAAGTCTCGAAAATCAAGAGGGCAACCAAAAAAATTGTTACAAACATGTAAATATCTGGTAAAATGAATGAAAGGCGGTGATGTTGTCTGATATAATAAAAGTTTTAGTCCCTAGAAGTTATATATATATTGTAATTCTATCAATTTAATCTTTGTTTTTTCTCCTAAATATTTCATTTTATCTCCTAGAAGTGACACATTACTTTTCTGTTGCTGTTATCCAATTGTTGTTTTTATCGGTAATTTGTTGATGTTTTATGGTAGAATGCAGTTATCCAACCACTACTTTGATCGGATGAACTCGTTTGGTTTGACAGTATCACAATAAGACTAAATGAATTAATAAGAAAATGTTAACTCATTAAGTCATTTGTATGATATTGTCAAACTAAATGAGTTTATTAGATCAAACTAGTAGTTAGTTAAATTAATCGAGTGTATATATGTTAGACACTCGTTTCAATTTAATGACGAAATAACCTACTTACAACATTTTTTCAACTAATTGACTCAAACATTTTAAAAATTAATTCATTTATAATCAAACTAATAATTGAGTGTCATTATAATATTTTTTTCTAACAATTTAATATATATTATAGCACGCGTATTTTTTTTCAGTGCTCAACAGTGGGAAGTAGTTAAACAAGACAACCCTAAAATCCAGTTCTTTCAAGACAGACACTCGAGAGAATCGAGAAAAAAAGGTCAAAGGAAATGGTTAAGATGTTCGTTCTTCCCACGTGATTTTTAGTATTAAATTAAAGAGTTAACAACACATTTAGTTCAGATTCCATTCTTTAAGCATTTAAAATTTATATTCGATACATATTCAGATATAAACACAAAGATACGAAGACCAAAGAAACTTTGAATACGAGCAAGTCCCTCCATTCAACTTGAAAACTGACTGGAAGATGAATTTATTTGTCTGTTTTACGTTTTAGAGTTTTATTAACTTCGTTTAAAGATTTATATTAATTCGAATTCGAATATGTGTTGGATATGAATAATACGAAAATTCATAAATAAAATGTATAAATAGGGAGTAATGTTCCATATTCGCTCCAAGCCAATCATATATGATTTGAAAACTGGCTTTTGCAACTGATTTGTTGAATGGACTACATCAATTAACTCTATATCTATGTCTCGATCTCGATTTCGAATCAATTAATTTTATATTCGATTATATTTTTCTAACTTCAACTCCTATCACCGTACTTATTTTGTTTTTTTTTTTGTTCACATATAATATTCATTTTAATGGTTTACATTTTTTTTCTTTTCGAGTTAAATATTTATAACTATATAAACGGTTCAAATCAGAGAATAATCACAAACCCTAAATCAAATAATAAATTTAACAAATTTAACTCAATTCGAATAATCCTCTTTTCCATTAAACAATGCCCTTATCTTTGTGTAACTTGAAATTTAGTAAACACAGTTGAGAAGATATATGCGATTAAGCATGTTTGAACTTACATTCTCCTACATGATACAGTAACAAACAATCATATCAACCGAAATAATACTCGATAAAGTTTTTTTATATTTAAAATAATTATAACACATTAAAAATGAATGAAACAATCTTAGTGTATATGTATCTGTCTCGAGGAAAAGACAAAGGCACTCTAATTAATGAAAATTTTGACCAATCAAACTCGTCATAAAGAGGTGGAACCTTCCCTCCAATGGCCAAGACGAAAAAAACAACATTTCAATACATAAAAACGATTTTTTTAATATTTAGTTTCCAATTTTATTATTATATAAATCATGTTGTAACTATTATTTTAAGGATAATTATTTGATACACTGGCGGTTGCGACTTAGCTTTTAGGGTTTAGGAATTTAGTTTAGGGCGTAGGGTTTATGGGTTTAGGTTTAGTAGTTTAAAATTTATGGATTGTGAATAGAATTTAGGGTTTATAGGTTAAAACCTAAATCCTCAACATATTATCGTAAACCCTAACCTCTAAACCCCTAAATTTTAAACCCCTACACCTAAACATACACCCTAAACTCATTCCTTAAATCCTAAAATTAAGGTGCTTGTGGAAACTTAAAGTTTTCACCGCCAGTATATTAGATATAAATTTTTATTTTAATTAATATTTTTTTCTAAAGTTTTAGATACCCAACTAGACAACCAATAAATGTCGGGTTCAACCACGAGACTTGGGCGAGATGGTAAGGGTTTCTCTTACCTTAACTAGTTAGTGGTTGTCGATCCTCGCTCTAGATATGCAGCAGGTTTAAAACTTGTTGTCAGCCCTATCTTCATGTGGGTTAATACGAACACGCGAAATATTAGTTATTGAATTTACTCCGGTTGATACTTTAAGAAACGAAGAAAAAAACCCAGTGGGGCTGAAGGAAAGAAGTTGCAGAGGACAATGGCAATCAAAAACTTTTTAAGACAAACCTTAGATGCTGTCAACTGTCATGCACCATGTTTCATACACATGGAGATGGGTATATTAGAGCACGATGCCTATGGTTCAATACATATATACATGCATGCATACATACATACAAACATCATACATATTAATTTCAGTGTATATCCCGGAATGTAATCCAGATTTTATATAAGTTTTCGATCGTTGTAATTCGGTTTTCAAAGTATTAGTATCGTATCATAAAGTCATTATACGAATTTGATGGTCAATTTATGCATTAAACATTAGTTCGAATATGACGTAGAACATACGAAAACATAAATTTATTTAAACACAAATCTTAGAAAATGTCGTTTAATTTAGGCAATGAACATGAAACTCTGTTTACATTTTTGCTTTCAGAGCAGCCAAGCAGAACTCAGGTTTTAAGTCTAACAATGGAATCACAAATCCAGAAACAGTAATAACATTAAAAAACTAGAAAAACGTCCGTCCAATTCGTCAAACTCAAGCTGATTCAGCAGCAGCTTCTTTTATACTGCCGCAATATATCACCATTAGAGTAAGGTAACCTAGAAAATTAACCTCCATTTGGTCTAACCACGAACGGGAAAACCGAGCTCCGACTCTGTAGTCGAGTCGAATTCTGCATCGCGAGCATAAAGGTTCATGCAGGTTTTTGTTTGGAACCTGTGAATAATTATGCTCTGTTTACAGATTAATGGAAGCAAAAACCGAAGTCGAAAAAATGACTTTCTATTCGAAGTTAGTCAACTGCACTTGTTACCGATATGAACAATTTGGCAATATGTGATTTCCGGACTTTCATTAGGCTTCCATCTTCCAAATCTTGCTGCCGGCATCGGTATCTTGCGGTCTTTCTAGGGCGACAAGTTTGGCACGTGCTGCTAACGCGACAGCTTTCTTTCCCTTTTCATCCTGAGTGAGTCCGCAGGTTTCGCTGATGGATCCAGACCTCAAATCACCTGGAGGGATGAAGCAATCGATTGAAAGGCCTGGTACGTTGAAGGCAACCTCTTCGATTGTCCATGCCTCTTCCATCTTTGTTTTCGTATGGCTCATTGCAACTTCTCCGAACCTGAAAAGTGTGACGACTGAACGCCCGGAATGTGCTATCATGATACCTTCAACAGGTCGGTAATCATCGAGATATGAATTGATTGTGGTTTCCCAATAAACAGTATCACCACCGTTAGATTGGATGCGAGTCAGATGTGAATCTTCAATGTGAACGAGAAGTCCGGTTTTCTGACTAAAGTAGCCAAATAAAACATGCCTAATGATCTCAGCAGGGCCTTCGCTCCTCGCCTTCAGTGTCTCCGGATCGGTACAAAGCTTGAGGATGAAGCAATCTTCACCATCAATCTTTTTCTCTCCTATGCATCTTGCATCAGCAAACATACTAGCTGTAGTTCTCGGATCAAGACCCTAACACCAAAGACATTATCAGAAAACGAAGAAACACTAAACATATAACCGAACATCATCGAAAACCTCACCTGAAGAGCACGACGCAGCGGTCGGACAGGCCCCTTTGCGGTGTGACTACCGAGCCAAGGCGTGTGCCTCCACACGAGCTTCCCATTACAGCCAGCACGAACCTTACTGCCCCCCACCGCAAGTTCGACATACCACATGTCCAGATTCATTTGCCAGAGCACAAAACCACCGGACTCCGCCCCTCTAGAGGGGTTACGATTCTTAACCGTTCTCGTGGCCGTCTCGTATTCGCAGGCTACCATTTGAAGCTTTCCCATGGCATAAGCGTTTCGAATCGAGTTTTGCAGCTTCTGCCCACCGGAAGCAGCTGCATACTGCTGCAATATGTACTGAGCCGAGGAAGTTTCCTACAGGCAAAACATAACAGGAATCACCGTACTAAATCACAGCATTTTAGCAGGAAAAAAGAATCTACTAGTTATCTATTAGAATCCCAAGAAAATTCTACCATAAATTTTCCAGCTAACCAAACAGATGGAATCAAACTGTATAAAAGGGGGAAACTAACAATGGGGGTGTCTTTGATGCTCAAATGCGGTAACGGGTCAGTGAAGCTGACGTGAACCGGAGCCAACGGCGCACCCATGACCCCAAGCAACAGCTTTAGATCGGACCGCCGACAACTCGAAGCAACGGAAGGCGTCCTCGATAACTGTCCCTTGACCCATTGGCCTATCCCCGACCCGCTTGGAGTCCCCGACTTCGCCTCCATCGGGATCGGGGCCTTCCATGAGCGGAGCCAACGCTTCCCCGACCGGCCTTAGACTCCCGGATCTCGCGATCAAAGGCTCCGGTTGTGGCACGTAACCGCCGCCGCCATTGCCGTTGGTTTTCTTCCTCCGCAACAGGCCGGACATGGGGGAACGAGCTCTCGCCGGCCTGACGGACTGAGAGCGGGAAGGTGAGAGCCCGCGAATCACTTCTCCTTTGAGAGCTGAGAAAAATCCTTGCCTTTTGTCCATTTCTAGTCGGATTTTTCACTAAAAAATACCCAAAAAATCCTTTTTTGATTTGGAAACGGAAGAAGACAGCAAAAACACAGAAGAAAAACGAAAGGGTTTTGGATTAATGGGAAGTTTTGATAGAAAAAAACAGAGCTTTTATGTTCATTTCATGGATTTTATCAGTGAGAAACTGTTTTTTTTTTCTAGGGAGAGTGTAAACGTTGCGACTTTTCAGAGAGCGAAATGCAGTTTTATTGTGTTTAGTGTTTACATTATAGTTTTTTATTGTCTTAAACAAAAAAAATAGCATTAAACTATGTTTTTTTATTTTTAGCCCTTAAATTATAATTTAAATAAAATAGGCTCTTAAATTATTATTTTTGAGCAAAATATGCCCTTAAGCTATCATTTTTTGTCACTTTAAGTTCCTAAACTATTTTTTGGTCAAAATAAGTACCTAAACTATATCATTTTTCTTATTTTAGTCCCCAAAACTAGGAGTGTTCAAATCCGAGTACTGGGTGTTCGGGTATCTGAAGTACCAGGTACCCTGATCTTCAAGTAGTAGAAAATGCGGCCCGTGTCTCTACCCGGTTTTTGCGGGTACCCGAAAATTCGGGTATTTGAGTACCTGGATATAAATATATATATATATATATATATATATATATATATATTAAATATAAAATATTTTATTAGTTTAATATAAAAATATAAAAAATATGTATTTATTAGTTTAATATAAAAATATGTATTTATTAAATATAAAAATGTTAGATTTTTTTACTTTAATGTAAAAATATGTATATTGAATATAAAAAATATTAATTTTAAATATATTCGGGTACCCGAAAATTCTTAATTTTGTGACCCGGGCTCAACCCGAGATGTGACGGGCCGGACCCGGGTAAAAAAAATTCCGGGTAAATACCCGGTTATTTATGTTCGGATAATCGGGTCGGGTCAGTCGGGTTGGGTATTTTTGAACACCCTTACCCAAAACTATTAATTGGTCAAAAAAATTTGTAATGTGTCAACATCTTATTAGTCGAAATAATTTTCTTTTGACTTAAATAACTATCGGACTTAAAATGACTAGAAATGATAGTTTAGGGGCTTATTTTGATATATGATATTTTAAAATTTAAAAAGAACATAATATTTATATATGTTAAAAAAGCCTATAAAATAATATTTTTGTAACCATGGACTTAAAGTGACCAAAAATTATAGTTTAAGGGCTTATTTTGCCCAAATCATAGCTTAGGGGCTTAAAGTGGCCAAAATGATAATTTAAGGGCCTATTTTGCCCAAATCATAGTTTAAGGGCCAAAAGTAGAAAAAATGCACAGTTTGAGGGGTTTTTTTTGTTTAAGCCTTTTTTATTCCAAAACTAACAATTTTAATACAATTATGTGGAAAAGTACTATTTTATTTTCAAAAAAAATATGTTAAAAAATTCAAAAAATAGGAATAAAATAGGGTAAACTACATCAGTAGTCACCGAACTATGGTTTCTTTCTTATTTTGGTCACCGAACTATTTTTTGGCAAAAACATCACTAACGTTATGTTTCCTTCCTATTTTTTGGCAATATATGTTATTTTATAATATTTTTATTCAAACTAACAGGATGATGACACGTGTCACTGCCTATTAGTGGAATAAAAGGAATGAAAAATCAAGTCCCTTAAGCAGCCAGAGAGATTCGACTAATAGACAGTTAACAGGTGTCACAATCCTATTAGGCAGTTACACGTGTCACCATCTATCTGGCTGCATAATGGGCTTGATTTTTCATTCCTTTTATTCCACTAATAGGCAGTGATACGTGTCACCATCCTGTTAGTTTGAATAAAAATATTATAAAATAACATATATTGCTTACGAGGAGATAAAAGAAATGACATGAAAAATTAAAAAAATAAAATTCCTAACTGTCGGGGACCAAAATAGGAAGAAAACATAACATTAGTGATGTTTTTGCCAAAAAAAGTTCGGTGACCAAAATAGGAAGAAAACATAACGTTAGTGATGTTTTTGCCAAAAAATTAGTTCGGTGACCAAAATAGGAAAGAAATCATAATTCAGTGACTACTGGTGTAGTTTACCCAATAAAATTACATTCAGTCTTGAATTTAATATATTTTTAAATTTAATTCTTAAGTCTTTTGGTCCAAAATCAACGTGCATAAAAATGGATTAATTTATGAGAAGTAATAAAGTTTAGGGTATTTATTGCATGGATAAAATATATTATAGGTAAGTAATTATAAGTTTGATAATAAATATGGTATTCTTCGTTAAAAAATAATAATTTAGTCAGTCAAATAAATTTATTTTGATAAACGTGTTATTCTGCTGTTAAAATTGAAATAAAAAATGGTATAATATAAATTTTAGTTTCTAAAATGTATATATTCTAGAGTACTAATTTGGTTTTAGTTCGAAATAATTTAATAAATATGACCCTTCATAATTAAAATTTCTATTAGTGAAATGATTGTTTCCACTAGCATAGGACATTAAGGTCCTAATGATTTTTTTCATTAGTTTGTCGGTTGTTTAATAGTAAAGTAATTATGTTTGTCAAACTATCGTATATGTCAATTATCAAGCTGAGAAACGGTAGCATGGAGGGTGCCAAGAGGTTAGAGGGTGCACTGTCAAAATTTTAAAATATGAGAGTTAAATTTATTAAATTATGACTATATTGATAAAATGTATACGTTTTAGAAATAAAATTGTTATTATACAATTTTAACGGCACAATAATATATTTGTCAAAAAAATTTAATTAAATAACTAAATTATTACTTGTAAAAAAATTAACATATTTATCAGAAAGCTTATACTTAAGTGACATGTGATATATTTTAATTATTTTAACCAAAAAATTTAGTTTAATCAATTTTTTGATCCTCTGACTAACTAATTTAAATCAAATTTTTCATAGGGCCGACCTTCCCAATCAAAATTTTATTAATTGAAAATTGTGTATTTCTAACCATGCAACGTCATCGGAGGAATCGGGCTTCGGGCATTTGCACTGGGCAGCGGCAGCATATATTCAGCAAAAAGTTTAGTTGCGTTTATCGGCGAGTACAATGTTAAATACTCGCGCGACTAGCCAAGTGGTGGCTCTGTGGAAATTTTGTTATTCAAAGACGCGAACAATTTTTGGAATTAGCCAATTACAAATGCGCATGGTTTCCACGTGGCGACATGTTAGAGAGAGTAGGTACAGAAGACTTTAAAAAAGTGTGATAAATTTAGCCCTCAATTTTACAACTTTTATATTTAACTTTTAAATTTTTTTAGTTAAATTTGATCTTATTTTAAAAAAATCTGATTATTTTTAACGAAAATGCTAACTAAAACATCCAAAATTTATTCTTTATTGCCAAATATCACCAAAAAAATACATACCAAAATAGCACCCATCTCTCATTATTTACTATAATAGCAGTTTTTGACTCAAATTCAAGAAAAACAAGAATATTTTTATGTGTTTTTATCTATGTGACACGATCTTATTATTTTAAGAGAGGTGGTGCGACTGAAGGAAGGAAAAATAAAAATTATACGAACATTGTCTAAAAAGAAAAAACATGCATAGTATGTGTTGGGAGGCAAAGACTTGTGTGTATCACTCTTGCCTTTAATCACGCAATGAGTGTGCGTTTAAAATACTATCAAATTTCACATTGATTAGACGGTTTTCAAGTGTTTAAATGTAGTATTTAAACACACACTCATTGAGTGAGTAAAGACAAGTTCATACATGCGTGTTAACGTTGCCGTCAGTTAGTATGAATAACACGTGGACTGACATGCCAAATATCATATAAACACAATTAAAAGTTTAATGTTCTTACTATTCTAATTCAATTCCAGATGTAGTATTTTTAGTTCAATTTTAAATTTAGATAAACTCACACACACTTACATACTACGCTGCTTAAACTTTGGTCACTTGAAAAAACATGTCATTCTTACAGAAAAATAAATGATTTTGAGTCTTTTAAACAATTAAAAGCTAAATTTTAATTATTAAAAATATCTAAATAAGTAAAAAAATCTAAATATTAAAGAAATAAAATTAGCTGAAACTGTTTTTTTTAATTTAATGACAGAGATTGAAGAGAAATTCTAAGGTGGGACAGCTTATGGTGAGGCTAAAATGAGGCGCTACATAAATTCTTATTAAAATTGTAAGAATTTATGTAGAATTGGGTAATGATTTAGGTTGGACCGAAATTCTTCCTAACTGGGTAGAATTTGTGTAACTACATAAGTTATTATCAATTGGGTAAGAATTTGTGTAGATTTTGCCTTAGGTAATAATTTGTATAACTACACAAATTCTTATATTATAACCTAAATTCTTACACAAATAATAAAAATTTGTGTAGATTATAATAATTTGTATAGTTACACAAATTATTACCAACTGAATAAAAATCTGTGTAAATCAACCTTATTTTAGTTGTATTCTAGAATTTGCCCGAGAATGAAAGGAGCTTATGAAACAAACTAAAATTAATGACAAGACATATTTATTGCGGACAAATAAGGTCTATGCAAACACCAAATCTTAGCTGTTGAAACAAACATTGCAGATTCTAGTCAAATTTTATTTTGAATTTTGAGCTCATTCGCTATTTAAGATTCTTTGTCCAATATTTTATTTTATGTTTTTTTTTATAATTTTTTATATTTAATTTATAAATAGACTAATTCGAATAGAGTATTATAAAAATCTAATATATAGTATAATTTTTTATATCTAATTAAAATCCAAATTTTAAGACTGTTGATCTTTTTAATTTTTATATTTAAAGGTTTAATAAACTCTTTAATATAATAGCATTTTAATTTTTTTAATAAATTATTATCCCTCTCAATATATGATTTTAACTCTGTCTCTATAATAATGTCCAATACCCATTCGAATATATATAAATTTATTTTTAAAAATAATTGTTGTTACGATGATTTGTCAATGGAAGGGAACATAACTAAAGTATATGGAAACGGAAAAGGCTTTTTGAAAGAAAAAAAATCAATACGCGTTTTCAGCTTTATTTTCCCTTTTAATGCATACAGCTAACAGGTCTCCTCACCACTTTTAGAAGAATAAAAAATAAATGGGTAAAATGACAATTAGGTCCTAAGTTTGTCAATTCTTCTCAATTTAGCCCCTAATTTTGTTTTATCCACATTAATCCTCGTAATTGACAACTTTATTGGTAGCATCGATACACATCAATCCGTACATAAAAGTATTTTTACCAATCTTTACTTTGATGTTTCGTGAATCTAATGTAATATGGGAGGGTCATACCTATAATAGAGCAAACTGAATTGAAAATATCGTTCTTATAATAGATTTTTATAGTATCTGATTTGAATTAATCGAATAAACTAGTATAAAAGATATATATCCAATTCTTTTTATTTTTGTTTTTGTTTTTATGCTTTTGTTTTATATGCATGTTGATCGATAAACGAACTTGCTGGGCAACTTTATTACACGTGATACCGAAGAGATAATAAATTAATGGTTAAATTCCCAAACAAGGGTCTAGTTGTTTAGATGTTATTCACATAAGGTCTAACATTTCAAAAAAAAATAAGGGCATAAAGTTTCTGAATTTGCCTAAATAAGGATCTAACATTTTCAAATATGATCATATAATAAAAGAAAAACTTATTGTCACAAAAATTAGGCCCTTATTTGAGCAGATTTGAAAAATGTTAGGCCCTTGTTTGAGCAAATTTGAAACATGCTAGGCCCTTATTTGACCATTTTGAAAGATCAGACCCTTATTTTAGCATATTTAAAAACATTAAACCTTTATGTGAACAATCCTAAAAGATTAGGCTTTTTATTTCAACATAAAGACTTAACCGAAATTAACAAATTATACTAGGGTGAGTATTCAATCTAGTCGAATAAAAAAATTTGAGTTAGTCGAGTTGACGAGTCCTATTTAATAACTCAAAATTTATTTGAAATTATTTCGTGTTGAATTGAGTTATTCGAGTTTTTGTTCAAATTTAATTGTAAATATTTGTAATGTTATGGTCCTAATCGATTCTAATTTAAATGACTTTTTATTACCTTATATGATATACATATATATTTCTTCATATGTAATATCTCAGACAGAGTTGAAGAACTCTACTCGTACTTGAAAATTGATCCACTAATTACTAAAAAATTTAAGAGATGAGTCTCATTTTATAACTCAAATTTTATTTGAATTTTTTAGAGCCAAGTCAAGTATAAAAAATTACAATTTGAGTCAAATTAAGTTTAATTTTCAAATCGAGTAAAAAAACTTAACTTTTTTTAATTGAATTTTACTCACCCTAAATTATATCATTTATTTTTTTAATTTAATACTAGTGTATAATTTTTACTTTCGAGCTACAAATATTATAAATGTTGCAAATTCGAACACTTGTATATGTTACATATATAATAGAAAGATTACTAGTAAAACCTGTAATTTTAAAACTAAATCATATAAAATACGATCAAGCTAATAATTGAAATACATCTAGTTACACCAGAATAAATATGAAAAACACATGTTTACATAAGGATGGTAACATGACTGAATGAGTTTTTATCATCCCGACTCTGACCCAAAATATAAAAATCTCAACGTGACCCTGATTTCAATATAATATAATTTAATCCTAATCTTAATTCTACGTAATAAAAGTATAATTCAACCTCGATCCGATCTCATTTTAAAAAAACTAACACCCCTACACTGACCCAAAAAAACTGATGAAAATATTAAATGTACTATGTATTTTTTTGGATAATTGTTAGCTTTTATTATCTAAGAAGCAGCAAGCTGCTACGAATTACAATTTAAAAGAAATTAAATGATGGTCTTAAATTATCTACACAAATGAATATTAATAGAATTGCTATCATCTATACCCTTTCCCCTGTAATCTATCTCTAATTATAAGCTTTATAGTGTTAAAAAGAACCAACTCATCAGGAGTTGAGGTGCGAAATTACCTCCAATTCTTCTCCTGTCATATACAATAAACTTATGCACCCCAAACAATTTTCAGAATGATAACAAGAAGCGACTTCCTATTTTGATTCACGATTTCATTTAAATGGAGAAGATCATGCGGATTTCATTTAAATCCGACCGCGACCCGAACCCAACATTTTTAACAAAAAAACCCCACTCTACTCGCTTTGATCTGCGATTAAAAAGAAAAAAAAAACCCAACCACGACCAAATCGATCGAATCAAAATCTATCGAGGTCGAAAAAAAAATGTCAAACCCATTTACACTATAATAAAATCTTAACTCAACCCTTTATTATAGATTCGTTTTGTCCAAGACCTACGTACCACGGGGCAGCTTTCTTTGACAATTATTGTATTTTTTCTATTTGCTTTTAATTAAACTATAATTGAAGTTGCTTTATCGTGTACTTCGATCAATATATCTCATGAAATAGAGGGGTAAACTACCTCAATAGTCATTAAAATATATTTTATTATAGGGTAAACTACTCTAGGTACCACCTAATTATAGGAGATGACCCGTTTTTGCTACCAATATTTGAATTGGTCTAATTTTACCATTAAACTTTAGTTTTCGACTCGTTTATGTCACTCCGCCGTTAACTTCTTAACGGATCCGTTAAAAAGTTAACGACAGAGTGACATGGCAGACGGTTGATGATGTGGAGGCCAAACCAAAACGATGTCGTTTTGCCCAAAACAACCTAAAATGACTCGTTTTGACGATAGGTGAAAATTTAAAAGAATTACTCTTGTGGGGGTTTGAGCTTGGGATCTTTAGAATCAAATAATTGGATTAAACCACAAGAGCGCCCCACAGTAAAGACCCAAATAAAATTCTTTTTTTCTTATACATTTAAAACCGTAAAATAATTTTTTTTTTCAGAACATCATTACAGAAAATCATGAAATAGAAATCCAGAAAGGTATACTACAAACTCTGACATAAAATAAGACATGACATACATGCCCACTAACTGCAAAAACTGATGTCGGCCCTATACCATGATCGATTTCTTCTAACCTACGATGTTAAAAACAAAGTGAGCTTGGAAAAGCTCAATAATACAGAACTACCAAGAGATGCTATAGGCAACATGAAAGTTTAAGGTAAAGCATAAAACATACATAAAGATCATGACATCAACAAGTTTCCATTACGGTATAGGATCTCATATTACGCCATACATAGAGATAGTAAGGTTGTTCAGTACCTGAACTTTTGAATACCAGTCGGGCATTCTACAATCCAAAAGAATGAGAAAATAGTGATATTTTATAGGAATCGAGCCATGGGGCTTGGTGTGTCCTAACAATCATAGATCGAGAAAAATAGATAGAAAGTTTCAGGCAACTGTAAAATTTTGATAGAGGTAAGGGAGGAGGCAGAAAAAAATTTAGTATCAGCCTAACTACCCTCTAACCGAACTCCAGTATGCAGTTCCCTTGAACCGCATCTATACAGGCGTTAACCCAAGCCCATTGGACGAAGGTGCCATTGTAACCCCATCGACCCGACCTAGTCGCAAGACCGAACCGAGCAAGCTACATTAGGTTTACCAAAGAAAACCGTGAAGATAAAACTCAAAACGCGTCCATTTTTTTCTTTTATCTTGTCTAGATGCATAATTATTGACCTACATGTACATACTGATCTCAGTTGAAAATCCAACTCAATCGGGCGTCGAATTGACATCTAATTGATCACAATTGTAATTTAGGTACCAAATTGCAATTTCAAAAAATTGTAGGGTCTTAGTTCACTTTTATATTACCAACCTTTAATTAAACAGGTTTCATGCTCACACATTAAAAATTAAGTCAAAAAGATCATCCAATCTCATTTAATTGCATCCACAACATTCAGGGACCAAAACGTAAGAAAACGGAACTTCAGAAGATTCCAAATAACCAAATTAACTACCACCGTATCGGTACGGACAAGGGTGGTTTGACACGCGTTCATTATTATAAAATTCCAAAATTCCAGTAGCCAAAACTCGTTCCGATACTCCATTGCGTATCGAAACATCCTTCATGAAAATACTATACCGTATCGAAACACCTCACCGTGTTTGCCTAGACCCATACCGAAACAGTTGCCCGCATACCAGTATGCTAAGATTGGAATGGCTTACTCGTACTGAAATAGGAACACCCATACCGGTACGCATGGACCTGAAATGTCCATTTTTGCTGGTTTAACATACTTTTGACTATACCAAAACATCCTAACATGCCCCTAACACACATCCAACATATTCAAGGATCAAACCACACCAAAGCAAACTAGTTTCAACATCAACACAATGCATCATACTTCAATTGTAAATCTAGAGGCATGCTTCCTAGAAAACCAAGCAAGCAAAACATGAAACTTCAAATCATCACCACGAACAATCATTAATGGCCATTTACAAACCAAGAGCAACAAAATAAACTTGCTCAAACAGGGAGTTTAACAAAACATCTCCCAAAACAACAACGGAACCCACATTTCCCTTATTACTTATAGTCTAATCCAAAAACATATTTTGGTTACCAAGTCTTGTTGTGATCCCTTGCTTCCCGCTGCCTTCTGAGCCTTTAATTCTCTGCATTGATGGACAAAGAGAGCGTAAGCACACTAGGCTTAGTGAGGAGTGCTCAAAAGCAACACACCATCAATGCATTTAAACCATTTCTCTACAACACATTGAAATCCCATTTCAATCATCCTTTAAACATCATTTAAAACATTATCATGCCTTGGAAACCATGCACTTAACATCTTTAAAATCCAGCATATTAAACCATATGCAACATGTATCATTAACCAACATCAAATCCCATTGCTAAACCTCAATTTAAGTCTTCCCATGCATAACAACCATATACAAAGCTTAAAGAGTAAACATGTATAAATCACATTATACAACATAAACCTTTCAATGATACATTAACAATTATATTGGCTTACAAGTGATCATAACCAAGTTTATTTACCAAAATAGTTCATCGGATACACGGATTCAAACAAGTATCCTCGCAACACTTCAAGCCATCTCAACCGAAATAGTGATACAATCACAATCGCGGTACATTAACAACCGGGTACACTTTCAACCCACGGGGACACCAACCCATTGCATCGGTTATATGTTTAATCAACTAATGGAAGTTTACGGTACCATATAACCCATCTACTGTTAGGGTACTTGGATGGAGTTTACAGTACACCAAATCAAAACCCCTCAACATCCAAGACGACTCCTTATAGTGTACTATCAATCCTATGGTCGGCCAACTATATCCGATAACAATTTTTAAACCACATTACTTGCCAATATAATTAACCATTTACCTCACTGTTTTTCCAAGTATTAAATCAAACCATTTTCCAAAGCAACAAACCATGCTTTAAACCACAATTATAAACCATATACTTACAAGGATCACTTACCATGTGCATCCTTCAGCATTACATGCTCAAAAAGGTATCTCACATACTTTTAAAACATGTTTAAACAGTAGGTTCAATGTAAATCAAAACAAGTGCATAAAACCATTTCATTCTAGCACGACCGAGAGAGAAAACCACGTTATACTTACTTCTGAGTTTAAACCAGCGTTTCAAGCTCGGTTTAAACTCCTACAAACCACTTTTAAAACATTCTAAAGCTGGAATCTATGTTCTCACTCACCAATACGTGAAACCTCGATTCGCTGATGCAAAATTAAGCGTCCGAAGCCTCCAAAGCTTCACCGATCAATTTCGGATCGACCTCATCTATTTTAAACACATTACAACAAAGGATTAATGTATCTCAATGCATTCAAAACACTGCAACAACAAATCCTCACAGACTTCCATAATCCTCTTACTATTTCCCAACCATAACAACCGAAATCATCATCTAACTCTTTTCAAACACAACCCAGCCACAATCTATCAATCTAACATTTCCATAATCATCAATTAACACTTAAAAATAGGATTAATTCATCCAAAATACTCCTAGCAATTATACAGCCATCACAACTCCACAAACACACAAATCTAACTACCTTATCAACTAGGGATTCAAGAGTTTCGGGATTCCATTATTAAAATCAACTTAAAAACAATATAATACATCCAAAATATGTTTACAAACAATCCTCAACACTGGAAAACATATCCAATTCGAATCTTCCACTATTTCATCAATTTTACCCAATTAAATCCATTAATCATTATAGAAACACAAAATCATGTTATAAAACATAAATCAATGATCAAATATTTTGGAATATCAATAAAGAACCATTCAATGGAGGAGAAAATGAACCTTATCTCTATTGTGTGATTTCTTCCTCAATTGGTTGATTAAAGCTAGGAAAACACAATATTTCAATAAGGTTTTGTAAATCAAAGATAAAGAATCATTTACAAATCAAGAAATTAAGAAAAACAAGTCTCTCACCTCTGTGATTTGATGAAAATAAGAGTGTTTGGCAGAAAAGAAGTAGAGAGAAAAAGTTGAGAGAAAAGTTACGTGAAATTTCTTTTAATCTAACAACTAACTTTTTAATAATAAAACTCTTTTAATTATCTTTAAAACACATGTTAAAATATCTTAATTGGAGGGAAAAATCATCAGCCAAAACATGGTAATATAGCTCCTTAAGGATTCTAAGAATTTGACCATTTTCATTTTAGTCACCTTTAAAAACAATTTTCAAAAGTTACATTTTGGTCACTTACCAAAATGCCACCCTTCCAAAACCCATTTTCAAAAATTGTTTTCACCAATATTAACCATATATTAAATATGATTTTAACCATTTTCCATATTTTTATCTTACCGAAAAATATTTACTCTCGAATCTGACTCGAATCCCTAACCTGGTCCATTGGACCGTCTAACAAGCCAAAAAACCGCTAGGCCCAAAACTGGGGCGTTACGGGCATCCTAAAGGGTTACCGTAGGTCCAGGCAGAATTATCCTAGCCAAAGAATAGGAACCTAATACAGGCGGAATTACCCTAGCCGAAGTGTAGGAAACGAATACAGGCAAAATTACCCTAGCCGAAGCATAGAAACCAAATACGGACGAAATTATCAGCCTGATCAAGGCTAAACCTACAGTCTTCAGTCAATATCCCAATACCAGTAAAACAATTTTAAACGGTAACTAGCATCTCAATAATTTGTAACATTGTACTAGGAATTTAGGATACAAGCAAATGTTTAATCAGTAGAACCGGAGTGTAAGGGCCCATGAATAAGGTATACTTATATCAAAAATCGGGAATCAGAAGTCGTGTTTTACTTCAGTTATCAGGATCACTTGGGATCAGAATGGATAGAATGGTTTTCAATTAGGGAGATTATTCTTGTAAACATGGGAAACACTAGATAGTCTAATTTATCACACAGTTCCTTGATAATAACAAAATGAGACACTAAACTATAGTCCATTCTAGATTGATTTCAGAATCAAGAACCATATTCAAAGGAATTCGATATTTATCATCTTCATCCAAGTATTCAGGAATTATACCTTAAGATCATTTAGGATTTCTGGTATATCATGATTATGCAGGATTTCAGATATATCATGATAGATTTTGGGAATTTGGGTAGATTAGGATCAATCAAGATTCCGGATATATCAGGAGAGTTCCAGACAATTTTGCTCGTAAGGACATTTTGGTCATTTTAACACTCATAGGTAATTTCATAGTTTAACTCCAATAGGGTAAGTTGGTGATTTGCTATGTTGAAGTTTGCTGACTTCTTGCCACTTGTCAAGCTTCCAAGTTCATTCCACTAACCACGTCTCATCAATACATTACTTTTTAAGTATTCGAATAGGTACACCTCACACGTGTTTAATATTTAGTTCTAGCTACGTGGTATAGTTGAACAGGTCACTGACAAATTATCCTGGAACGGGCCTCGAATGGTTGAACATGTATTTTTACAGTATTCTTTCATTATTTTAATAGTATTAAGAATGACTAATTTACATAAGTCAGACTTCAAACCCATAGGGGCATTGCATTGATTTTGGTATATTAGAAATTTCAGAATTTCCAAGCTTTCACATATCTCAAGTCACGTAGGCATTTAATTATTTAAGCGCTTGATGGTAGTTCAAACATTCTAATCCTCATGGTCCTTACAACCAACTCATTCATTTCAGAACTCGAGAGTACATCTATCATTTCAGTTAATTTGGTAATTTCAGTGCTTGAGGTTATTTCAGTCATTTCAATCAATTCATTCTTTACTGTCATTTAGATCAGTTCAGAAATATGGAGATCTTCCAGTAAATTTATCTTCAGGTGTTTATCCAGTGTTTTGTTATCACACATATTTGCATCTTAATACCGAAGTCTTTCCCAATAGATCATGGATTTCAAATGAAGTAGTTATTTTATCAGATTAATTATAAATTCCAGGTCATTTCCTTTGTTGGGGGTATTTTAGTTATTTTTACATCTTAAGGCTATTATCATCATTTTTAACAAAATATTTCAGATATCAAATCCTTTAACACTATTAATTGGATTGGGAGATTAACTATCTTATTAATCACTTACTGAACTCTAGATCTTTCAGTCTATTAAACTTCTCTTTCAAATAGTTCATTCTTATCCAGATTACCATTCTTTTATTTTGTAATCGAATTGACTTAAGCATGGTTGAAATTACACTTAATCATAGTCTTGCATACTTTAACAGAAGACCAACATGTTTCATAAAGCATGCAAGAGGCAGTAATGTATTACCTGGACTTTGAGCTACATTATTCGAGCTCTTAAAATTATCTTCGATCATTTTTGAACTCGGCGTCCCTCCAAATCTCAGATTCTTGGATATATGAATACCTTTATTTAATCACAATCCAAAATCAGTCCTTAATCACATTGCCTTTAAACTAAATAATGAAACACATAATCATGTTCGGGTCCAATATCAGATTTAGAGGCTTTCAGGTTAGAATTTCACAAAACGGAACTTCAAAATTGTACCCATGACGTCAAAAAATGTAAAATAGAAATTTTTAAAAATTTTAACTTCAATGCCGACATCAACAATCAAAGTTAACGCTGACGGCAACCGTTAACGCTAACATCAACCGTCAACACTGATGCCATTGGTCAACGCTGACATTATCAGTCAACACTGATGTCAACGGGTCACGGGTCAACCGGGTTGACTTGATCAATGGGTTGATTCGGACAAATTGACTTAATTGGATTGACTTGGATGAGTTAACTTAGTTAGGTTAACTCGGTCAACACGCCAGTTCGGATCTGGCGGATTAAGTTTGAGCCCAATCGACTCGATTCAAAACCGGACCGGTCCAGATCAGAGGGTAACCATGTGGCCGCCAAAAATTACCTCCGGCGGCTCGTGAGAGCAACGCGTGGCCTAAAACGACCAGAAATCACACTAGAATGTAGTAAACGACCAGAAAAGCTTGATTAACTTGGTTGACGAGGCTTATCGAGGCCTACAACGATAGAAAATACGGCAGAAAGGGGAAAACTGTTTAATTTCTCGAGTTTTTGAAGACCTACAAACGGTGAATAAATTGATGAACGGAGGCAAGGGTCTTGTTCGCATCGATTCAGTGAACATGGTAGAGTCAGTGATGGACACGAACGGAGCACAGCATCACAACGATCAAAAAACTGTAGAGAAGAGATCTTTGGTTTTCGTCGAGCGCTCAAACGGGTCTCCACGGCGAACGGTAGGACTTCAGTGCGAGTGTAGCATGGGGTTTTGATCGGAGCGTAGCGACGGTTCAAATATTGGTGGCAGTGACGGCCACGGTGGGGCAGTGATGGAGATCGAGGCGGTGACCGGCATTTGAGGGGAAAGCTTTGAGACATTTCTGGAATCTCCCCCTCTTTCCTGAAATAGATGAATGTCTGCAAATGAGGGAAGGTATATTGGGTCTTTATTTTATTTTTGGTTCAGACCTTAAGACTAAACTTAATATCAGTCTAGCAAGCTTAAATCAGAAAAAATCTTAGTCCTGATGGTTAAGTCTTGGGTTCACTAAGCACGGGTTAAGGGTTCAAAAAACCATGGTAACATATTTCTCATTTTTTATACCAATTTTATTGGGTGTTACGTATTAAACGACAATTGAGATTAATTTAATTTATTTTTGTTAAGATTTCTCAATTTAAATAATAGTAAAGCTTGTCCTCAATGTTTTATAGGTTTTTAATTTCGCCCTTAATTTTTTAAATTTCAACCTCATTGTTTTAAAAATTTACAAAAAAAACTTTTTATTCTTTATATTCTCCTAATATAATAGCAAAATTAGTCTTCAATGTTTGATTATTTTCCAATTTCATCATTATTTTTCTTACAATATCAATCTCATTATTTCAAAAAGTCCAATGTTAATGTTGAATTTCTTTACATTTCGATACACATTTTCACAATTATCTTCCGAAATATTGTATATGCTTTGTTATAAAATATTCCAAGACATCTATATTTTATGATAAGTAGTTTATCTCGTTAAAAAATATTTACATAAATTATTTTATTAGGTTAAAATATTTTTATATATAAAATTGATTTTGTAGTTCAGATTAGTACTTATATTCCTTTTTTTCAATTTATTGAGGACTAATTTTGTTATGATGTGTTTGCAAATTTTTGAAACATAAAAATTTAAAAAATTAAGGGAGGAATTAAAAACCAGGAAATATATTGAGGACTAATTTTGCTATTATTTGAATAAAGAAACCTTAACAAAAATAAATTAAATTAATCCCAACTGTAGTTTAATATATTATATATTATTTGTGTTACTAACTTAACAAAAACATAAGTTGCTTGATGGTTTAACCCAAATATATGATTCTAAATGACCAATGTTTAAACTTTCATAAGAGCATTTTTTTTTAAATTCTATCCATCGTCAAAATGACGTAGTTTTAGGTTGTTTGAGCATCAAAACGACATTGATTTGATTTAATTTCCACGTCATCGACCGACTGCTATGTCATCATCCCATTAAGAAGTTAATGCCAGAGTAACATAAACGAGTTGAAAAGTAAAGTTTAGTGGAGAAAATGGACCAATTTAAAGGTTAGTGGCAAAAACGGGTCATCTTTTATAGTTGGGTGGTACCTGACGTAGTTTACCCTTTATTATAAAGTAATGACTATATTATAGGCATAAAGTCAAAAGTTGCCCCCAACCTTTGACCTTTTGGTCACTTTAGCCCCTATTCTTTTTTTTTGGTTCGAACAAACACCTAACGCTTCATTTTTGTTCAAATTTCACCCTCGTTGGAAGGAAACCGTTAGTCAACTAACGGTCAACGACTGAGGCTGACGTGACATCGTGATTTTTTTTAAAAAATTAATTATTTTTATATTAATTTCTAACCAATCAGATGATGACACGTGGCACCATCATATGATGACACGTGGCACCATCATATGATGACACGCAACATCATTAGATGATGCCACGCGGCCGATTAGTTCTAAGGCATAAGAAAGAAGCAAAATTCAATAGGTGTCCATGGGGGATTCAAACCTGGGCCATTAGTTGAATAACTCAACACACAACCACTAAGCCAACATACTATATTGTTATTTTTCTACCACTTATTTTATTTATTCATTACTTTATCTATTTGAAAGTGAAGAAATACTCATTAAATTATTCACTAATATATCCTAAAACCTAAAACCCTAAAAACTAAAACCTAAACATAAAATCCTAAAACTCAAAACACTAAAAACCTAAATCCATAAACTCAAAACCCTAAACCCTAAAACCAAAACCTTAAACATATAAAACAATAAACCCTAAACTTAAAACCCTAAACTCTAAACTCTAAAACTCAAACCAATAAAAACATAAATCCATAAACTCAAAACCATAAACCCTAAAATTGAAACCTTGAACATGTAAAACCCTAAAACCATAAACCTTAAACTTAAAACCCTAAACTCCTAAAAACATAAACCATAAACACTAAACCCTAAAACTCTGAAACACAAAAAACCTAAATACATAAACCTAAAACACTAAACCTTAAACCCTAAACCTAAACCCCAAAACCTTAAACATTAAAACCAAAACCTTAAACATATAAAACACTAAAACTATAAACCATAAACCCTAAACCTTAAACTTAAAACCCTAAACCTTGGTGTTTTATGTGTTTAGGGTTTTGGTTTTAAGGATTTGGGTTAAGGGCCTAAGGTTTAGGGTTTTAGGATTTTGATTTTTAGGGGTTTATGCTTTAGAATTTAGGGTTTAGGATTTAAGGTTTAGAGTTTAAGTGTTTTGGTTTTTAGGGTTTAGGGTTTTAGGTTTTATGGTTTAGGAGTTGAGGGTTTAGGGTTTATGTATTTATGTTTCAATTTTAGGGTTTAGGGTTTTAGGTTTAAGTTTATGGTTTTATATGTTTAAGGTTTTGATTTTATGGTTTAGGGTTTATGGATTTAGGTTTTTAGTGTTTTGAGTTTTAGGGTTTACGGTTTAGAGTTTAAGGTTTTAAGTTTAGTGTTTAGGGTTTATAGTTCTACATGTTTAAGGTTTTGGTTTTAGGGTTTTGAGTTTATAGATTTAGGTTTTTAGTGATTTGAGTTTTAGGGTTTAGGATTTTATGTTTAAGATTTTGTTTTTTAGGGTTTAAGATTTTGGGTTTTGGGTTTTAGGATATATTAGCGAATAATTTAATGAGTATTTCTTCACTTTCAAATAAATAAAGTAATGAATAAATAAAATAAGTGGTAGAAAAATAACAATATAGTAGGTTGACTTGATGGTTGTGTGTTGAGCTCCATATGGACTCCTATTGAATTTTGCTTCTTTCTTATGCCTTATAACCAATCGGATGATGCCACGTGTCTTATATATTGTGCCACGTGGTAGCGTCTGATTGGTTATAAATTAATATAAAAATAATTTTTTTTAAAAATCACGATGCCACGTCAGCAAAGTGTCATGTCGACATGCCACGTCAGCCTTAGGCTTTGACCATTAGTTGACTAACGGTTTCCTTCTAATGAGGGTGAAATTTGAACAAAAATGAAACGTTAGGTATTTGTTCGAACGAAAAAAAAATAATAGGGGCTAAAGTAACTAAAAGGTTAAAGGTTGGGGGCAATTTTTGACTTTGTGCCTATATTATATATAGGGTATATTTATATGAAAGTTTTGGCCAGTTCAATCTAATTCAAAGAAGACTTGATTCAGGCTGTGACAAATTGTAATCGTTTTGAACACTCAGAAAACAATTATTCGCCGCTAAAAAATTCATTGAGTGTTTTCGATGGTAAAAAATTGTGTTATTTTTCTTAAATAATTTAGATTCGAACAATATAATTTATATAATATGTGTATATTGTCACGGGGCTAGACATCTGAACCAACCTAACGTGCGGCCTTAGTTGATGTTCTTAGACAAACGACTAAGTAAGCCTGAAATCCTTCTCCGGAAGATCGAATACTTCCAATGCTCACAAACACAAGATCGTTCCAAGAGGAACCGAACAAAAGAGAAAGGCAACGAGAACAAGAGAAAGAACGCTCAAGAACGCGAAAAACACTACAGAGTGTTTTTAGAGTAAATTCCAAGTGTATTACTCAAATGATGGATGAATACAAGTGAGGTGGTGAGGCCTCTATTTATAGTTGAATCCCCATACAATGAACGGACGAGATCGAATCACACTTACGGCCCAGATCGAAAGCCACCTACCAAATTTACACTAACTAAGGAAACTCTATCACTATGAAATTCTTTCCTTAAGTTTGTGTTTACATTGAGAGATATTCTTATCCCTTGGAATATTCCCCGGTAAGATGCCATCTATTAATTTACCAGGCTCAATGTACTTGGGCTTTCTTTCAGTCTCCAACGATCAGACCAAGTCTGGTGGTCTTCTTGGCAAGCCTAGAACCTCTTGGGTTGCTTGTTGCGCATCTGTCTCAGACCCAAATGTGCGGGCCGTGACATTCTCCCCCACCAAATTTGGCGATGCCCTCATCGCTGTCTCAGAAAAGACTTCTCTTGATTGATCTTGGATCTTCCATGGTACCTTGGCTTGCTCCCAACTCAGAATTGGGCAACGATGTTCCCCCATAAGAACGGCTCCCCCCATAAGGAGCGCTCGACTCGGACTGGGTTGTCTTCCGATACAGACTGCTCGCCTTAGTTCTTTCCGCTGTGTAACTTCTCGCTCTGCATCATTGCGCACATCTTGATGAAGTTTGAGATGCGCCTCTTTCGTGGCATTCACTCTAACCGGCATCAACCCTTCCCTCGTGAAGGTTGGTGCCTCGTTGCACATTGGCAACTTTTCCCGCATTGACCCTTCTTTACACTTGAAGTTCAATGCTTCATCCACCTTGCCCAAAGGTGCTTTTTCTACAGGCCTCATGTCGCTAGCTGACTTGGGCAACTCTTGCCCCACTAAAGTAGTCCCTCCAACAGTAGCCCCCAAAGCGATGTCTCATTGGCTTGGAGCATCCTCGGCAAGCTGAATGGCAGTCAGCGTCTTGGTTCCTTTACCCTTGTCTCGGTACGAGGGCACAACGCAACGTTGCTTGTGATCCAAAACACAGACGATGTCGGCACAAGGAACGATAAGAGCATCTATACGGTCAAGGAAGCTTAGTCCCAAAACAAAATCAAAGTCATCTAAATTGATTACCTTGATGTCTTCCTTGCCCTTCCATTCACCAATCTGCAGCTCAACCTTCCGTGTCGTTCTAACAATTGGAACTTCTTTAGCATTCACAGTCTTGATCTTTCCAGTTGAACCCACAACTCTAAGACCAAGTTTGTCGGCAGCCTTCTTGGACATGAATAGATCGGTTGCTCCGGTGTCCACTAGAGCACTCCTCGATCGTCCCGCAATGTTGATGTCGACAAACATCAACTCTTTCTGCTTGCGTACTCTCGCCTTAGCAGAATTCAATATCATCGAGCCAAGTCTCACAGCCTCGCTCTATTCGGGCTCGCCCACCCCATTGGATGGCTTGACTCGATGTGGGCATGCTCGCAACTTGTGTGGCCCCTTACATTGGTAGCACTTTAGTTGCTTCTCTACCCTCGGCTTGATTGCTTTGACACTCGCAATAGCACCAAGTCTCGTCACTTCTTCATCCGACTCCTCGGACACATCGCTTTTAACAGCATTAAGACGATCATTCTTGGGGTAATCTTTCATCATGTGCTTCTCTCCGCAGATACAGGACACAAGACCTTCCCCATCTTTGACTCCCCCACCATAGCCCTTGCCTCAGGGCTTGAGGGACTCCGCCATCTCGAACTCGGCTATGGATTCAGCTGCGGCCATAGCCTTAGAGAGTTCCTCGACTCTCATCCTCTTCAGCTCTATTTTGGCCCATCGCTTAAGCCCGTTCTTGAAGATAAAGAGGCCTTCGGCTTCAGCGATGTCCGTGACTTGGAGTTTGAGTTCAGTGAACCGTCGGACATACTTCAGGATGGAACCTTCATGCTTGAGTTCGTGCAGCTTCTCCCGAGCCTCCTGTTGGGCGTTCTTTGGGTAGAACTGTTCCTTGAACTCAACCTGAAACTCTTCCCAAGTCCCGATGGGAATATCCTTGCTCTTCTCCTCAGAGCATCTGCGTCGCCACCATAAAAGTGCAACGTCAGTTAAGTAAACAGAAGCAATGTTTACCTTATCCGCATCATCCTTGATGCCTGTAGCACGAAAGTATTGTTCCATGCTCCACACAAAGTTCTCCACATCCTGGGCCGATCTAGTTCCGCTAAACTCCTTCGGCTTTGGCACGTCTAACTTTGGTCTGAATGTTGCCGTGTTTAACATATCACTCACGACAGCCTTGTAAACTTGAAGCTCTCCCTTGAGCCCCTTGATTTCCTCCATCATCTCCGCCTTCAAAGCCTTTAGCTCGGATTCGAGTGCATCACTCCGTCTATCCGCACTGTCGGCACACTGGTCAAAGTCTCGAACGTTGTTCCTTAAATTCTGCACGTTGCTTTCGAGCTCCTCTCCCGAAGAGTCCAGCTCGTCAAGACGTACTCTCACAACGTCGATCTCCTCTCGGGCATCCTTCATGGATCCTTCGAGCTTTCCCAACCTTTCTTCCAGCGTAGGCACAGTGTTGCTCGGACTGTCTCGCTTTCCATCGTCAGCCTGGGTCTCTGCACCCTTTTGTGCTGCAACATTCCCTCCTTTCTTTGCCATCTCCAATCAGTGTTTGCGCTCGAACACTCGCTCTGATACCAACTGTCACGGGGCTAGACTTCTGAACCAACCCAACGTGCGGCCTTAGTTGATGTTCTTAGACAAACGACTAAGTAAGCCTGAAATTTTTCTCCGGAAGATCGAATACTTCCAATGCTCACAAACACAAGATCGTTCCAAGAGGAACCGGACAAAAGAGAAAGGCAACGAGAACGAGAGAAAGAACGCTCAAGAACGCGAAGAACACTACAGAGTGTTTTTAGAGTAAATGCCAAGTGTATTACTCAAATGATGGATGAATACAAGTGAGGTGGGGAGGCCTCTATTTATAGTTGAATCCCCACACAATGAACAGACGAGATCGAATCACACTAACGGCCCAGATCGAAAGCCACCTACCAAATTTACACTAACTAAGGAAACTCTATCACTATGAAATTCTTTTCTTAAGTTTGTGTTTACATTGAGAGATATTCTTATCCCTTGGAATATTCCCCGGTAAGATGCCATCTATTAATTTACCAAGCTCAATGTACTTGGGCTTTCTTTCAGTCTCCAACGATCGGACCAAGTCTGGTGGTCTTCTTGGCAAGCCTAGAACCTCTTGGGTTGCTTGTTGCGCATCTGTCTCGGACCCAAATGTGCGGGCCGTGACAGTATTCTTAAACGATTAATAGTAAAAAATAAATAGTATCATGTAGACATGTACATCGGAATATTAAAAATATATACAACTATGAGATCTCAAAACGCTAGGTATGTCGCTTGGTATAGCTCGTATGAATTCAACAAAATGTAAATGGATTATTGTCAGACCTATATTAAATTTAGATTTAATAATAAATCATTTCCATTTAAAATTTGATTACGAAATATACAAATGCCCACGTAGCTTTTTGTTTTAATATTCTTTTAGTTATTAGTATAATTTTTAAAATTAAAAAATATCGTAACATTTTTAATACTATTTTTGAATAAATTACGTAAATCATCACTGAACTTTACTCTTAAACCTATTTTAGTCATTGAAGTTTCAAAACGTTCAATTACTCACTGGAGTCTAGACATTTTATGTTTATGGTCACTAAAGTTTAGACATTGAACCTTTTTTGTCATTCTTAAACCCCAAACGATCATAGATGGTGATCGTTCAATCCCAAATTTCACTAATCACTTCGTTTTGCCCCCCGAGTATGAATTTGGTCTCCATTTTATCGGAAAGTGCTCAAAAGTTCACGAATCGGCCAAAAACCTTCTAATTTCTCTCTCATCGTTCTCCCTCCTCCGCCATTGGATGAAGCTTATTTCTCAACATGTTGCTTCTCTCGTGTCGATGAAGCTTTTCACCGTTCGGATCTTAGAGAAATCCTTTTGTTCGTCGGTAAATGGGCGTTGTCAAAAAGTTAATGGTGCAAAAATGTTAAATGCTTAAACTTCAGTGAGTAAATTGAACGTTTTGAAACTTAAATAACCAAAATAGATTTGAGAGCAAAGTTCAGTGATGATTTACGTAATTTACCTTTTTTACAAAAGATATTTATGGAAAGAATTTTGTACATAATGCCTATTTAGCTCTCGTTATATGAAATAAAAGAAGTTCTTTAATATGAATTAGATACTCATTTAGGTCTCTATAATTTTGAAGTTAAACGATCGGTAAAGAGTGAGAAAGGTTTTTTTTGCTTTAAACAAACTCTCTCTAAACCTGACTTGAAAAAATCGAGTTGCGAAAAACTCGATTAAAAAAAAATTAAATTAAAGTCTGAGTTATAAAGTGGGAGTTCAAATAACTCATTTTTTTGTATTTAATGGATTAATTTTCACGTTCGAGTCGAGTCCCTCAATTTTGCATGAAATATATATCATATATGAATAAATATATATGTGTATTGTATATAATTATAGAAAGCCGTTTAAATTGGAACTAATTAGTACCATATTATAAATGCTTTACCATTAAACTTGAACATCAACTCAAACAACACAACTCAACTTGACTAGAATGTCATAAACTCGATTCGAAAAAATTTTAAATAAAGTTTGAGTTATAAAATAAGAATTGTTAACTCGACTAACTCAAAATATTTTAACTCAACTTGACTCGATCGAATTTTTACCCCTACTCTTAATGCCATTAAGATATGAATACATACATACATACATACATAATCTTTAAATAAAAAAAGTTCAAAAATTTAAACTCATAACCAAAATATTCTCAACTTAACCTAACATAAACATAAAAAAACATTCCTCTTTTTCACCTAACAACAAGAAACAACAGACATGAAAACACCTAGAGAATCCGACCAAAGTGACAACATCAACATATAAAACAAAAGCCCTCTTAAAACATACATCAAAGCAAGTACATTTGCTTTGCTTCTTAACGACAACATATATATCCTTACAGCATAACACTACAGATTGCACTATCTGCTATTCTTGCAAGATTTTGTTCGGCTCAGCACCCTTCTCCCGAACGGATTGCTCTGGAGGAATGAGTAATTGTGTCGGATCAAAGACAAAAGAGCAGTGCGGAGATCTCCCTGTTTCGAACAAAATAAACATATGGTTAGGGGGGGGGGAAACATTCGACTACGGCTTCTGATTGAATTACTCGAGTTCCGACACGTTTTAATTGAGTCTTCAAATTATGATATTGTTCAAATCAAGCAGTTTTGTAAGTGTAGCGGTTGTCTTTGACTTTAAACGCCTACTTGAATATTACACGTTCAAACTCAAATGCACAATTTCTAAATTGCTATAACTATAATAATGTCAATTGAGTTGAGATTTAACCGACACCTATATATATTATCAAAATGCATTTACTGGACTACAATGTAAAACTTTAAAACCCTAACTAATTATTTTGTACGAATACGTGCTTAAGCACGCGTTGGTCATGTGCAAAACCTTGAAATTGCTAAAACAAACAATACCAATGTCAATTTAATTAAATCTTAGTTGATATATATATTATACTATCAAAATGCATACACTAAACTATAACATGAAACCCTAAACCCTAATTGTTTTGGTAAGAGTACAAGCTTAAGTGTGTTGGTCAAGTGCACAACCTAAAAGTTGCTACAATAATAACAATGTAAATTGAGTTAAAACTTGGCCAATATATATATATATATATATATATATATATATATATATATATTAACAAACTGCATTACCCAACTATGATGTAAAACCCTAAAACCTTAACTGAACACAAGCTTTGGTGAAGTGCACAATCTCTAGATTGCTAGAACAATAACAATGTCAATTGAATTAAAAATCAACATATATGTAAATATAGACTCAAAATGCATTTTCTAAACTACAACGTAAAATCCTAACTAATTATTTTGTAGGAATGCAAGCTTAAACGGGCCGGTTAAGTGCACAACCTCTAAGTCGCTATAATAATAACAATGTCATCTGAGTTAAGATTCAATCAATATATATATATATATATATTATAAAGATGCAAGAAATGAAGATAGAAGAATCATAACCTTGGAAACACTTAGAGCTGATTGAGCAACATAGTTGCCATAGTCATGCCCAATGACCTTCACAAAGTCAGGATCACTCATAATCTCTCTAATGATCCTTGCAGAGAGTTTTTCCCCAGCTTCTTTCAAGCATTTCTCAACCACATTGCTGCCATACTTGCTTAAAGAAAGTGTAACAAAGCTCCCTTCGAGCTGAGCGATTACCCCCGCCGTAACATAGCAATCCTTCATTTCGAGCACAAATTGTACAACATAGTTCCTAAAACCAACAACATGGATATAGGGTTAGGATCCACTTCATTACATTTCTTTTATGAAAATTGGAAGAAAAAAAACCCGAACCCGAATTCATCCTCAGAGAGAATTAAGGCATTGGCTATAAATTTGACTGAGCAAATGGCTCTGGATCTCGGCATCGGCATGGCGCAGGCACTGTTGCAGCGCAAGGCAGCCGCTTTTGTTGGTTGCAATGTAGATGCAGTGTTCTACAAATGGTTCCACTGCATGCTGTCCTTGAGGAATAAGAATAAAAACCATTATAATAATGAATTAGATAAGTGTCCGATACAAATATATATGTAAGCCGCGTTTACGTTACCCGAATTTCTTTAGTCGAGAATTTAGTCAAGCATTGTTGAATTATGTGATGGCCATTGCTGTTGTTTGCCAAGATAACAGCAATAGGCCTCAAAACTGAGAGCAGAATACATCTCTGTTCCCTGGTGGTGATTCTGTCTATGAATTTCCCAACTGTTCGGCTCCTAAATTATCAAAGAAAAGGAAAATATAATGGCAAATTTATTACCTTTTCCCATATAATTTAAAAATATAAGAAAAATGATTTAAATTTACATATTTATCCCAAATTCTGTGTTCTAAACCATCAAAACTCACAACCCTAAAACTCTAAACCATCAAACTACATAGCCCTAAAACCCTAAACCATCAAACCCCATAAACTAAAGCATCATAACCATCATAACCCTAAAATACTAAACCATCAAAATACATAACCCTAAAACCTTAAACCATAAAATCGTATAAGCTAAAGCATCATAATCATCATAACTCTAAAATTCTAAACCATCAAAATACATAACCCTAAACCATCAAAATCAAAAAGCTAAAGCATCATAACCCTAAAATCATGAACCATCAAACCTCTAGAAAATAAAAACCTAAAACCTTAAAACACTACACCATCAGAACACATAACCATAAACCATCCAAACCCATTACCCTAAACTCGTACCAATCAAACCCCTAAACCTAAACCTCATAACCATCAAAACATTGAAACCTAAACCATAAATCCTAAAATCTAAACCTCATAACCATCAAAACCCTAATCCATACAAACAAAGCACATAAGTTATAAATTCTTATCTAAATCTCTAACCCTAAAACAAAAATGACTGTGTAGAAACTACACAAATATGTATATTGAAAGTTTTAAAAAATATATATAAACCCTAAATCACATATATATATATATAAATATAAACTTACCCATGGACATCAGTGCAGACTTCAAGGAACTTTTGTGGGATACAAACGAGCAAGATAAGGAGCTGAGTCCTCAGCCCTTGATTGCTTGCTTTGAACAGTTTCTGGACAAGATAATTAGCAATCCGATGAACCACTAACTCATGCAAATGGTCCTTCACCTCCATGAAAATCATCTCAATCTCTTCACCACTTGCAATTCCTTCGTCCAATTTATTCTGCAATATACGGCAGCCGTTCTGATCCTTCGCCACCGCGCAGACATGCCCTCTCAATCCCTCTACCAACCACCGCCGAGGGGGATAAAAAACCGGTTGTTGATTGTACACCCACGATGGCGGCACCATGTTGGTCGACGGAGGGGTTTGGAACGGGAAGCCATTGACGTCGACGAGCCGATCATGATCGGATCGTTCCAAAGGCATGGTGGTGGTACTACGTTGTATGTCGGGGTACAAAACACTGTTGTCCACGAAAGTGTCGGGGAAACTCACCGGCGGAACCATGTTTTGACTTGGAGGAATCCTCGTCGAGTTCGGATAGTCGCCGTAGAAACCGTCGTGAAACAACCCCATTGTTGGTCTCCTCGAACTAGACCCGATATTCCTCGGATTCTGCGTCGGGTTCAGATTCAACCGAGCAAAAAAATCTTCAAGGCTTTCATGGCCTTGTATAGGCTGCCTGTTGGGGTTACCAAATCCCGTATAATCTCCAACACCCTCCATTGATGAAGCAAGAAGATAGATTGAGGAGGTTGGGATTTGGGGAACAGAGGGTTTTAAGAGAGGAAACAGATCACAAATATATAAGGTTTAAAAAGGAAAAAGATAGGTTTAACAAAGAGTGTTTGAATCAAACTAGGAAACCTAGCAAGCAATTAAGGTTAATTAAGTTTGTTGACACCAAGGAATATTCAGTTTCTATTAATATTATACTTTCAAATCCCAATAATTAATTTTTGGGTAGTTAATCCTCAATTTTACCGTTCACAATTAATATTAATTACTATTCGACTAAATATTTACAAATTATAATGATTATTTTGATTAATTCAAAAAACATCAACCTTACAAACACTGCATTGGATGTGATAGTAAGACACGTTGCACTCTCAACCAAATAATACTCAAATTTAGATTTTAGAGATGACATTCCTGTAAAAATCCTAAACATAAACAGTAAAACAGGCATAATAAAAAATTTCCAACATTAGTCTCTCGTACATTCTTCGATTTTTAAAGTGATGAGTGTAATTTTATATCATTTATTTTTACAAATAATATTATTTTAAAATCTAAATTTATGTAACTGTATAGTTACATTTAAAAAAAATTACAATGTAATCAAACATGTATAAGAAACTAAAGATTGGATCTAAAAAAACCATAACCCGCATCGAACCATAGGCGCATTCTTCTTCATTTTTTTCCTTTGCTTAATCGACAGCGACATTAGTCTTGTGCTGGTTGCCCACCGCCGGTGATTCATATTTTTTATTTAATTCTAGTTATTTTCTTTTCTTTTTTTTTCGCACATCTTGTTGCACTTTCCTCTGCCTATGTGGCACGCTTTCTATCTATGCTTTTATGACACTTCTCTGTCTTATGGCACGTTTCTTTGGTTACTTTTGTGGGTTTTTGGTGTTTGTACGGTGATCCTTACGGCGCTTATTTCTAATTCGTGTTTTTCGGTGGTCATGCAGAGTTTGATCCCTTTTGGGTTGTTTGCCGATGTAACCTACAACAGGTCGTCACTTTTGGGAATATGCATGAAAGATGGTTACCGATTTTGGGGATTTCATGTAATTCGTGTTTTGACAACTTCCCATGGACCCTTCCTACAATTGACCGTAGAGATTTTTTTTGGGTGCAAATAGGAAGTGTCTAATCTGATTGGTGCAACACTTATCTTTTCTTTTTATATTTTCTGTTTTCTTTTTTATTTTTTTTGATGTTTTACAACCTATATTATGTTGTGTCCTGGTTATACTTTTGTTTATAAATAAAGCTGCTTTGTTGATGTGTCAGAAAAATCAAACATGTGTAATTACTAGGTTTGTAATTACATTTTTCATACAATTACACTTATTATGTCTAAGCACACCCTTATAAAACTATATCAAATACATGTTAATATAGTATAATTTTCAATCAAGTGCAACAAACATCAATTGTGTAGTCTAATTACTCTATTGTTTGGTGGTCCTTGATTCGAGTTTGGCCTCTCTTTATAGGAGAGTTGGTAATGAGGAGAGGTTTTGCTTCTGGAGGGATTCTTGGGTTGAGGGCTCTCAACGTGTTGAGCAATTTACTTGGGAATGTCGGGGTCATATACGATCGTTCGAATTCCACATGTTAAGAAACACATTTGCTTTAGAAATGTCATGTCTTGCATGTGGATGTGCTGAAGAAGATGTTCTTCTTGTGTTATGGGATTGTAATTAATTTCTGTGTAGTTATGCTAAGGTTGTGCGCTTATAATGAACTTCGATTTGCGAGACGATCGAGTATCAAATACATCCTCCTTCAGGATACGTCAAACTTTATACGAATGGCGTGGAGTCTGTCGCCCTGCAAGTGCTAGTATGGTTGGGGGTGGTTGGGGATGATAAAGGCAAGTGGTTATGGGGGGTTTAGTAGAATAGAAATGTTGGCTTGTGTTCTATTCTTGAGGTTATTATGGAGATCAATGATTCAAATAGCGATTGCTATATAATGATATCGGTATTGTCTGAAATTATTATAGGGCCTTTTTAAAAAAAAATGATTTAAGGCCGGATTAGGTTCAAGGTTACGGTGTATTCGACTAACCCGATATAATAATATAATTTTGTTCTAACTATTTAGGGATAATTTCTATAATAGTCCAACTATATATATTTTTAATTATTTCCCTATTTTGTAGAATAAAAATAAGATAATTATTATAATATCCCTCTATATATTTTTCTAATCACCACCCTATTTTATCAAATAAAAATATTTTTTTATTTGTGTTGGATCGAGTAGAGTATAATCAAACATTAGATCAAGTTTAAAGGAAGACTTTGAATTTTCAAGTCACATATGGGTTGGCTAAAAACTCAACCCAACCAAATCTATGAACATCCCTAATTCCAACTACCATAACATCGTCTTATTAGATTAAAGGGTAAAGTACATAAATGGTCACTAAATTATCTCTAAAAATATAAAATAGTCACTAAACTTTTAAAAATTACATAATGGTCATTAAACTTTAGTTTTTATTATAAAATGGTCACTGGACCGTTAACTGGGAGACGTGGCAGTTACGAAAATTTGTATAATAACATATTTACTCCTCAATATTTACACATACAATCAATTTAGACACCAATAATGAGGGTTAAATTAGGAATAAATTGATTACATGTGTCAATATGAAAAATTAAATGTTATATTATTTAAATTTTTGTAACTGTCATGTCACCCAATTAATGACTCAATGACCATTTGTAACAAAAAATAAAGTTTAATGCACATTATGTAATATTTAAAAGTTTGATGACCATTTTATATTTTTAGAGATAATTTAGTGATTATTTGTGTATTTTACCCTAGATTAAAACTCGTCGATTCTAAATAAAATCAGACCTATTATTTAAATCCGACTCGATTATACACAATAATGGATTCCTAGGCCCATTTACAGGCCCATTTTGATTACTACAAAAACACACTCTCGCTCTTGCTGCCGCCACTTCTTTTATATTTGCATTTTCGTTCTTTCCCTCCATTTCTTCTTTACGCGCGCAGCGCAAAAAAATCTCATTATCTCTGCGTGTGTGCATAATTCGCAGAACGCGGCGAGATTCAAGGTCAGTTTATCTAACACATTTCCTTCCTTTATGATTTATTTGCTTCTTGTTTGGATGCCGAGAAAACAGAGGATAAGAAAACGAAGAAGAAAATGAAAAAAAAGGCGCGGAACGGCGGGAATTTTCCGTTTTCTTTGATTTTTTTCCTTACGAAGCTGATAATGTTAGCTTTGGTCACTACTTTTGTCCTTAGACTGGGCTTCTTTTTATGTGCATATGTTTCGTATTTGGTGTAAGCTTCTTATATAAGCTGAAGTTGAGCATTTGTGTTATGTGGAAACTGAACGAGTTCACCTCTAGGGTTTTGATTTAGAATATGCCCCCTGAATGTTGAATACTTCTTTGTTTTAAATGCTGAAAAGATTGGTTTCTGTTTAGTTAAAGTAATTCCTAGTACAGGACAATGGTGGTGAATTGAAGTCAAATAGATGTATGTAAAGGGACAGATACAAGATTTTATGTAAGGGGTGCGCTAGAAAGCTATATTAGAAATGTAGGAGTTCGGAATTACAAAATTTTAAGGGGTGCGGAGTTACATTGTCAATAGAAAATGCAAAGGAAATATCTCAACTATAGGGGAATTTAAAATTTTTAGCGGGTGCGTTTGTCCCCTCAGCACCTTTAGGTCCATCCTTGTACGCTTGTAAATGCATATTCTGGATTTCACGAATGATGTTAAGTCAGGGCATGTAATGACCTTGATTTCAAGGGAGATGGTTGTTTATACTGCATATATTTGGTTTACTGTTGTACTTACATTTTTGTCATGATTCTAGGTCCATCCTACAAATTTTGATCTTAGTTTATTATAGTTTTCACATGATATCTCAGACTAGATTTTTTGTTTATACTGCATATATTTGGTTTACTGTTGTACTTACATTTTTGTCATGATTCTATGTCAAATTTTAAAAAACGATTTATATAATGAAGCTAATAAAATTATGTAATTAATACCATAGTTTGATATAGACTGTGCTTTTGATGAGGCTTGTCCATGCTTTTGCTTTCACATGCCATTTTTCAAGCCTCTTTATTTTTTTTCCCTTGGAAATGTAAAAGAAGTTTTATGATACATGGTTAGTTGTTTGTTACATTGATGTTCCTATTTCACACTATCACCCCTTCCCCTCTCTTGTTGTCCCTAAAGTTGCTCGAAAATCGTAATTCTTTTGGAAATCAGGGCTCAGATTTGGCAAACGACAGTTGACTTATCAGCGTTGTTGAAAATACGATGAAAATCTCTTGAATTTTCTTGTAATAATTACTATGTATTGCATTGCTATACATGCTTGTTTTTTCTTTCTCATCCCTTTTCTACTTATTATAGTGTCTTCCATGTTCAAATGTATAAAGTGGGGGGAGTCGCATTCAGTTCATTTGGCATAGGATCTAGGTTGGAGAAATAAATGCTTGTATTCATTACTGTCCGGCAAACTTCGGTCATTATTGATTAGCCTATTGAAAACATTCTTACCAATTGTGATTGGTGAGACTTTTTGTTGTTGTTGTCAATTGGTTCTGGAAACATATGTGAGGAATTTAATTAACCACTAGAGCAGCATCAACATCTTGATTCTCAAAGTTTACCAAATGGTATAGGAGAAACTTTATCTACTAATGTTTTCAACCATGCATTGCAATTGAATCCTGAAGATATAAACAAGGGTAATTGTGGCAAACATTTGCAGTCACCTTCTGAAGGTGCTAATGATGCTATTCAGACAAGTAATAGTTCTCTTGTTGATACTTTAGGATTGCCTCAAGAATTTGCTTTAAATAATTCTACCATTCAACAACCAAAGCTCCATTGTGAAGACATGTCCAAAAAGTCTGGTGTGGAACAGCATGAAGCAGCACCTAAGAATTCTGGCCGATGCAGGGGTAGAAAAACTTCCAAAACTGTAAAGAACAATTATCCGATAAGATCTTTGAGAATCAGTGACGGGGTTTTGTGTTCAAAATCACAAGAGAAATCTAAAGCTACTGAGCCGAGCAATAATTTGGTTGATGTTGGTTCTAGCAAGCAGCAAAAAAGGAAGAAGAGGAAGAAGAAGAGGGAGGAAAAAAAAGAAGTTTCCGATGAATATTCAAGAATCAGGAAGCACCTTAGGTATTTATTGAATCGAATAAACTATGAGAGAAATCTGATTGATGCATATTCTACAGAAGGTTGGAAGGGACTGAGGTGTGTTTATTATACTGTTTTATCTTGTATTTATTTGCAGCAATGTTGTTTATGAGCTAAATTTCATGACAATCTCACAAAATGTTTTCATCTTGGTGTCAAATTTGGTATTGTTATAAGTTACTTGTAATTTTCACTATCTGATGGTCCGTTACCTGCTTACTATCATTGATAGCTAATGTCTATTTGTTGCTTTGGAATGTTTTTGTAACCTGCAGCCTAGAAAAGTTAAAGCCCGAGAAGGAGCTTCAACATGCTAGATCTGAAATTCTTCGACGCAAATTGAAAATTAGAGATTTGTTTCAACATATTGATTCCTTATGTGCTGAAGGAAGGCTACGAGAATCTTTATTTGATTCTGAAGGAGAAATTAACAGTGAGGATGTAGGAAAACCATAGTTATAAGCATTGTCTATGTATTCCTAGTTGCTATTTTCCCATTGATGATAATAATTCGAGTCTTGGAACTAGAAATGCTTAGACATGAAATCCTTTAATTGCAGATATTTTGTGCAAAATGCGGGTCGGATGATCTCCCTGTCAACAATGATATCATACTATGTGATGGTGCTTGTGACCGAGGATTCCATCAATATTGCTTGCAGCCACCTTTGCTAAAAGAAGACAGTAATGCTCTCCATTGCCTACTTGATATTACTAATTTGGTATATTGGGTTTTGAATTGTTTTAATGTTGATAATACTTCTGCACCTCTTCCTGTGTTACAGTTCCTCCAGATGATGAGGGTTGGCTATGCCCCGGATGTGATTGCAAAGTTGATTGTATTGAATTGGTTAATGAATCTCAAGGAACAAGTTTTTCTCTCACCGACAGTTGGGAGGTCAAATAAAATATTTTCTTTCTTTCATTGGTTAGTACTTTGATTTTTTATTTTATTCCTCACCATGCTCCTTTCTATCAACAGAAAGTCTTTCTGGAGGCAGCACTAGTTGCAGGCGGACAAAACCAGGATCCTAACTTTGGACTACCTTCAGATGATTCTGATGATAACGAGTATAATCCTGATATTTCAGATAATGATGAGAAGGATCAGGGAGATGAGTCAAGTTCTGATGAATCTGATTTCACTTCTGCATCGGAGGAACCGGAAGTACCAGCTAATGCTGATCCTTACTTGGGGCTTCCATCTGAAGACTCGGAGGATGATGATTATAATCCGGATGGTTTGAATCATGATAATGTGGCTAAGCCAGAAAGTTCAAGTTCTGATTTTGCCTCTGATTCTGAGGATCTTGGTGCTGTCTTAGTAGAAGATGATATTTCTTCTCAAAAAGATGGAGGCTCCATGTCTAATGGTGCTTCCAGAAATTCCAAGAGTCAAAAGCGTAAACTTAGCGGAAACAAGTCTACGAATGATGAGCTGTTATCAGTAATGGAATCAGCTTCTGGAGAAGATGGTTCTACTGTATCTGATAAACGAAGCATTCAGAGGTTGGACTACAAAAGGCTATATGATGTGAGTGTCATTTCTTAGACATGATTCTCTCCCGTCATAAATCAGTTCGGTTTTTTATCTGCATTTAGAGAATTCTTCACATAGTTCATCAAACTTTTTGCTTCATGGAGTCGCTCTTAAGTTGCTTCTATTTGGTCTGGTGTATTATCTTCTTTTCATTTACTGTTTTGGACCTTTGGTTCTTTCCTTTGTGATTTGCTTATCTTTTTTTTTTTGGCTAAATGCAGGAGACATATGGCAATGTAGCTTCTAGTTCCAGTGACGACGAGGATTGGAATGATGCCTCGGCACCTAGAAAAAGGAAGAAACGTAATGCAGAAGTGGCTTCAGCACAACCGAATGGAAATGCTTCTCTAACTAGGACTCTCTTGGTTTCCAATGGTTTAAAGCAGAAGCCAGAGGAGACGGAGCATACACCTAGGAGAAACACTCGGCAGAGGTCAAATCATAAGGCTACTGATAAAAAGGCTGCCACACCTGTTTCAAGTGGCAAAAAGGCTGGTTCATCAACACCTTCAAATTGTAAGGGTACTGCTAAATCACCTGTCAAATCTCCTGCCAAATCTCCCGCTAAATCATCCGGAGGCGCTTGCACACCAGGTTCAAGTGGTAAACAGGCTGGTTCATCAACATATAAAAGACTTGGAGAAGCTGTTATACAGGTAAATAATGCCTTATAAGGCTTCGATAAATCAGGAAAAAAGAGCAAACACTTCAGTACAATCAAGAACGTTAGACATTAATTCGATTATTGTTAATTGTGTTTGATATCTTGTTTTGCAGGGACTTTATAATTCTTTTGAGCAAAATCAATACCCAGACCGATCTGCGAAAGAGAGTTTGGCTAATGAGCTTGGAATAACTGTCCGACAGGTCTTAGCATTCTCCACTTGCAGTCCTCTATATGTCATCTCTCTTCAATTCCCTCATGCATAAAAATGTTCATCCACATCGTTTCATTTCTGTCCGGTTTGCCCCCCGGTTTCTTATATCGGAAGTTCTTTTGTACAGGTTAGCAAATGGTTTGAAAATGCTCGCTGGTGCTTCAACAATTCAAAAACTGTTCCAGGAAGCTCAGCCAAGAAAGTTTCAGGTAATGACATTACCCCATCGACTCGTCGAAAGAAGAACTGATTTGAGCTTATGCTTTATATGAATGCACATTGGAGGCAATGAATTTTACAATTTTAGATTTGTTTCCTTTGAGAAAATTTTAACCAAACATTAAAAAACATTTCCTGTTTGTATTTTGTAATTTACTGATATTTTTCTTGATTTAAAAGAACCTTTTAAGAATAAATGTTCTTTGCTCTATTCGAGTTGATTTTAAATTTAAGGCTTGAAATTTTATTTAGTTTGTATTGATTCGGAATTTGAGAGAGCAAGAAAGATCGATTAAGATGCTTACATTCTCGAGGTGGAGTAATTTGAGCATCTTAATGCCGCTGGTGCGTCTAATTTATGTATGTTTTCATTTTTAAATGCATATTTACTATTTTTGATATTAAATAATTTATCCGAAATTGTATATGGTACGAGCTCGGGTAATTCAACAGTTTGAATAGTTCGATTTTATTCGAATTGTGTTTGAGCTTTAACAATAGCTTCCCATCGAGTTTGATTTTTTTTTATTCAAATTTAATTTGGTTTAGTTTCTATCCCTCAACTGGTCAAAGAGAGTTTCACTTGCACTTGTTAGTCAAAAACCTTAAATTAGATCCAAATAAATTACTAGTTTTTGACGTTGTAAAAGAACAGTAAATAAATAAAATTTGAATTTCATGAAATTAAGTTTATTTTTTATTAATTTAAAATTCATAAAAAATAATAAAAACTATTTTTAATCTTAAATGATTATAAGGAGGTAATAAGTGTTTGTACTTTTTTTAATTTTTTGATAAGATACATATTTTATAGATAAAATTGTTTAAATTTGGATTTTATAGGATGTATATCATCTTATTTCTATTTGTACCATTCGTTGGGTTCATAAAATTTATTTTTTATTGAAAAAACTATAATCTAATTAGTTCAATTGATTAAATTGGATTTTGATCTCGATTATCAATACCTAAATAACTAATAATGATTTATTTTAATTTCGTAAACTATTAATTCTCCGTTCGCTCCAAATCAAATAAAAATTCTTTTGGTTATTTTTTATGTCCTTTTTATGCCCCAAAATTAAAAATTAAATCTCAAGCTCTAATATTAAATTATAAATTTTAAACTCTAAAAAATATATCATACATTCAATACTCTAAACCCTAGTCTTATACCTTAACCTTAATTCTTAACTCTAAATCTAATGTTCGAGCGTTAAGACAATAGAAAAAAAAGCAGGATTTCTACTCCAATTCTTGTTGCAAACAATATTTTCGTATCACTGCATGCAATTAAAGAGAAACAAAAATCGTTTTCCTTTTAACTATGCTGCCGCACTTAAAAATATCAACAAATTAAATTTTAAACTATAATTCTAAATATTAAATCCTAAACCCTAAAATATACACTTTACCCTAATTCCCTATACCTTAACTATTAACCCTAATCCTAGAACCTAAACCTTAAATCTAATTTTTAATATAAAGACGTAAAAAAATACATAGTTTGGAGTAGACGATTTACATTAGTTAATACATTGTTATTATTATTTATACGAAATTTAAAACACGTAAAAAATAGTACAAATCATGCAACTCTGATTCTATTCATTTTATCTCTGGTAATATTTGATTATACATTCTCTCATTTCCCTTTCCCGATCTGTCTTCTTATTCCGTACAACAATGGTTTCTCTGAAAACCCCATCGCTTTCTCTTTCCCTTTCCCCTAAATCACACCTCCGATCTTGTTTTCCAGCCACCTTCCCTAACAACCTTCGCTTTTCCCACTCCCAACGGCAAAGCAACACCTTCTTGATCATCGCCGTCGCCCCCGGTTCGTCCTCCAAGAAGCCAAACGTACGCAGCCCTGCCCCCGCTTCATCACCCGGTTCGACCTCCAAGAAGCCAACCGTACTCGTCGCCGAGAAGCTCGGCGAGGCCGGTTTAGCGTTGCTCAGACAGCACGCCAACATCGAATGCTCTTACAACCTCTCTCCCGAAGAGCTCCGGGACAAGATCGCGCATTGCGACGCCTTGATCGTCCGCAGTGCCACCAAAGTCAACCGCGCCGTTTTCGAATCTTCCGGCGGGAGATTGAAGGTCGTTGGGAGAGCTGGCGTTGGGATCGATAACGTCGATCTGGCTGCCGCCACTGAGCATGGTTGTTTGGTCGTCAATGCTCCGACGGCCAACACGATTGCGGCGGCGGAGCACGGGATCGCCCTTTTGGCTGCCATGGCTCGTAACGTGGCTCAGGCTGATGCTTCCGTCAAATCCGGTGAAAATGCATTGATTGGATCGAATTTTCATATGTTAATTAGATTGGCCAAAAGATTATATGTATTTTATTATGATGTAGGGAAGTGGCAAAGGAGCAAATACGTCGGTGTATCCCTCGTCCGAAAAAGACTCGCCGTCTTAGGTTTCGTAAAAGTCGGATCGGAAGTAGCCCGACGAGCCAAGGGACTCGGAATGCATGTTATTGCACATGATCCTTATGCCCCGGCCGATCGTGCTCGTGTTATCGGTGTCGAGCTAGTCGGCTTGAAGGAGGCCATAACAACCGCAGATTTTATCTCTTTGCACATGCCTCTCACCCCTGCTACATCAAAGATTCTCAATGCCGAGGCATTCGCTAAGATGAAGAAAGGTGTTCGTATCATCAACGTCGCTCACGGCGGAGTGATCGACGAAGATGCTCTTTGGAGGGCATTGAATGGCGGGATCGTAGCTCAGGCTGCTCTTTGGAGGGCATTGAAAGGGGAACTTGCTGCAACTTCTGTTAATGCGCCAATGGTTCCTGCTGGGTACAATGACTTCCGTCACATTTCAGTTTCCTGTTCTTATGTTCAATTCTTCACGATCGTCGCTAAAATTAGCTGTTCTTCCGTTGCAGGTTCTAAATGAGTTGAAACCGTACGTCGAACTTGCCGAGAAACTCGGGAGGCTGGTTGTCCAATTGGTAGCCGGTGGACGTGGTGTTAAAACTGTGAAAGTGTCGTACACTTCCTCTAGAGCTGAACTCGATACGCGGTTGCTCCGAGCGATGATCGCTAAGGGCATGTAGGAAAAATATTTGATTAAACCAAAAAATGGTTGAAAATAAGACTTGCTTGAGAGGTGCACTAGACACTGTCCTTAAGGATATTTCGAGGTGAAGTGTACCTTCCAGGATTCAACAAGCACTTCTGCCAAAGCAAGCAACAGAAAGAGCAAAGAACCAATGAATGCTCAGCTAGGAGAGAATGAGAAAGTTGAGAAAGTTGCTTTGAATTTTTATGATTTTGGAAAGCAAGTGAGCATGGTATTTATAGTACCATGTATTTCCAAAAGGGTATTTAAAATAGTAAGTTATCAAGGGCAAATCTGTCATAAAGTAAAATGAATAGTTAAAATTAAATATTCTTTTAAATTTAAAACAAGTGGTTAAGAATAAAGATACTTTAATTTAAAATGGATGGTTAAGATTAATCAAAAAAATAAATGGTTCAAAATGACTTTTAAATAATAATAATAAAAATAAAAATAATAAAAAAAGACTGGGCCTCTAGTTCATGCACATAGGAAAATCAATCGATTTCAATTTAATTGGACTTCTTGGCCAAACTCCGAATGTGCGAAACCACCATCATATTTTCTCTTACAAAGCCCAATACCAAGTCTTTATATTTAAACCCAAAAGTAGTAATATAAAAGAAAGATGTGGGATTCTTTAAAATATACTAAATAATTTTATATTTTTACAACTATCCCCCACATATTTCAAAGAATGACAAAAAAGTTTAGCTGAGTATTCTGACATAACGTATTCATTTTGGTGTCTTTTTGGACTATGAACCAAAACTTAGAAAAATGAGACATAACTTACTGAGTAATTAGTGAAACACGTTTCTATGAACCAATAACTCATTATTGTAAGCTAACATTCTCATTAATCACATTATATCTATTCTTGCTCTTTATCGTGTTGTGCGCTAATAGGCCATGCACGTGCCTGGTTTTCATAAGTGCTCTAAAGACTTTGCCATAAATCTCATAGAAGCGGCTCCACTTCACACTTACATAGGTCAAGCCATCAAGTGTATTCTGCAGGTCAATACACCACTTATAAAGGCTATGGACTTGATTAAGAGTTTTACTCACCCTCACAATCCTTATAGTTTTTTTATTAGCACTATTTACACCAGAGGAAGGGTTAAACTCGAAAAAGTAGTAGTGCTTTCTTACAAATTACCCATATGAACCTTTTTCATGGGATCGCCAATCACTAAGGTTGGGTTACCATCATTGTTGAATTCTTATATTGGCATAAGTCTCTTTCCCCTCGATGTTTCATATATTAACTTTCTTCCCAGGGGTTTAGTTGAATGATTTGGCCAAAATCATTTCCAACTTCACATAATCAATTGATATCACTTTATCTTTTTTGCAACTGCTTTATTACCTCATGTCATTAGACAAATATGTCTAGTTTAACCATTGGAAGTTTTTATTCTTTGCAATGTCTATTGCTACTTGGCAATCACAACGCATTGACACTGAATCTATCAGTTTTGTGCCTAATAAAATACAGGCTAAGAGGTTTTTTCAACCACTCAACTTCAAATACACGCTAAGAGATTTTTCTATTACTTAGCTTTATTGTTTAGGCTAAAAAATTTTTCTATCATTTAACTTCATTACACATGCTAAGAAGTTTTCCCACCACTTAGCTTCATTATTAGCCAACTCTAATACAATAAATGCAGACTTCATAGTAAATTTTCTATAATGTCTGATTGACTAATTTTCAAGACATGTTCTACCTCTAATGGTGAATACATAACCACTAGTAAATCTAGCCTCACATAAATAAGATATTTAATTATCATCATTGTATCCTTCTAATACAATGGGTACTCTACTAAGTAGAATATCATAATTCATTATATCCTTTTTGATATCTCATTAACTTTGCTACATCAATTCAGCAATAATGATTTGAGCTGTGTATATTAACTCAATTGAAAAATAACATGTGCCATCTCAGGTTAGTAAAGTTCATCAAGTGCGTCAAAATTTTAATAATTTTGTGCATACTTGGATTGAGCAACATGATCGCAAATATATTTCATCATTAGAATATTAACATCATAAGAGGTATTCACAGGTTTGGTATCAATATATCCAAACTTCTTTAAAATTTCATCGTTATGTTTTTGTGATAGCATTTTGCTACCACACTTCCTTATGATTTAAATACTCAATATGACATTTGCTTCATTCATGTATTTCATATCGAATTTTGAAGCAAGATACCTCTCAGTCTAACATAATAATTACTAAGATAGACATGTAATCAATACACAATAATCACATAAACATCGTCAATCAGATTGGTACAAACAAAAAGACATTATTAAGATAAACATGCTATCAACACAAACAAATCATCACTCATGTTTTCACTTATCACTTGATTGAATTTCTCATTCCACAATTTTGGAAGTTTATTTCAAGACATATAATGATTTGAGAAATTTACAGATTTTAATTTCATTTAATGCATTCTTTGAGTTATTCAATATATACTTTTAAATAACTAAAAACATGATTTTAACATCCATTTGGTTGATAAAATTGTGTGTTGAAACTAAAACAAAAAAATATCAATAAAAAACTTTTATAATTGAAGTAAAAATACCAAAACAATATATATTTATAAAATTATTATTCTTAAAACTTCCTTGTAAAAAGAAAATTTGTTTGTAACGATAAGTTTAGTTGTATGAAATAAATAAATAATTTACAAATATTATAAAAATGAGTTACATTTAACACTAACCCATTTTGCTCAAAAGAAAAGCATAATAAGAAAAAACTGTTTCAAAAATTGTATTATTTTCAGCCAAGTATACATATATAAAAATAATACTTCCAAAGAGTTTTACAGTTCTAGGTCGTTTAAATCTTCTCAAATCATTATGTTCACAATCAAGTTTTAATTAGTTTGAATCATAGACGAATTAGAAGAAACAATCGTACAATTTTATGATACACCAATTTATAAGAAGAGATAGATCACAAATTATGATTTCTTGTATATTATAGTCATTAAACAAAATAAACATCTCCTTTATCTTGGTCACCTTTTTATTCTTAAAAATAAAACATGATATATCTCAAAAAGACATATCATTAAAATTGACATAAATTCTTGTCATTGTTTGTTCAACAATTTTGTTTCAATTAAATATGTTATTATCCAAACCATAAAGCATATATGCAACACTATGAACATGCAATCTAATACTTTAGAGCCAATCACGAACTAGAAGAATAAATTTGACATGACACCCCCACACTTTAAAATATTTTAAGAACATATAAATTTAAGGTGTCTCTAATCATTTTCACATAGAAAATTCAACATACACATTTTATAAGTTAATATTAGCATGCTAAATTAATCATAACAACAAAAATTCTTACAGTAACATGTCACATAACACCATATCACATAGATCATCATGACATTTTAATAAGAAAAGAAGTATAACTAGCATGCATAATAACTTTGAATAAACATGTTACAAAACCTTTTTTTTCACAAAATATATTCTTGATTCATCACATTTGAAAGAAACTTAGGATAAGGTATTTTTGGATTTAATTTTGAATAATACCTTGCCTCTTCAAATACTTGTGCAGTTTCAAAAGGTCTCTAAGATAGACAGTTTCTTCCCCTTCCTTCGTATGAGAGTATGTCGTAAAAGACATTTAATTGTCAAAAATATGCATAGTAGCATCATTGTCTATCATCTACTCTTTTATATGAGTCTAAATATAGACTTTGAGAAATGACCACAAAAATTATCTCATATGCTTCGACCAAATTAAAATTTAGCTTAACATGATTTTTTTTCATTATTTCATCTGTTTCAACCAAATCAATATTTGGCTTAACAGGATTAACGACATCTATTTCGCCCAAATTAATATTTGGTTTAACAGGATAGCCATTTCTCATTGAAATTTCTGCACTAAGTTATACGGTGGCTCAATGTGTCATCATAATTGGAGATAAAAATCGTGGGGTATAATCAATGAATAATGCACCAGGTAGGTTCCTATGAAAGAGAGGTGGTGTAAAAGACACTCTTAAATACCAAGTCTTTGATAGGACCAATCCTAGACATGCATTTTCGCATTATACCAACAATCAATTATGGAGTCTGTCACATATAAAATAATTTCTCTTTTCCTTCTTTTTCAAAATATTATTTTGGGCTTGTAACCAACTCTAAACATGCTTAAAGCTTAACTCACAAAATTTTGTAAGCATAAATATCAGGCATAAGATTTTTTTTTTAATAATTCAACACTATAGCATAGGTAAATAAAAATTATTGTTTAAATATATACACAAAAATTCATAGATAACACATACCTATTTTAGCAGCATTGAGTTTGAACTGTGGATGTACACACAACAACACGACAGTAAAGGGATGCATCAAAGTATTATACGGACAACGTAACAGCAACAGTGACACCAACGAAAATATTTTTTTGTGGTCGTAGGTTTTTTCGATTTAAAGAGGCATCGGGTAATATCCTTAAGATTGTAGGAAAAATATTTGATTAAATCAAAAAAAAGTTGAAAATAAAACTTGCTTGAGGCGTGCACTAGACACTGTCCTTAAGAATATTTCGCGGTGAAGTGTACCCTCCAGGATTCAACAAGCACTTCTGCCGAAGCAGGCAACAGAAAGAGCAAAGAACCAATGAATGCTCCGCTAGGAGAGAATGAGAAAGTTGCTTTGAATTTTTATGATTTGGAAAGCAAGTGAGCATGATATTTATAGTACCATGTATTCCCAAAAAGGTATTTAAAATAATAAGTAATCAAGGGCAAATCTGTCATAAAGTAAAATGAATGGTTAAAATTAAATATTCTTTTAAATTTAAAACGAGTGGTTAAGAATAAAGATACTTTAATTTAAAATGGATGGTTAAGATTAATAAAAAAATAAATGGTTCAAAATGACTTTTAAATAATAATAATAAAAATAGACTAGGCTCTAGTTCATGCACATGGGAAAATCAATCAATTTAAATTTAATTGGACTTTTTGGCCAAACCCGAATGTGCAAAACCACCATCATATTTTTTCTCTTACAAGTCCAATACCAAGTCTTTATATTTAAACCCAAAAGTAATAATATAAAAGAAAGATGTGGGATTCTTTGAAATATACTAAATAATTTTATATTTTTACAACATAATCGAGTCGATTTGCAATATTTTCGTGAACTTGGTCAATGCCAATTACACAGCTAAACAAAGAGGATTAAGGATCACAGAGGAACGCATCTATTTAGACGGTTCATCCGAGTATCCACTAGAGTCTATCAGAGTTCAAATCGCCAACGTGGATTCGAAATTCGACAGCTCCAAATCGTCGACCGACGAGATCGTAGTCGAAGGACGGGTGAAGGGCAAAATTCCTCGGTTGACAAAGGTAAGGTCATTCGGAGTGGATGTGAGCTTGGAAGGTAGTATCATACTATGCACACAGGTTGATCAACCGGGAATGATCGGTAAGGTTGGACGCATTTTGGGCGAGGAGAATGTGAATGTGAGCTTCATGAATGTAGGGAGGATTGCTCCGAGGACGCACGCCGTGATGGCCATCGGAGTCGACGAGCAACCGAGGAAAGAAACGCTGAAGAGGATCGGTGAAGTCCCTGCCATTGAGGAGCTTGTTTACATCAAGATGTAGGATTGCTGCATCATTAGTATCACCGTATCATTTTCTTCATTGGATTGGGTCTTTTGTGGGAATTTTCACTATTCCGTGCCGTCAATTTTGAATTGTCTTTGAATAATTATTTGAATAAAATTTTAGTGTACATCCGAATCCGATTTCGATTTACAAAATGGATAAGATTTGAATTTTAATTATGTAATTCTTAGTGTATATAAGTTTGTACGATCCAAATATTCGATATTTAATTCAGATTTTTTATGGATTCAAATATATATTGGTAGAAATGGCAACGGAACGAGGCATATTTTTGGCTATCCTAACCAAAAATTTAGGCATCCTACCCGACTCCATCTCAAACACATTTTTGTTATAATTTAATTAGACCCGACATAATAGAAACATAATCCGACCACGACTTGACTTGAAATTTGAATAAAAAAGCTCGACTAAACCCATATCATCCAAAAAGTTAATAAAAATATTAAATATACTATATAAAAATAATTAATATGAAATAAGGAAACACATATTTTAATAAATATATTGGGACGAACTGGTCTCATCTAAACCCAACTCCGAAAATTTTAACAAAAACTCAACCCAACCCCCTTTTTCGATTATAAAATAAAAATTCAACCCCAAGCCGGATCAGAAAAATTATGGGTAAACTACACAAATGATCATTAACTTTTAGGGTATTTTTTATCACCAAACTTTTAAAACTATAATATAATCACTAAACTTTTAATTCACTTTTAAAATGGGCACTATCATCGACCGTCATTCAAAATAGACTGACATGGCACTGTTACACTCTTCCTCTTTATTTATTTCTTTCTCTCCCTATTTCTTTGATAAGATCAGATGTTATGGATCATAGCTGGCATGCATGGTGAACAACAAGTAATTGGTCATGTTTCTATAGTTTATTAATGAAATATTAAATTAATTATTCAAAGTAGCGGAATATATTTTCGTTCTATTAGAGCTCATTTTTTAGTTTTCGTTTAAGCTCTGAAAGTTTTTGAGACGGCTCTACCGTAAGTAAGAGTAGGATTTAAACACTTTTTGATCTTCAATCCTAGGTTTGTTGAAATCTAGACGAACACTTTGTTTCTAATTTCCTGCTTACACTTTCCATTCAATCTTAGTTACCGATTTCACAATCCACACATTTACAGTATTAGTTTATCTCATGAAGAGTTGCTTTAAACATGAAAAAAAATAAGTTTGATAATATTTTTAGAATGTAATAGCGGATCTAGAAATTCAAAAATATGAATTTAAAATATAATTTTTAAATGAATATGCAGCTTTTCGCTTTTTCCCACTACACACTAAATTAATTAAAAAAAAGATTTACAGTAAATTTAAATTTTTTCAACAAAAAAAAATGCAATTGCTCATCGAAATAAAGAGAGAGGGGGTGGGGGAATGATAATAATGTTGAGTGGAAAAAATAACTGCCACATCAGATTTTTCAAAGGTAGTTGACGATAGTACTATTTTGAAAGAAAATTAAAAGTTCAGCGACTGAATTGTAAGTTATAAAAGTTTGGTGACTAAAATGAAAGCTTATTAAACGTTTGCTTACCGTTTTGTAGTTTATCCAAAAATTATCCCTATGTCCGAGAAAATGTTATCCTACGACGTCGTTTATTCTCCATTCAATAGCCAATAATAAGCACTCACACAATCAATCTTCTCCGTCTCTTCAATTTCTAGGGTTTTTGAGATTTTCAGAACCGAAAAAAAAGGGACATGGAAGGAGCTTCGTACCAGCGATTCCCAAAGATCAAAATCCGTGAACTTAAGGACGACTACGCGAAATTCGAGCTGCGCGACACGGACGCCTCCATGGCCAACGCCCTCCGCCGCGTTATGATCGCCGAGGTCCCCACCATCGCAATCGACCTCGTCGAAATCGAAGTCAACTCATCCGTTCTCAACGACGAGTTCATCGCACATCGACTAGGCCTCATTCCTCTCACCAGTGAACGCGCCATATCGATGCGATTCTCCAGCGACTGTGACGCCTGCGACGGTGACGGTCAGTGTGAGTTCTGCTCCGTCGAGTTCCATCTTCGTGCCAAATGCATGAGCGATCAAACCCTCGATGTCACTAGCAACGATCTCTACAGCTCCGATCACACGGTTGTTCCCGTCAATTTCACCGATTCTGCTGGCTACGATTCTTCTGAGCAAAGGTATTTAGGGTTAAGAATGGTAAAGTGTTACTAATTTAGGGGGAGGGTAGCTGGTTGAATGTATGCAATTTTTGAAAATTTCGAATTGCATTCCGCTTCAAAATCTGAATTCGTTTATTATCCACATTAGATATGAATATTACTATCTGAATACGAATTGATTAGATTATCCACTGGATATTTAAATCTGCTAAAAATTGGCGTTTAGTAAGTTAATAAACTTGTTATTTGCATATATGGATATGGCTGTTTCAAATAATATTTGTGTTTGAATATCATAATCACTATCTACTGTAGATTTAGAGCAAATGCGGATATTATTCTCGGAAATTCATTATCCAAATCCCTTTTTTGTGAATAGTGATACAGATTCAAATATCATTTTCCAAATCCACTTTACCTAATTTCGATTGCATAGCCTTTCTAGTGTTACATAAGTATAGGAAGTAATGGTTTACCTTCAGGGGAGTTATCATTGTGAAATTGCGGAGGGCAAGAGTTGAGGCTGAGGGCAATTGCAAGGAAGGGGATAGGGAAAGATCATGCAAAATGGTCACCAGCTGCAACTGTGACTTTCATGTATGAACCTGAGATTCATATCAATGAGGATATGATGGATACCTTGACACTTGAGGAGAAGCAAAGCTTTGTCGAGAGTAGTCCCACTAGAGTCTTTGACAGTGATCCTAATACCCAACAGGTTCTCCTTGTCTTGCTACTTTCGTTATATTATCAAACTAGGTTATAGATTTTTAAAGAAATTGTTCGGATAATAGAATTACTGTCTACATCATCAAGGTCCTTGCCACTTCCTAGTTTGCATGAGTTGAAACATTTATCTAGATATGTTTCTTATGGAAGCCCCTATGATGTAACTTTAAGTTGCGTTGGATTTGGTTTTTGGATTGGGGTTTGTGCCATAACCACCCTGTTCTTATCTCATATGCTAGCAACTGAGCTAACAAATCATATTGACTTATTGGGTGCACCCTTTGTTCCAATGAGTCCCCTTGTGCTACTATGGTCGTGTTGAAAATCAAATTTTTCGTGTTTCCATCAGAACTCTCCAATCATACAATAGCTGGTTATACAATAGTTCATCAGATGAGATTATTTTGTCAAATTTACTGTTTGATGGTTACTCCGACTTGCTTGATGCCAAATGACATGTTCTTTGAGCACATTGTTTGGTCCATGTATCTGAAGACAAAATTTTGAGGTTATTCGATTTCACTTCTGCTTCCAAATTTAATTTTTGTTTGTGTGTTTTTCTTGGTTGAAAACAGGTTGTGGTGGTTGATCCAGAGGCATATACCTATGATGATTAAGTGCTAAAGAAAGCTGAAGCTATGGGAAAGCCGGGCCTTGTGGAGATATATGCCAAAGAAGACAGTTTCATTTTCACCGTCGAATCCACTGGCGCTGTCAAAGCTTCTCAGATGGTTCTTAATGCCATAGAAATCCTTAAACAGAAGCTCGATGCAGTTCGTCTGTCAGAGGATACAGTGGAAGCCGATGATCAGTTTGGTGAACTAGGTGCTCACATGCGAGGAGGTTGTGATCCGCTTGTAAAAAGGAATCGATAGCTTTCCTAGAAGGCATGTTTTTCATGTTACGGACCGCATCTCGTTTAAAACTCTTCAGATCTGTGGGTACAAAATTGACTACTTTTGTTTTTCCTGCTCGAATTCTTCATTTAGAAGCCCTTGAAGCCATGGATTAGCAAATGATTTAGCTTGTATTTATCTAATTGCCAAGTTTTGATTCTTTGCCTTTCCAAATGTTAATTGGAGGGGGGAAATATTCTTTCAAATATTTAGGGTTTGGGTTCAGGGTTTATCCTTTTCATATAGAAAAATGTAAAGGGACTCTTCATATAAGACCCTCAGAGAGTGCACCAGAAGTCCAGAACACAACCTCCTAAGTTAAAAAACTTGACTCAAATCATATTTTTACACGTTTCGACTCGAAATATTTTTAAATAAAGTTTAAATTATAAACGGGGTTTGTGAATTAATTTTTAAGTTCAAATAATTTTTTCAATTTTGCCTGCTATATGTATACTGCATATAATAAATATAAAGAAATATATATATGTATATTTTATATATTTATAAAAAAATTATTTAAATTAGAACCAAATAGTATCATAATATTATAAATATTTATAATAAAATTTAAATATAAACTCAAATAACTTCATTTAAAAAATCATATAAAAATTAAATTATAAAATATAATTCATCATTTCAAATTTTTTTTAACTCTTGATACTTTTAACCCATCTTTTCACTAAAAAAAGACTTGTAAACAAAAACATTAATGTAAAAGTAATATTTTATTATTATTATCTTGAATGATCTTAAACCCATAAAAGAAAAAGAAAAGGTAAACTAAGCTAGGTACCATTAAATTATTGAAGGTGACTCATTTTTATTATAATTTTTAATTGGTCTAAATTTATCATTAAATTTTATTTTTTAACTCGTTTATTTCACTGTGCCGTTAACTACTTAACGGCGTGATGACTTGGATGTTAGACCAAAATGACGTTATTTTGATATTAAATTACCCAAAACTGCGTCATTTTGCTAGAGAAAAATATGAAAAATTATATACTCAATAAGATTTGAACCTAAAACCTTTAGAATCAAAGGCAACCTCCTAACCACTAAGCCAACTTAACATCCGTTAGGATATTTGTTTTGATATAATAATTGAAAAATAGTTTTGGACTAAATTGAAAATATTGCAAAAATGATTTTAAGTCCAAACAACTTGAGAAATATGTTTAAAATGGTTTTGAAGTGTTTTTGACTCGAATCTATGATTTCAAAGTTCAAAATAGTCAAAAACTGACCCCTGGTACCGATACCTGAACCCCGGTATCGATACCGAGAGGACCGTACCGGTACCGATACCCTCAGTACCGATATGCGCATTTAAAACAGATTTCAGAACCGTTTTTGTGTACCGATGCTGGCTTGCCAGTATCGATACCAAAAGGGGAGTACCGATACCCATGTTCAGGTACCGATACCCCAGTCAAACTTAGACTCCAACGACTATTTTCAAATTAGGCCGATATCGATACCTCAACCCGAGTATCGATACCCTATGCTGCAGAATGGCATATTTGGTTGGAACTTGATCCCCAACGGCTCCAAATCATCCATAACGGTCACCAACGGCTATGAACTCATTTAGGAAGATAAAAGGACCCCTCAAGCACCTGGAACAACTAATAATCTTCAAGCCAACAACATTATGATGAAAATTTGTCTTAGTGCTTAATTTTCTCATTCTTTGTATAGACAACACTTGTGAGCTTAAATGTCAATGTATGCTCAAGTGTTTTAGGTTTTGGGTGAGAGCTTAAAGAGTGCAAACATCTATCTTGTAGAGAGATTTTGTTGTTTGCTTTATTTCCTTTGTTAAAGAGGATTCCCAAAGCTTGGGTTATAAGCTTTGGATGCTAGACTTGGTAATTGGGTCTAGGTTGTAAAGGTTGCCTCCTAAGCCTTGTTAAAAGGGGAAGAAATCTTAGTGGATTTGAGAAATCCTTAGTGGGAAGCTAAGGTAGTGGATGTAGAGCTTGGTTAGAAGCTCGAACCACTTTAAATCCTTGTGCAATTTTTCTCATCTTTTGCTTCCACCACCAACACCCGAAAATCGACTTTTCCACCACTTGGCAAGCAATTCGTTTGAAGGATATCGAGCTCAACAACATCTTGGTTTTATTTCCAGCACAAATAATATATATTCCAAACTGCAGTTGAGGTTAATTCAATTTATTTTATTATATAAATAATATTACTTTGTATAAATAATATAGATATATTGTAAATAATATTAATATACATATAATAATATATTAATATATATAACTAACAAATAAAATATTTATATTAAATAAAAAATTTATATTATCAATAATATTAAATATATAAATAAATAATATATTATTATAAAAAATAAAAAATTAATTTTCAATAAAACCCCAAAATTTACAAAATTTACAAAAAACCCAAAATCCACCAAAACATTAAACTCTAACCTATAAAGCCTAAAACCCTAAATTATAAACCCTAAAACCATAAACCCATTAACAATCAAAATGGATGGATTTGGGGTTTAAGCTTTAGGGTTTTAAGATTTTTTAGTTTTTTTTGTAAATTTTGGAAATTTCAGATTTTTTTAAATCAGTTTTTTAGTTTTTATAATAATACATTATTTTTTATATGTTTTAGTATTATTTGTTTATGAATAAAATTTTAGGATTTAAGGTTTATAGTTTAGGTTATGGGTTTAGGGTTTAAGGTTTTGTTGGATTTTGGGCTTTTTCATAATTTTAGGGTTTTGAAAATTAGTCTTTAGTTTTTATAATAATATATTTATCTATTTAATATCATTTATAATATAAAAATTATTTATATATTTTTATTTTATTTATTATTTATATATTAATATATGCATACTAATATATTTATATTATTTAAATAGAGTAATATTATTTATATGATAAACTGCACTTTGGATTATAAATTACCTATGCTAGAAACAAACAAAGATTTTAAGTTGGCTTAGTGGTTAAGAGTTTGCCTTTGATTTTGAAGGTTTTAGGTTCAAATCCCATTGAGTGCATATTTTTCTAGATTTTTCTCCAGCAAAATGACGTCATTTTGGGCCATTTAGTATCAAAATAGCGACACCAAAATGACGTCATTTTGGTTTAGCATCCAAGTCATCATGCCTTTAGGAGTTAACGGCATCGTGGTATAAACAAGTCAAAAAATAAAATTTAATGGTAAATTTGGACCAATTTAAAGGTTGGTGGTAAAAACGAATCACTCTCAATAGTTAGTTTGGTGGTACCTGACGTAGTTTATCCAAAAAGAAATTATGTAAGATTGTAGGCCCGAGCCAAGAACAGAGATTCCCATCTATCCTCGTGTCGCGACTAATTTTGAAATCGGTGTGAAAAATAGTCTGACGATCGATCTTTTAAAAAATTAGGGGTTTGACCCCTTTTAATCCATTTTTATATTTTTGAAAACTTAGGGTTCATTTTAATAAAATTCATCCTTAATTTTCTTTTAAAAACAATTTGAGTCGCCACCGATCACTTCGAGGTAGACCGGACATCGGAAAAATAAACCAGAGATTCTGCCTTAAAAATTGGGTTCGGGAGTCGGTTACGTGTAGGGAAGGATTAGCACCCCTACGAACGCCCATTATCGGTACCTTTAATTTTACGTGGCATTTTGGCATTTCAAATAATTATTTGAATTTAATTTATCCATATTGTTAATTGAATTTTACATTCCGAATGCAAATATCATTTTATAAGGAAATTCATCTTGTTCGAATACGAGATTAAAAGCACCTCGTTAGGTGACACCCCTATTCGTATTTAAAAATGAATTCCCAACATAAAAGGTTTTTTATGAATGTCCTTTTATTGTCATGTCAATTTTAAGTACTATTCCTAACAAGGCTCTAATTGATTAATTAATTATATTATGAATATTAATTGGTTTAATGGCTTTTATGAGAAAATGCTAATTTCTTGAACACCTTTCATATATTTAAAGCTCTTAAACTAATCATATTCCTAATTATTTAATCTTCCTAATTAATTAAAGTTCTAGTCCTAATTAAGGTTCTAACAATTTATTACTCAATTATAAGTGAAAATATATATCGAATATACACCTTTATGGCCAAGGTTGAGATAACACCCTGTTGTAAATAATGGAACACCATCCAAATTTAAGCCTCAAAGATTCTATTCAATATATATTTAATTAACTGCAATGTATTCTAATTAATTGTTTAATTTTAACTAAAACTAAATTAATAATCAATTTTAAGTGGAGTATATATTAAATATAATTTAAAGAAATCCATGTGATAGCACCACATTGTAAACAATGAAACACCATCCAAATTTGGATTCTAAAATATATTTTTAATAACTACAATTATCTACCCTATTTAACTATTGAACCCTAATTAAAGAACCTAAACTAAAACGCTCTAAACAAATATTAAGTCTAAATGTATATTTAATTGTCTAATAAAATTATACTATATGCTCAATTTTGAAGAAACGCATTCAAACATATAAATTAATTGCATTTAAATAAATTAAACAATTAATTAGATGACTAAATTAAAAGAAATTGAGCATTAAAAATGATTTTTATTACTATAGGACTAAATTGAAAAGATACAGAACTCTAGATGCCCAATTACAAATTACAGGGTGACCAAATTGAAAGGATTACAATTCTGGAGGTTTAACTATGGGGTATGGGGACTCAATTGAAAGAATTACAAGGTTTGCGGTTCAATTTAAATGGATTAGGGACTAAATTAAAAGGATGCAAAATATTAGGTAAATACAAAAGGGTATCCACTTAGAAATACGCGGACCCTGGGTTGACCCGATTACGAAGCGCGAGTTATTTTAATTCGGTGCCAAAACGACACCGTTCTGATGCCAAAACGGCCATTTTCATAAACTCCCTCTCTCCTCAAATCTGTTTCTCTCTCCTTCTCTCTAAACTCTCAACACAAACTCCCCAAAACCCAGAAAACCTATGTTATTTCGATCAAAACCCCCTGTTCTTCCTTGTTCAACACCAAAATCATCAAAAACTCTTGTTTAATCCTTCACAACCATCAAAAACCCTAGTTTCATGTTTCCAATCGGTCAAACCCTCATTTCTCCCCAAAATCATCCATGTTCTTCACATTTCCTCACTTCAATCTCTAGAAACACCAAAACCTTTCTCTTAACATGTTTCCCAAGATCAAAAACCCCAAATACTATCCTATGTTCTTACATGTTCTTCCTAAACTGTCTGAAACTCTAATAGTACTCCAACCAACTCAACCCTGTCCAATGCCCTTACATCTAGGACCATCGTCCCATATCCTCTCTGGCATGTTTGCCGGCCTTCGGAGGCGATGCCGACCTCTTCCAGTCATCGTCTCCGGTCACCTATATAACTCCGACCACCCTGTAACTCCGACCTCCGTTTGGTTCTTCTCCGGCGGTCGGTCACCGCCGTGAGGTAATTTTTGGCCGCCATCCGTCGCCATCTAAAAACCCTAAAACTTCAAGAAAAAAACCATTTCCCTCCTAAACCTAGATCTAAGCCCGGATTCAACCGAATCCACCCATCTCCGCCCGATCCTAAGCCTAAACTACCCGAACCCAACCTATTTACCCTCTTCAACTCCACCTTTACCCTTAAACCGCCCGACAACCAAAATCATCTCCGATCAGCTCAAGATAAGCCTCAAAACCCTACTGATTTGTGTTTATTTTTTAGATCTAGGTTTTACTTTCGTTTACTGTTTTTATACTTTCTAGACTTAGATCTAACCTATTTAGTGTGTTTTTGCAAGTAAAATGAAGAATAGAAAAGGAAATATACCTCCCAGTGTATTTTCGACGACAACCTCACTGTTCCGATATCCGATTCTGACAACCTTCGGCGCTCCAGTGACTCTCCTACTTCCCAGGTAACTTCTCAACTTACCTCTCTCTTCAATTATTAGTGTAATGATTGCCACTAATCATTATTAACCCTTTTTCTCTCTCCACAGGGTATTTATAGCAGAGGTCAGTGCTGACGTCAGGGACCTATAATCTGTTGACAGTTGGGCTCCATGAAGGCTTGATCAGGGTGAAATGCAAAAGAGCTAATGACAGTGTGCCACGTGGCCTAGTTTGGGCTAAACAAACACAAATATGTTTGTTTGGGCTTTTAACTGATGAAAATTGTATTTGGGGCGGGAATCTTAGATTTTAAGAATGTAAACAGGCCTTGTATGTAATTTGGAGTTTTGAATTATTTAGGCTTTTTATATGAACTGTTTATGGATTTTATTTTTTTATTATATTTATTTATTTAGTCCTGGTCAAAATTCGGGTATAACATCTTGTTTAGTCGTTTGTTATTTATTATCGTTACTATATATAAATTCTTTGATTAAATTAGTCTCACGAGTCAAACAATTCTAATTTGATCGATAAATTTATGACTCTAAATTGTAACCAAATCTTAGTTTAACCGATTCAGTCCAACGAAATCATGTTTATTCGAAATTAATTATTCCATACGTATGTGTAGGGCTGTAAATGAGACGAGACATATCGCGAGTTACTCGAGCTCGAACTTGACTCGAGTTCTTAACGAGCCGAGCTACTTGATACCCGACTTGAAAAGCTCGCGAGCTACTCGAAAATATAATATACTAAATTTTTTATTTTTTATAATTTAAAATCTAAATTCTTATACTTAAAATCCTAAAATATAAACCCTAAACATAAGTCTTAAACCCTAAAATCTAAATCCTAAATTCTAAACCCAACAACCTAAACCTTTAAACCCAAAACTAACACCCTAAACCCTAAAATTAACAAGCTTGAGTTTACACAACTTATGTATCAAAGTTTTTTCTTGATAGGGCTTTAAATGAGGCGTGACAGATGGCGAGCTACTCGAGTCCGACACTGTCAAAGATCGGTCAACACTTGACTCGATTGAGCTCGAGCTCGACTCGAAATCTTAACGAGCCGAGTCGAGCTCAGCACTACTCAAGCTCGACTCGGCTCGTTTACACCCCTACGTATGTGTATGTGTATGTGTATGAGAATGTGTATAACTTCATTAAATGTGGAGAATGGGGAAGATTGGAGGCATAATTGTTGGAAGGTCCCTCACGGGATATTATGGTTGGAAGGTTTAATGGAGTTCCATAATTCAGGGAACAGCAGGGGGGACCGAACAGGTGGTGATGAACCATTTGCACCATCCATGGCTTCTGGGTTCCATTATTTCGAGTCAGTCTTATTTAGTATGTTAGGTAGGGTTGTTTATTGAACCTAACAAGTGGTTCCATTGAAAAAAATGATATTTATCCTAATATACTCGAGTTCAAATAACTTTATCTACAATATGTGTACGTTTTTTAAAAATTAAGAAAAATATTATATGTTACCTTGCAATCACTCTAAGAATGTAAAAAAAAGACAGGGTTTTTTTATCAACCCCGACCAGGAGCTGTTGTGTTGCTCAACTCTTCTTCTTACATCACTTATGCTCAACTCAATTGAGAAACAAATAGAATATTATTATTTTTCAATGGTAATTAATATTATAAACGTATTTTCTCAATTTTAACTTCTTTAATATTATAATATATAAAATATGGAAGAAAAAAGTTTTGATACACAAGCCGTGTAAACTTTAGTTTACACGTGCCTTTTAGTTTTAAGGGTTATGGTTTAAGGTTTAGGGGATTAGGTTGCAGTGTTTAAAATTTAAGGTCAGTGTTTAGAATTTAAGGTATAGGGTTTAAGGTTTATGGTTTAGTTTTTTAGGGTTGTGTATCAAAATTTTACCCATAAAATATACCAACTTAAATTATGATAAAATGAAAATTAATACTTTTTTATTAAAAAAAATAAACATGCAAAAGATTGTGATTGCTCCAAGAAAATATATAAATTTTAAAATATATTTTATCTAAAAAATGACATAATGAAATATAAAATCTTTAAACTCATAAATAATTTATTAATAATATAATTATATTTTGTAAAAAATATAAAGTTACAAATTATAAAATAAATACATCACAAAATAATAAATGAAGGTTAAAACTTAAAAATATAACTTTGACTCAAAACAACTTTTTTTGAAACTCAAAAACTGATAGTTTTAGTTTGTGTTCGGGTTAAAAAGTGTCTTTTAACCAATTTTAATATATATATATATATATATATATATTGTAACATCGTTTAGGACTCCAAAAACAATAAAAAGGGACCAAATCAATGTTACTAAACCAATAACTTCATGGTGAATGTAATTTTCTAATAAAATCTTATACTGATCGTAAAACTCATAGTTTTACACGTTTTTGGATCGTTGGATGGAAAAAAAATTGATGGTCGAGATTAACTCCTCACTTTTTTTACAAGTAATAATCTTTACATATCCTACTGTTAAACTCAGTTATCCGTTTTACCCATCAAACGATTTAAAAACCGTGTAAAACCTGAAAACTCTTACACTGTGTAAACGAATCTTAATAATTCATAGGGTAGATGATATATGAGATACTTATATGTTACATACCATTTATCTTAGTAATTCATTGTTTCTAATCATTGAAACATTCATTATTACAGCAGTGATTGACTACATCCATTTACCATTTCTTGAACTATGACTTAGGTGTTGGATTAAATTAATTCTAAAACTTACATGTTTTCTTAGTTTATACATATATAAGAAAACAAAAAAGAGTTCGAATAACATAATTTATACGACATGTTCCTGCATTAATGAAGCAATATCGCATAAATTAAAGATAAAAGGTACAATATACACGGGTAAAATTTTGATATACAAACTGTGTAAAATTAATTTTATACAAGTTTGTATATTTACACTATAAAACCCAAATCCTAAATTTCTAATTCTAACCTTAAAAAACTAAACCCTAAACCTTAAACTATAAACCCTAAATTCTAAATATTAACCTTAAATTCTAAGCCATGTAACCTAAACCCCTAAATTTTAAACCATAACCCTTGAAATTAAAAGACACGTGTAAACTAAAGTTTACACAACCTGTGTATAAACGTTTTTCCCAATATACACACTCTGAAACGGACACAAAATTTTATGTCAATACTATGAATTTTTTGAAGTTACTAAAATTTAGGAGTGTAAAATTACATAATTTTAAGGGTGAACTGTTGGAATGGTCACTTATGTTTAGGGTTTGTACATTTTTTATCACCGATTTTCAAAATTCGACTGTTATGGTCACTTACGTTTTCGATCTGTAAAATTAGGGATTAGATTTGATGAAGAGGAATATGGAAGATGGTGGAGGGGAGAAAAAAATATATAAATATGGAGGATTAAATGTGTAATTATACAAACTATTTTTATTTCGGTTGTCAAAATATGAGTGAAGTAATAGTTTAGGGACTATCTAGGTAATTTATCATTCTTTTTATTGTGCCAGATCAGTCTCCCGTTAGTGTTTAACAACAACAAACGTCACAGTGACCATAAGTTTACAGATCGAAAAGTAAGTGATCATAATGGTCGAATTTGAAAATCAGTGACCAAAAGTGTACAAACCCTAAACATAAGCGACCATTCCAATAATTTATTCTAATTTTAAAAGATAAAAAATTAAATTATTAATAAAAATATTAAAATCATATAGAAATGAAACATTAAAAAATTAAGAACACAGATGATTATAAAGTAATATTTGTTGGTATTTTTTTTAATCTTTCGATAAAATATACAATTTATAAACAAAATTAATCAAACTTAAATTTTTTAAAATAAATATAATCTTCTTTTTTACTGATACTAGTTAGATTCTCGAGTCTCACTTCCTTAATAGAGGTTGTTTGATACAATTATTTGATTCAAGTAAAATGCTTTATGGGACACCATTTCTGACTTCTTCCACGCCATGCTTACACATTATTACACGTCATGTTATGTGTGAATTATCTATAAAAACAATCATCGGAGATTTTATAATAAAATTGTCAATTTACTTTAGCAAAATTACATGTCTTTAATACAATATATAAGAGAATGTAAAATTAAGTATATCTAAGCGTGTAATATCTTTTAATTTATGAGTAAGAAAATGTATATATAGTACAAATATTGTATCAAATTTATGTTAAAAAAGTCATAACAAAATTTTATGAAAAAAAAACTATTTAAAACTAATAGATTTAATTCGGATCTATTCAATTTTTTGAAATAAAAGTATTACATACAAGGACGAAGTTATGATTAGACAATGAAAGGGGTAAAATTATTTAATTTTAAAATTATCAAAGATCTAATAAGCATTTAATCTGAATTTTGAGAAAAATAAAATTCAATTCGATAAATATTCAAACTAATATAAATTAAAATTGTCATTAATTTTTTTTAGAGACATGGGTCTTTCCTTTCTCTTAATAATTTATCCTGATTACAAATCACTCAAAATTTCCCCATTTATTATCTTGCTTTTTTTCATTTTTATATTAAAAGGAAAAAAAATCAAAGCCACAAAGCTCGATGTTCTCTTTTGCAGTGGTCCCTTAAACTTTACAGCTGCATGTAAAAAAATAAATAAATACAAGTGAGAAAGAAAGAAAAACCATGGGTTAATTCTGTTATTATTGCTTGTATTATGTAAAAGTTCGAAATTGGTTTTATATTCTAACTTAGTCAATTTTAGTCCATATATCTATTTTAAAATCCAGTTCTGATCAAATAATACAAGAAAACATAACAAAATTATAGGGACTTAAAATGATCAAATTAGAGAAATAGGAACTAAACTACAACTTAGACTTGATACAATTATTAATAGTAAGTGTGTAACGTTTCTGTAACCCTCTAGACCCGCCTATGCGTTAAGTCTAATTCAAGGAGATCACAGTTCATATTCGAAATTTCCCATGAAAATATTTAAAGATTAATAGTCCAAATCAAATAATAATTATAAACCATACACATGTAATACAAGATAACCAGTTTAAAATTCATATGAGAATTCGATTACAAAATAATGCCACATCAGACAAATTAGTAAAGTATGCAGTATCAAAATATAGGCTCATGTCACCCAAATAAAGACAGTATGACGGATAGAAACATTACAACAAAAGGGTGATTACGAACGTGTCGATCCTCCAAGTTCCAAGTCCAAAGGTAGCCTATCCAAAATCTAAAAGAGAAAGTTTGAGGTGTGAGCTAGGGAGCTCAGTGTGTTCCAATAAGTGCAGATAAAACATTTAAATAGTTCAGACATGTATAAATCATTTCAGTAGAACATGTTTCAAGGGTAACCGAAGTTTTTATTTAAAACCTAACTACCCTCCAACAGAACACTGATATGCAGTTCCTCATAAACTGCATCCTGAAGGTCTTACTCTAGGCCCATTGGGCGTAGAAGCCTACCTAATGAGATACCTTAGGTCATGAAGGACTTATCCTAAGCCTTTCGATCGTATGAGTCTACCTAGGGGGATACCTTAGGTCTTGAAGGACTTACCCTAGGCTCGTTGGGTGTAGGAGCTTATCTGAAAGTATCAGCTGGATCAAAGCTGTACCTGTAGAAACTTCAAATCATATCCCAAAAATATACCCCAAGTAAATCAGTTTAGAACAGTAAGTAGTACCATCAGATATCAGGAGACAGACATGTATTTTACACCAGTAAAACATACATCAAATATTATAATTTCAAATCAAGCATAGGGCATACTTTCAAGCAAATAAAGGCATGCTTTGAAAACAAAAAAGTAGTCATGCCCAAATTAGAAAAACATTTCATAATTGATTCAGAGAAATTATTTCAACAGCTCGTTTAAAATAGTAATATAGCACACATGGAACATACCTCAAAAAGGTAGTCGGAAGAGTCTACTGGGCACTTGCCTCGCTACGCTCTACAGCGGTGCTAGATCCTAGATCATAAAGGAACGTGATTACTATAAGAGAATAATTCTAATTTAATAATTCACTAAGTTTCTAAGATCATACGAGTAACTATGGGTGCGCGAGGGTGAGCGGATCGAGAGGAATTGGGATGAGTAGACTGTGATCAGGAGAATCTCAGGTTCCTTTAAATAAATACTCTTTAAGTCAGATCATAACTCAATATAAAATCTCTTAAATGAAATAATCGATTACATATGTATGCTTGAGTTCAAGGTCAGATTTGGAGGCTTTCAGCTTAGAATTTTGCAAAACAGACTTCGAAATTGGACTCGGGACGTTAAAAATCCTAAAATAAAGGTTTTAGAAAAAGTTGACTTTTGGTCAAAGTTAACGGTCAACTATCTGAGTTAACGGGTCAAAGTCAACGTGTCAAAGTCAATTAAGTTGATCCAGGTGAGTTGATTCAGTCGAGTCGGGTCAGATGGGTTCAAACTCGGGTCAGGTCTGGGCTAAGACTATTGGGCCTAAGTAGGCCAGTTCAGGTTTGAGCCAACTGGTCCATAACTGATCAGACTGATCTAGATCGTGGGCACCGACCAGGGTGGTCGAAAAATGCCCCTTGGCGGCTCGTGTTCGCCAAATGTGGCCCAAATGGCCGAAAAAATCCACCAGACGACGCAACAAAATAGAAGAAAGAAAAAAATTGATGCTTACCGCGGCTTGGGATAGCTAAAAACGACGACGTAAGAGGAAACCTAAGATTTTTCTCATTTTTTCGACAAAACATGAACGACGACGGATGCTCAAATGGAAGATCGGGTTTTGATCGCCTCAACACGGAGAGTCCCGAGGCGGTGGCGATGTCTCACACTAACGCCACACTAATGCAAAAACAATTGAAAAAATAATGAAGGCTTTGGGGTTTTTAGACGAACCTTTAAGCTAATTCCTACGGTGAATGATGGAAAATCAAGGTGAGTGGTTGCTAGAGCTGGAGTCAGGGTGAGGCAATGATCTAGACAACACCGACGGTGACAGCCACGATGTGATGGTGACAGAGATTAGAAGGATGATCGGCGTGGGAAGATGAAAGGTTATGAGACAAAGGAATGATCTAGATATTTTAAAATGGGCTTTAATTATGGCAGATGGGTTAGCTCATGCAGCCATTTCTCTTTTTTTTTCTTCATTTTCTACCTTTATTTTAATTATTAACATAAAATATTAGGGGTGTTACAGTTTTATTCCGTTATCATTTTAAGCTTTTTCTGTGATGGACGTTAAACAAATTTGTTATCCAATTAAAACATAACACATGACCTTATTTTTATTTTTGATTTTAAAAAGTTTAAAAATCATAATATATATGCATCCCTTAGAATCTTCCACCCATGTTGGTCGATCATCACTCCCTTACCACCCTAGCATCGCACCACCGGTCGAAAACTTAATTGATTTTTTCCTCACTGTTGGTCATTCATCTGAGTTGTTGGTGGCGCGACTATTTGTTCATCGATTTTTGACGTCGAAATAATGGGGTCATCATTCTTGGGGTTCAACAAAGAAATATGTATTCGATGGTGATTTAATTGACGGTTGAAGTTGTAACCCCCCAGATCGGCCTATACATAAAGTCCAAATCTAGGAGATCACATTACTTACCAAAAACTTTCCAAAAAAATGTTTAAATATTTAGAATTATATTAAAGTAATATTTAATTCGAACATAAGTAAAATTAGTTAACCAAAATAAACCATATTAAATTATATTACATCATAAGCCATATAGGGCAACATAGTAAAACATATAGTAACAAAACATAGGCTCATATCACCGTAATTAAGACAGTTTGGAAGATAGAAATATTACAACAAAAGTCGTGTACAAAATATATCGATCCTCCAAGTGCCAGATCTGAGGAGCCTATCCAAAAGTATCTGAAAGGAAAAGTTTATTGGTGTGAGCTATGGAGCTCAGTGTGTCCCGATAAGTGCAGATAAAACATATAGTATCTCAGATAGGCACAAATTATTTCAGTAAGTCATATTATATTACAATCAAGTTTTCATTTTAAACCTAGCTACCCGGTCATATTATATTACAATCAAGTTTTCATTTTAAACCTAGCTACCCTCCAACCGAACACCGATGTGCAGTCTCCCATGAACTGCACCCAGAAAGTCTTACCCTAGGCCCGCAGGCGTAGGATCCTACCCAAGGGTATGCCTTAGGTCCAGAAAGACTTACCCTAAGCTCATTGGGCATAGGAGCTTAACCGAAGGATTTATCAGCTGGATCAGGGTTGTACCTGCAGACACTTCAAATCATATCCCAATAGTGTACCCCAAGTAAAACAATAAGCAGTGTCATCAGAAATTAATTGGCAGACATGTACATAACTTAGTAAGGTATAAATCAGATGTCTCGATTTCAGATCAGACATAGGGCATACTTTCAAACAGATAAGGTAAACATGCTTTCATAATAGAAAAAATATCCATGTTCAAATCGTAAAGCAACCCAATATATAAACATAGATATATTTAGAGAAATTATTTTAATAGTTATTTAAAACAATAATGTAGCACACACAGAACACACCTCAAAAAGTTGGTCAAAAGGTCTACTAGGCACCTGTCTCGCCATGTTCTCCAACTGTGCTAGATCCTAAACATAACGGAACAAGGTTACTACAAAAGAATTAAATTCTACTTACTTAATTCACTGGGTTCTAATATCCTATGAGTAACTATCGGGGTGCGTTGATGAGAGAATCAGGAGGAACTAGGCTGAGCAGACGAACGATTGGACAAGTCTTAGGTACCTTTAATTGCACATGAGTTCGTCATTAGTGAAGCGGAGAGATTTAAGGATTTAAAGTTAGAAATTTGGAGTTTAGAATGTTAGGGATTTAAGGATTTTTTTTAAAATAAAAAAAATTATGATATTTTTTAAAAATAAAGGAATTTTAAAATAGAAAATATGCCACATTATAATTTGGTACTCCCTCATCCCATTATTTGTGTCACATGTTGTCTTTTCACGGAGTTTCAAGAAGAAACAGTTTATATAAAATGTGTGGTGTAAAATAATTTGAATGATAAGTTTGCCCTTAAAAATTTAACTTTTATTTTTGTTGGGAAACTAAAAATGATAGAAAAGTAATTGCGCTTGTAAAAGTTGTTGAATTTTTCAATATGACATTTTGACTGGGACAAATTTAAAACACAAATGTAATAACTTTACTCGGACAGAGGGAGTAATATATTTTTGGGAAAACTACACGCGTGGTCACCAAAGTATCACATTTTTCTTGTTTTGGTCACCTAACTAATTTATATTGTCCCTCCCGTTAGATACATTTCCTGTTTTGGTCCATCTCCGTTAAAAACCTAACGGAATCGCTGACTTGCCATTTTATTTTTACTTTTTGGTCACCTAACTATCATCTTTTCCCTGTTTTGGTCACCTAACTATCACCATTTTCCTGTTTTGGTCCTCCTTCTAGTTGGTCGAATAACAAAATACTATAGTATATCATTAAGTTTGACGGGAGGGGCTGAAAAATAAAAAATAAATACAAAGTCAGCGATTCCGTTAGGTTTTTAACGGAAGGGGACCAAAATATGAAAGGTATATAACGGAAGGGACGATTTTGACAAAAAAATAGTTGGGTGACCAAAACATTTAACGCCCGTCACGAAAAACCTTAAAATGGTAATACAATAAAATTTTAGACACTTAATTTGATAAAAAAAAATCAGGTACCTATTACAAAAAGAATTATAGTTTGAACACTTAATTTTCAATTAAACCTTCCTTAAAAATAGTTTTAAAAGTTTTTATAATATAATATTGTCTATTTAATTGACATCGAATAGAATTTTAAACTGTATGTGTATCAAAATATAAATATATACAAGAAAGACATATTATTCAATACATCAAAATTAGTCGATTAATAGATTGAATATAATTGATTATATAAAAAAATAATTATTAATTATTTAAGTATTAACTCGATTGGTACGTTGTTATTACAAGATCCATGAGTTTGCGCTTAATATTTTTTGTACAATTTCTACATAGAGGGAAGGATAGGAGAATTTTGCTCATAAAGGGTATTGAACCCATAACCTAAGGGATGGGGAGAACGTGAACCGAGAATTTTTAACTACATGCTTGAGAGATTATTGACACTTTGAACTTAACTATATTCTAACAAATAATTTTATTATATTTAGGATTATAGTAATTCTTGGTCCATGGCACTTGAAACGAGGTCAAAACACTCGATCCAAAGTCAAAAACCAAGCCCCACTGCCCCCAACAACCTTACTCTTTGTTCACATGCAAACAAACATTTCTTTCTTAGCAATTTTCCGTAACCTAAATAAATTATAAATTCAATTGGGAAGTTGACACCAAATAAAACCATAGAATATTATTTACACATAAAAACGAAGTTGCTTCTAAATTCATAATGATAATATTAGAATAAAAATACTAAATATGTCCACAGTTATATAATATTTCTTTTAAAATATTACCAACATTCATAAATATAAACGTTTTCAACATTCGTACTACGTGCGAAGTCGAAATAAAAAAGAGACTATCAAGTATTGGGTGCAGTAATATTTATGATTAAAAAAGGTTGTCAGCGGCGACGTCGTTTAGACAGACTCGGTCGGGTGACGGCAAGTGGATAACTTGTTCTCGTGCTCTGTTGAGCTTCTTAAAGGTGACGACCGACGAGCATCGGTTACGCCATTGGGGCTGCTGCTATCACCTGCCAGGAACCATCTCAATAAGCTTCCTTGTCTATGGACATGGTGCATTGATGTTGTCGTTTTGGGGTCTTTCTGATACTTCAACAATGAGATTGTAGCACTCATTTACTGTCTCCTGTTGTAAACAACAGTGGAGCAATGAATAAATCAGAAAATAGATGAGCTTAATAAGAATTTTTAAAAAACGGGGTCCAATTGAAAATATTCGAAAAATTCTAGAACTTAATGTGTGTGTTTTTTTTAACGTACATAATGTCAATATCACTTAACCACCAGGTCATTGGGGCTATCGACGCAATTGAAGAAATATTATGAATATCTTGAATTATATAACGAATTTAAAGAAGAAAAAGTATTCATTTTGAAGCGTAAAGATACGGTAAATGATTAAAATTATAATAAAGAGACTAAATATATAAGAAACACATAATATAAGGATCTTCAATATAATTTTACCAATGATTATAACACCAACCTTTTTTGTTTTAAGAACACTTAAGAGTTGGTCTTGGTAGTCAATGGGAGTGAACTACTCAATTTGGTCTATAACATGCATCATTGTTGCAGTGGCCAACACTGAGGGAAGATAATGTATGGATCTTGAATCTACAAAAACACCCACAAAGTGAAAACAAATTATCGGTCAACTAATTTGAATTAAGTACTACTGAGATTCATTATGGAGATGAATCTTTTAATTCTGTTGTTTTTATTACTCGAATTTAACTTTTAACAGTTAGTCTACCAACAGATCTTATGATTTTTTTCTCTTAAAAAACCGAAAGAGCTTACCGGAGATTACACGAAGGAGGAGTTGCTCACATCTCTTGAGAAACTCCCAATGAAGAGGAGTCTTCAAGCCAAGCACTCTTATGATGTGATTGAGAAAAGAAAGTGGGGTAATGGGATGCATTTTCCATTTGAGAGTTGAGAGAATCAAAAGCTCCATTCTTTGAACGGTTTTGGCTTCAAATACATATTTTGTTTCATCCTCCTGTACGATAAGTACTAAATATGTTAATCTTTTCGAAAAAAAAATATCGTCAAGACTCGATTTAAAAGAATTGCCATCACCACATACAAATCGATATTACAAGCAATATCGATTTGTGTGGTGACGATCGATTTCAATAGGAAAATGTTGCTTTTTGGGACATTACTTGAAGGTCTAGCAAAAGAGGGACATGTGTTTCTTCAACTTTAGCAGCCAAGGAAAGACAAGCGACGGCAACAAGGTGGGTCAACCAAGGCTTGTTGTTGTCGTCGTCGTCTCTCCGGAACCGAAAGCTAATTAAGAACCTATCGAGATAGTTAACGGCGAGCACCGCCGTGAGAGCGGTGAACCCGTGGAAAGCATTGACTTTAAGCATCATTTCGACGGCTTCACGGCGAGCCATTGGCGGAAAGTAACCGTCGACGATTTTAACATCGACGGGATCGATCCGTGTTTCTTTGGAGAATATCGAAAGAAGCTCCTCGTCGTCCAAAGGAAGTGAGGGAAGAAAAGGGTTCCCGCCATTGTTGGAAGAACTTGAAGAACTCATCAGTTCCTGCAAATCTTCACCAGCTTCAACTCCTTCATCATCGTCTTCTTCTTGTTGTTCACAATAGAGAGTATCTAGCAAGAACAAAGGCTGGCTTTCTTCTGCTGCTGCTTATTCTTCTTGTAATGACATTTTCACTCGAAATCTATGCGAAAAGAAAGGGGAAGGGAGAGAGATTTGATTTTTTTTTTCTATGAGAGTGGGATTCAAGCTTTGCCTTTTGTTTGATCAAGTCAATGAAATAAAACAAAATATTTGTATGTTTGTGGTGGAATATATATATATATATATTATTGGATTTATATTAATTTCACAAAAAATATATTTAATATCTTATATAATAAGGTATAATTTTGTAAATTAAATTATAATATATTATTAAAATTAAATTAACATATATTTTAAGTTTAAGATTCGTGGTTATTTTTCTCAATAATATCATTTTTTAAGATTCGAAGTTAATTTTTTTCTTTAAAAAAATAATGTACCTTACTTCCGTTACATCCAATTCTTATTAATAATATATGTAAAATATTTATATACCTCAAAAAGTTGGATTTAATATATATTTAGATTTTTTTTCTTTTTATGCTTTCGGAATTTAGTTGGCTGGCAGAGAAAAACGAAAGGAACGGTACACGCCCCAAGTGTATTTTTCTTTAATGTAAAGATTAATATATTTTGTGCATCGAAAGCTACATCATTATAATATCGAATCTTAGTTCAATTGTTATTATTGTTATTATAATATGAGTTAATTGCACCACAAGTTCTCAAACTATAACATTCATTTTAAATTGGTCTTTAAACTTTTAAACATTCTAATTTTATTCTTAAACTATGGCCTTCATTCTAAATTGGTCCCCCAAACTTTTGAACATTCTAGTTTTATCCTCAAACTATGACTCTCATTCTAGATTGGTCCTCAAACTTTTTAAATGTTCTAATTTTATCCCCAAATTATCATTGTACGCTAATAATATCTTATATTAATAAAACCGTTATAAAAATTGTTAATTGTCATGAAACATTGATGTGTATTGTGTAATAAAATGTTGTTGTATAAACGATAACTTGAGGATGAAATAGGAATATTCAAAAAGTTTGGGGATTAATTTAGAATGAGGGATATAGTTTGGGAATGAAATGAAACTTTCAGAAGTTTAGGGATCAATTTAGAATGAGAGCCATAGTTTGGGGATGAAATTGGAATATTTCAAAGTTTAGGGACTAATTTAGAATGAGGCTCATAATTTGAGGATGTGTGATGCAATTAACTCTTATAATATTTAGGGGAATGTTTGAAGAGCTTAAATATACAATATATTACATCAGAAAAATAGCTCTAACATAAAAAAGATCATTTCCACTAGTGAAACCCTAAGCACTGCTCTTCTCACTTTCTGGTTGCCTAACGTCCCTTACTTTTTTTTAGTTTTGTCTTGTAGACGGGACACTAGTTTTAGTATTGGTTGTCAACCGCCGATGTTTGATATTCTTTTTTATTTTTATATTTTGGTTTATTTATTCAATTTTATCTTACCTTTTAATAAAATTCTCTTTTGTTTGATTTTTTGCTTGTTCGTCTGTTTTTGTGGTACGCTTTCACTCTGCTTTTGTGGCAGTTTCCTCTGCCTTATGGCACGTTGTTCGCCTACCTCTGTGGTAGATTTGTGATTGTGTAGAGATTCTCACGTTGCTCGTATCTTATTTGCGATTGTCGGTGGTCTTTCAAAGGTTAGATCCTCTTTTGTGGTTGTTTGCCGATGCATTCAGATTTATTTTTGCGGAACAGGTTGTAAGTTTACTTTGGTTCGCTCGCCACTCCTTCATCATCTCAAAACCGTCTAGATTGGATAGAGACAAATGAGTACTATTTACAGTTACTGGATTAATATAGATGATGGGCGTCAGATTCAAAAAGAAGGCTTTGACTGTCATTGCGACTTTAGGGTTTTCTTTTCACTTTTCTTTGTTTGAGTTTTGGTGGACATAGTCCCCAAATTCCTTTCTTTTAAGTGGTTGCATTGTTACATTTGTACCTTCTTTGTGTCAATAAAATTCAGTATCGTTTCAAGAGTAAAAAAAATAGCTATAACGTTTGATTGAAAAGTCACTTTGGCCTCTATTTTTTTGAAACACTTTAACCTTCAACATTTTATTTTGGGCTAAAATAACCATTCCAAGAAAAAAAATCGTTAGTCAACTAATGGCCAACACCTTAAGATGATTTGATAGAATAGCATATCAACTAAAAAATAATTTTATATAAATATAAAATTATTTTTTTGGCTGATGTGTCATTCTGTCAAGTCATCGCCTTTATTTATAAGACAATGTCACATTCGTGCAAAATGCATGTAGGTTTGTCAATTCATTCCAAGACGTTGACTCTTAGTTGACTAACGAGTTTCATTCTCGGATGGGCTATTTTTGCCCAAAATAAAGCGTTTGAAGGTTGAAGTGCTTCAAAAAAGAATAGGGACAAAGTGACTATTCGGTCAAATGTTATGGGCATTTTTGAGATTGTCTTTTGTTTTGGTAAGACTTACACACCCCTTGTAGGAGTAAATTACTGACATACTAATGGAACAAGCTTTTATGACCTTTAAGCCTTTTTGTTAGTAGACACAATTATTTTACTAATAAAAATTTTAAGTATAATTGGTTAAATTTATTGAATTACATGGAATTAGGATCAAATTAATAGAATGTATAAGTTTTGATATTAAAATTTTAAGTATGATTGATTATTTGATCCAAACTCGACATGTTACAATTCAACTTGATCGTATAAGATCAGTTTTTATTAAAAATTTTGAATTTGGGTCAAATTTTGTGGATGATAAAATCGAGTCGAATCAAGTTCAAGTTTAGGATAATAATATAATTTTTCTCTATATATTTTGAAATAATTCTTATAATGCCCACATCTATATATTTTTTGAATTAACTTTTTATTTTACCATTCTTCTCTCTATATTTAAGGATACTTATTATAGTATCTCTATATTTTTTAATTAACTTTATATTTTTATCTAATAAAAAAATCATATTTGTGTCGGGTCAGAAATATAATTTCCCTAAATAAAATTCTTCCGTAAGTAAGAGGAACAAAACATTTGTAAAAAATAAAATAAAAAGTAAGAAATAAACTTTATTTAGTAATGGTCATCGGTGGTTTACATCGATCAAAGAGATAAATTCACGCAATTCAAGTGAATGCGTTTTTTCACAAAATGACTAGATTATTATTTGTCGAGTGTTCGAAAGCTAAATTATTATTTGTCGCGAGTTGTAAATGAAATAAATTGAATACGGTAAATGTCTATTATGAGGATCATCTCAACCCAGTTTATTACATTCACAAATATCAAGATTTAAACCGCTAATTCATCATACTAAATCAATTAGATTTTAATATACATAAATAATTTTAATAAAAAAAATTAATTAAACTATTTTGTACCAAGTTAATAAAACGCCAATAACTTATATGTAATAGGTCATTGGATCGGACCTCACTAAATGCAAGTTTTTTTTTTTTGACAAATTAAATGCAAGTTTTTCAGTTTCCTCAATTTGTCATTTGGTGACACACTTGATGACGTGCAAAGTTTTTGTCTACATAGGTTTTAAACACAAAGAAAAACTAATTATTACGTAAAATAGTTTGTACAATTTAAACTTAAAATTAGAAACATAACTGTCGACCATCTCTCGAGTTAAAGTTCTTAGTTGACACTTTTTTATCTCTTAAGGTGTGGCGGGTTTGAAACCCATTAGGAGCATTTTCCCTCTCCACCCCCTAAGTAAAAATTGTTAAAAAAATAAAAGCATGAGTAAAAATTAAAGTAAAAAAAAAAGTAATACCTACTTCGATGTTTATTCCTCACTTTGTCCAGATTAAGTCGTGTGAGTAGGGGTGAATATTCAATTGAGTAAGGTAAATATTTATAACTCATACTTTATTTGATTATTTTTTTCAAGTTAAGTCGAGTTTATGAAATTCAAGTAAAGTTGTTTGAGTTTCTGTTCAAGTTTAATTGTAAATATTTGTAATGATATTGTACTAATTGATTCAATTTAAACAACTTTCTATAATCATATACGATATATATATATATCTTCATATTTGATATACATAAATCAAGTAGAGTTGGGGGACTCAACTCGAAATTGAAAATCGGTCCAATAATTAAAAATAGGTGAAATTTTATGCAAAATCCATGGGAGAAAGTTTTTTGTACAGAGACAAACCTATTACATCAAGTAGATATGATATATGATAAAAAATTTTGGAATACTGAAAAATGTGACGAAGTGTTATGAGTTAGGCTAATTCGATCGAATCGAGTCAGATCCGAGTTCAAAGCATGTAAGTAGTTATATCGCTCTCAATGTTTTTGAAAAAATGTCGGTCCATACTTATAAATGATTAACTCAAAGAATCATTTAGAAGTTCGGGTCTACTCATATTATTTTAGTTTTTTTAATGTTAATTTTTATTTAATATTTAATAATTTTTTAAGTAAGTTTGTAAACATAGTAACTTAACATGTTTTTTAATGTTTATACTATAATATTTTATATTTTGTTTTTATATGATATAAATTACATAATATATAAATAAAATATACATAACATAATATGAAACTAAAGAAACAATTCATGTCAAGTCAGGTCTTGATAAAGCTCAAGTCTAACCCATAATTCCAATAATCTTAAATGCTTACTTCTTTTTAATCAAGTATTTATAATTTATTATCCTATGTGATACATAAATTTGATAAATGTTATATATTTTAAAGAAAAATATCTCATGCACCGGCAGTGGAAACGAAATGTTTCCACTAACTCCCTAGTTTTAGGGTTTAGATGTAGGGGTTTAGAATTTAATGTTTGTCGTTAGAATTTAGGGTTATAGGTTATGGTTTAGGTTTTAGGGTAATATGGGTAGGGATTTAGGTTTTAACTAATAAATCATAAATTTTAACTCTAAACCCTAGATTATAATTACACTCCCTAAATTCAAAACCCCTACACCTAAACCCATAAACCCTAAATGAAGTCTCTAAACCCATTATATTTAACCGATAATGTGATATTTTTTACCATATATCACAATTTCGTTGACCGTTAAAAATGTCAGGTGTCAAATTTAGGTACAAATTTTACTAAAATTTATATACACAGCATTCAAAAAGTGTATAACTCGAATACTAAATGATATATTAAGAAAAAATATTAAAGCATGATAGATAGGAGATAAAAATTGTTAGTTTTATGTTAAAATTATTCGATGGAATCAATATGAATAACTAATGAATCATGAGATGTGGTGTCGTGATCCTTTAATCACAAATTTGAGAATTCGACCATTATTCATGTGAATGAAGTACATTATATGACCTTTCGTTTATAGTTTATCTTTTAATGAGAACAGTACCGACGATATGAATCATTGTTATCAGTGAAGAATATTTTAGTGTTAATTAATATATATATTATTAATGAATAAATAATAGTAATTATTCAATATTAGCGAAATTGAAGAAATAACAGCCAGGTTGAATTTTTCTGTTTCACATGCAACCGGTCCAGCAGTGGAGGAGATTATGGACGTGCTTTCGAGTGGTGATGCAAATTATTAATATCTTTTGGTATATTTTTTATTTAATTTGAAAATAAAAAGTTTAAATAAAATTAGAATAATAATAAAGTATTAGTTATATATATATATATATTAAAAAGAAGCCACTAGTTTTATTAATGAGAAAATACCCAAAATTACAATAAGGGTTTACAAACTATGTTGCAAACTAAATACATAATTTAGACATTCTCCTAAAACTAGCCACTTTAGATCAGACATGAACTATGCATGAAAAATGTTATAAACCCATACAAATACTCAATCGAAAAATAGATACGAAACCTGACTGCATCGGCAAAACGGACCACAAAAGGGAATGAAGCTATTGATGGACCACCGGGAAAACGCAAATCAGAGCCGAGCACCGTGAGAAACTCTTCACAAGCGCAAACCGCGTATCCAAATTTAAACCGAAGGTCCAGAGCAGGGAAGATCAGCATGATTACAAATAAGTGACATCTTCCCCCTAACGCCTCAAGTTTTACTGCCCCTAGCGCCTCAAGTTTTTCTTAGTCGCTTGGCAATTCTTCCCCCTAGCGCCTCAAGTTTTGTTTTGTAGCCGACGGCGACACCGATTTTACTGTCGGTTGTCGACCGCCAGATCTATTTTTATTTTTAGCTTTTAATAAAATAATTCTGTCTTTGTGACACAATTTTTCTGCTTTTATGGCACGTTTATCTCTGTCTATTGGCATGTTTAACTCTGTCTATTGACATGTTTTCTTCTACTCTTTCGGTCGTTTTGGCCGTTCCTTATTTTATGTTTTTATCAGGGTTGGATTTGACGACGTCACGACTGATTAGTTTTATATTTTAAAAAATCAATGGAATCGATATACTAATAAACAAATTCACCATGAAAGTCCATGATCTCTTATCTATTTTTAATGATGTTAATTAAGTAATTATTAAGGAAAATAATATAACTCAATTATGGAATCTGATCTAACTTTTTATAGGTTAATTTGATATAATACCACTTGTGCTTATGTAAATAAAATTGAGAGATGAATCTTTGGAAGCCTAAATTTCATCAGTTTTTTTACAAGGTGTACACGAATTTTATCAAGGGCTAAAAATAGAACAAATACTATCATGGGATCGGATTAAAAATATTAAAAAAATTGAGAGTTCAATTAATTAGTTTTAAACTTCCATAAACATTCTAAACTTTATATTTGTTTAACTTAACATCCCTATATACTATCATGAGATTGTATTAAGAATATTAAAAAATTGAGAAATAAATTAATTAGTTTCTCACTCTTAAATAAACATTATACTTTATATTTGTTTAATTTGACTTTCGTATATATTGATATCTTTCATTTTCGTTTTACAATCTATATTCGGGCATGTGATTGTTCTTCCCAATAATATTGTCTCTAAGATTTATATCTGAATTTTGTCATTGAGAATGTAACGTGCCTTGCCGCTACATCTAACACTTGATGGTGATATATATTTTATATTTCTATTTTTTGTATCATGTTTTAAACAGTGGCACATCCAAAAAAAAATTAAGGTGGGCAGTAGGCACAAGTCAAAATATTTTTAAGTGTGGAACAGGTCATAATAATCTAAAATTTTCAAGATGGTCACAAATCATAAAATTTAAGGACTAATTCATAAAAATTAAAAAATTAGAGTCAAATATATAAACTTTAAAAAGTTCAGAATAAGTACAGGCCTATCCACCCATACACGTGGATCCGTTAGGTTTTAAAATAAATTAAAAATATTCATTAAACATAATATTGTTAATAGATATGGATGAGATGTCAAATACTAGATTTTGTTCTCAAAAAAATTGAGTACTAAATTTTGGCCACGAAAGAACAACTCGAATATCAATCATAAATATTAAACCTTAAACTCATTAGAGGTCATTAGAGGTAAGATATCTCATTTTTACTTGTATACCCTATTACTATCTTCAATTTTACTACTTCTATTTCAGTATTAACTTAAACATAAGAGAGCGTCTCGAACAACTTCGGATTTGAAAAAAAAGATAATGTTCATTCTAGAAGATTCATGCTCGAATAATTATGTCTGTGATGTGTGTATACTTTATTAAAAGATTAAGAAAAAACATAATTATATATCACCTTGTAATCACTTTAAAACTATTCGAAAAAAGAGAGCGTCTCGAAATGCAAGCTCCAACCGAGTATATAACTACGTAGATCTAATAGGTAGTCCAACTTGTAATAGAAAATCAATAATATTAATTATAAAAAAGATATATAAACTCAATTAAATTTTTCACTAAATTATTCCTGGTGGGATTGGTATTTTTTCTGTGCAATTTGTAACACTAGCTTTATCATAAAATAAGTAAGCATCATACGTATGTTAGCTATTACAAGACACCACTTCATATTAATAAGATATGATTATCCAAAATGACATATTCTTTCTGTCTTACTAAGTCTTTCTAATAAAAAAAATGTCATTAACCCTTCATGAATATTAATTGTATGTGTGCACCCTAAGTAGAAATTCTAACTTTCTGGTTAGAATTTACTCACATCATGTAAAATTCATTTATTTTTACAATTTTTTGGACCATTAGATATAATGATAAATGGATGAGAAAGATTATCCCCTTCTTCTTCTTTTTCCTATAAAAATCACCTCATTGATAATTCACTTATTATTTTCATGTAAAAATTTCTCATTACCTACGGTTAATCTCAATCATCGGTTTTAACTAATCCAACAATTTAAAAAATATGTAAAACTCTTAAGTTTTACACTGTGTCAATAAATCCTAAACCATATATAGATAGAGAAAGGGGGAGGAAGGGAGGATATACTTACGCAGAGCAAACACTACAAATTTTTACACTAATTTGGATTATTGGATGAGTGAAAAATTATGGTTAAGGTTATCCACTTTTCTTTTTCCCTTAAAAATTTCTCATTTTCTATTTTTAATCTTAACCATCAATTTACACTTATCAAATAGTCCAAAATCAGTATAAAACTAAAAAAATAACATTATATAACCTATATATCCATGCATCAACTGCATGTTTTGACAAGTGGTATATGTTTATGTGAATCACAATTTGAAAATAATAGACATTGTAGATTAACATTAAAATTAATGATCATTATTTTAAGAAATTGGGTAAACTACATTAGTAGTCACTGAACTTTTAATACGCTTTTAATATGGTCATCAAATTTTTAAAACTTTTATTACAGTCACTTAACTTTTAATTCGCTTTCATTACGGTCACTGCCGTCAACTATAGTTAAAAAATCTAACATGGCATGTTAAATTTATAAGGGTAAACTACACTGGTAGTCAATGAACTTTTGAGGAGCTTTCAATATAGTCATCGAATTTTTAAAACTATCGAATTTTTAAAACTTTCATTACAATCACTCAATTTTTAATTCGCTTTCAATACCGTTAAAAAAACTGATGTTGCATGTTAAGTTTAAAATAAACGTTTTTTCACCCTATTCTCTCTCAATCTCTTTTTTTCTTTTTTCCAAACATGTCTATGTTTCTTTATTCCCTCCTCTCCCTCCTTCCTTTTTCCTATGTAATCTTATAGCCTCTGTGGTGTGAATTTGTCTTACTGCCTGCACCATTAAAAAAAGAGGGCATATACTGATGGTCAAAATGATTGTGGAGAACTTGATAATGTCGAATCTAATGGAATCGAAAAAAAGAGGGCATATACTGGTGATCAAAATGATTGTAGCATGCTTAATACCAAGATTTTAAGAAGCACAAAGCATTTGATTAAGAAGGTCCTTTGCAGAAGATCCATGCAACCAGTTTCCAGGTGAGTTTATGAAGTGCATGCAGACCAATTTCGAGCGTTGTTTTAACTCATATTAGATTCACTATTGCAAAGCCAAGTATTGTTTATAGTTGTAGGTTGGTTCATTCTTTGGAGAACAGCCTTTCTCACAAACATAACAATAATAATAAGGTGGCAGGGTATATCCATTCCACTCTTTCTATGCCTTCTATTTTTTCAAAGACTTTCAAAACTAATTGAAAATTTTGGGAAAATGATACAAAAATAAAGATTATCTCTTCTGCTACTATCCTTGTGGTTGAGGTACTTAAAACTGATGAGTGAAATTAAATATGGGTATATATAATATTGGCATGTCACTTTTTTAATGCATTGAGAGGATCTTAGATGACCATATTTTTATGTCTTGTTAGAATATTTCTCGAACAGGTATACTCCAAAAAAATTGAAAAATCTAAGCAACTTGGATACTCTAAAAGTGGGATGAAATTTTTTTGGTAACACTAAAACTAGGTTAAGTGATTGTTACAGTCCAAAAAAAAAACTCTAGGATAACTATAGCCTTGAGAGAATTTTTAATGATGCAGGTAGTAGGACAATTTCACCTTACATGCTATAAGATTACAAAGGAGAAAGAGAAAAGGGAGAGGAAGATGAAAAAGAAAGATAAACATGTATATATAAAAAAAATAGAAGAAAATTGTGTTATATTAATTTTTTTAATGATAAAAAAAGTGAATTAAAAGTTGAGTGATTATAGTTTTTTTTTTTTTTTCTGGTAAACATGTGCTGATTACGCACTGAACAACGTTTGCCTATCAAAAACTCTGCTTTCTTAGCACTCTGAAAAACTCTGCTCCTTAGCACGCTCCTTTCCCTTTTTTCTCCAACCACTTCTCTTCTTATGGATCCCACGGTTACAGACGATCTGGCAGAATTTTCCTTGGAAGATGATGAGGATAACGAAGTTCCCTTGGCCGAGGAAGAATAACCTTCTGGTGAGTCCTTCACGAACTGCTTTGTGGGTCGGTTTCTAACCACTAGTGTCATTCATTTCCAGTCGATGAGAACGACTCTGGCCAACCTTCGGAGACCCTTGGGTGGCATTTCGATATCCGATCTGGGTAATGGTCGCTTTCTTTTCCAGTTTTATCACGTTGTAGATATGAACAGGATAGAAGTTAGGAGTCTGTGGAATTTCAATTCGCATCTGCTGATCTTGTATCGACTCCAACAGGGTGATGATCCACATTTCGTCCCCCTGAATGCTGTTGCTTTCTGGATTTTGGTCCATGATATTCTGCACGGGTACATGTCTGAAGCCGTTGCTAAACAAATGGGAAATTTCATTGGCTCTTTTGTTGATTATGACTCTAAGGCAATATCCTTGGGATATAAAGGTACTATGCGTATCAGGTCGATTTTTGATGTTCGTAAACCTTTAAAGCGCAGGAAGAAATTTGTTTTGCGTGGAGAAATCTCTCACTATATCCTATTTGAGTACGAAAAGCTCCCTTTATTTTGTTTTATCTGCGGCAAAATAGGTCACTGGGAAAGTCTCTGCCCGATCTGGTTGACAATGTCCAAGGAGGATATAATTTTTGCATGAGATTTGAGTCTCAGGCACTTTCCCGGCGAACGGCGGCAACATCACGTAGTCAGTGGTTGCGTGAGGAGGATAATCTAATGGGTCCTCAATTTCGGGACTCTGCTCATATTTTTCAGCAATCAAATCCACAAGCCATGCCCTCATCTGCTAAAAATAAGGGCACAATATCTACGAATCCCAATCTGCCGTTACAGGAGTTAGATGGTAATAATAGAGGGTATCTTGTCAACCCTCATAAATCTGGCTCTATTATTTTGAACCAAATTAAGGCTGGGACTTCTTTTTTAATGACGTGCTGATGACAAGTAATGATGAAGATCAGCAGGTCGATTTGGCTGAAGGTCTGAAATGCCCCAGAGTTCAGACTCACATATAAGGTGTTTTAAATACTGATCCGACTGATATCTCTCTTTCTGTATCGACATAAACACCGGGCCAGCCATGACCAATGAGGCTCCTCAGCTGGAATGTTCGAGGCTTGGGGAAGTCTCGAACAATAGGACGTCTCAATTCTTTGTTACGAGACGTCAACCCGTCTGTAGTTTTCCTGATTGGAACAAAACTACAAGGTTCGCGCATGGAGAAGGTTCGTAAGAAGTGTGGTTATCAATATGGTTTCGATGTTAGCTCTAACGGCAGAAGCGATGGTTTGTCTCTTGCCTGGAAGAACAACTGTAAGGTGTCTCTAAGATCCTACTCTGACCGGCACATTGATATTGTCTTTGATGAGGATTTTGATGGTGTTATGTGGAGGTGTACAGGCTTTTATGGTACTCTTGAGAAAAGTAATAGGGCTGCGTCTTGGGATTTATTGCGATGATTAAATGATCTTCCCGAGGTCCTCTGGCTGGTTATTGGAGACTTCAATAAGATCTTCTTTGGCGAGTGAAAAAAGGGTGGTCGTCTACGCAGTGCAAGACAAATAGAAGTTTTCCAATCAGTCCTCTCGGACTGCAACTTAAATGATGTTGGTTTTTGCGGTCCATAGTTCACATGGGAATGGGACGTCACCAATCAAACAATATAAGGGAGAGGCTTGATCATGATGTGCCAAATTTTGCATGGTGGAATCTTTTTGCAGATTTTAGTTTGGATCATATTGCTCATGCCTTCTCAGATCACTGTCCACTACTCCTACACGGATACCAGTTCAGCCTCGATTATGCGTGTTAATCACTTCTGTTTTGAAGCATCCTGGTTGCTTGAGAAATCATGTAAAGTTTAAGTTCAACGGCTTTGGGGTACATCTACTGGCTCCATCCCTGATCGTTTGAAAAGTATGGGTGAAAGGCTTGATTTGTGGTTCAAAAGGGTGGTGAAGGAGAAAAAAATCACAGTCCGAACCCTGAAAAAATAGCTACAAGAATTGAATGGGCTACAGCCTTCGGATGAAGTCCTTGAGGATATTTTAGACACAAAAGTAGCTCTTAATTTGGAAGGTGATCGTGAAGAAATTTATTGGGAACAAGGGTGTAGAGCGAACTGGCTTAGAAATAGGGATCGTAACACAAGCTTTTTCCACTCTTTTGCAACTGCTCGTAGACGCAAAAATCGCATTAAAAGGCTCTTGGACGGTTCTGCTAAACCTTTTGAATCCAATGAGGGCATTCATAGACTTGCTCTTGACTACTTCCAATCTTTATTTACCTCCCAAGGGACGGCTGATCCCTCTTTAATTCTCCAGGATATTCGTCATTGTATCTCTGATAGTATGAATGCTGACCTTCTTATGGATTTCACGCATGAGGAGATTTTCCAAGCATTACAGTCTATGGGACCACTGAAAGCTTCGGGTGCTGATGGATTGGGTGTTGTCTTTTACCAACGCTTTTGGCATATAGTGGGTAATGATATCTCTGATTATTGCATTCGTGTATTGAATGGGCAGCAATCATTGGATGATATAAATGTTACTCACATTGTACTTATCCCTAAGGTTAGCGATCCTCTATATATGTCTCATTTTCGACCTATAAATTTGTGCAACGTTATCTACAAACTCATATCGAAAGTACTAGCCAATCACCTCCAAAGAGTTCTAACTCTCTGTATAGATGAAGCACAGAGTGCTTTTATCCCAGGTCGTCTGATTTCAGATAACATTGTCACTGCATATGAGGTTTTGCACTCTCTCAAAAATAAGCATGGGGAAAGAAGGGATCCTTTGCTCTCAAGCTTGATATGAGCAAGGCGTACGATCGTGTGGAATGAGATTTCTTAAAGAGTTTGTTTTATAAGATGGGTTTTGCAGATGGTTGGATTATGAGCATCATGAAGTGTGTTCGTTTGGTTTCCTATTCCATTATTGCTAATGGTCAGATTGGGGAGTATTTCAAATCGACTCGTGGTCTAAAACAAGGGGGTCCGTTAATCCTTATCTCTTCCTTATTTGTAGTGAAGGGCTATCTTCCTTATTACGGCAAGCTACATTTCATGGTACCCTTCAGGGCATTCGTGTTACGAGAAGTGCACCACTTATTACGCACCTATTCTTTGCCGATGATAGCCTCATCTTCGGGGATGCAACAGTATCTGGTGCAAATAATTTGAAAAATATTCTAGCTACTTACTCATCTTGCTCGGGACAAATAATTAACTTCGAGAAGTCAAGCTTGTTCTTTAGCACCAATGTAACTGCGGAGAATAAGGAAGCAGTTTTTCAATCACTTGCGGTCACAAGTGAGTCTTGCCCGGACAAATATCGAGGTTTGCTGTCATTGATTGGCCGGAATAAAAGAAGCTCCCATACCTTTTTACTGGATAAGTGTCGAAAGAGCTTGTCTAAATGGAGTTCTCGAAAACTCTCTTTTGGAGGGAAGGAAGTATATATTAAATTTGTTTTTCAGGCAATTCCCCTTTATGCAATGTCATGCTTCCTTTTTCTTCAAGGTTTGCGTAGGGAGATAGAAGCCTTAATTGCTAGATTTTGGTGGTAGAATTCTCCCCAGAGAAGAGGAATTCACTGGTGTACTTACCATTCTTTGTGCTTGCTGAAAAATAAAGGGGGGATGGGTTTCCGAGATATGGGTAAATTTAACCTGGCCCTTCTAGCAAAACAAGGTTGGAGGATTCTCTCCAATCCTGACTCCCTATTGGCCCGGCTTTTGAAAGCCAAATATTTCCCTCGGTCAAATTTCTTGCAGTCGCGCCTTGGGGCTAATCCGTCTTATATCTGGAAGAGTATATTGTGTGCTAGAGGGACACTTGAGCTTGGTCTATACTGGAGGATTGGAATAGGGCATTCCATCTCTATATGGAATGATTTTTGGCTTCCATCGAGCCCTCCGAGACTAATTTCTTCTCCACAGATTCAAGGAATTGATGATGTCTCTGATTTAATTGATCCAGTCACGCGACAATAGAGATCGACCCTTGTTCAGACTTCTTTTAATGCAACTGATTCGGCAGCTATCTTGGCGATACGTATCCCCTCCACGGCCTGTGCTGACATTGTGGTTTGGAGAACAGATAACACCAGAGTTTACTCGGTACGCAATGGCTATAGAAGGCTCATGCAAGCCTCCAACACAGGTACCCCTATTGGTAATCTTTTTCTTACTCTTTGGAAGGTCAGTTGCTCGGCCAAGATCAGAATAACGGTATGGAAATTTCCAAACAACTACATTTCTACCATGCATAACATTTGTATTAAAAGAGTTGCAGTAAGTAGTCTTTGTCCTCGATGCTTATCTTTCAATAAAGATGCAAACCATGTCTCGCATTTATATGATTTTGCAAAACGTATTTGGAATCAACGTGGTTTCAATTGGCCAATTACTGTTGATGACTATGATTTTTGTGAGTGGTTAGAATGGTTGTTTAATCAGTATAACCATAGCCAGACATGCAGAGATTCTAATCATCATTTGGTGCCTATGGTTTTCAAGGAACAAACTTCTACACGAAGGACAGAGGCAATCCGAGACTGATGTAATTACATTTGTTTGTGGGTACCTGACAGAAATTGGTGCGTTGCATTTTCAGCTCTCTCATCCTGCGCCACTTCCAGAAGTTTGATGGGCACTGCCTTCAGCCCCCTTTGCAAAGCTCAACTTTGATGCAAGCTTCTCGGTCAATGAAAGAAAGTCATGGTCAAGTCTGATACTTCGAGATGAAATGGGACAAGTAATGGGATCAGCTTACTGTGAAAATGAAAACATTCGTTCAGCCTTTGAAGCGGAAGCCTTAGCTGCTGTACAGGGTATCCAATTTGCAATCAATTTGGGTCTCACTGAACTTATTATAGAAAGGGGATTCAAAATCGGCTATACAAAGGTTGAATAAACCTGGAGACAACCTTTCAGTGCTTCGCCCTCTAATTTTGGAAGCCAAACACCTAGCTCGCTATCTCTGGTCGTGCCGCTTCAACTTTGTTGGCCGAGACGGCAATCGAACGGTGCATGCAATGGCTTCTTTGGGCAGGCAAGATTTCGGTGATTGTTTCTGGGTAGATGAAGCACCTGAGTCAGTCCTTATGGCTGCCACATCTGATTGCCGTTGGACAGAGCCACCGTAGCTGAAGGCTCGCGTGGTATATCTTTGGGCCCTGCACAACGCCCACCTTCGACTTGGTTTTGCCCTCAATAGCTTTATTCAAGAATATCCATGTCGTTTATTTGGATGGTCTGAGTTTTGTTTTTTTCTTTTTCTTTTGTTTTCTATTTGTTGCAACTGTTCAAGAACTTTGTCTTTCGGTTCTGCTGTCTTTAGTATTTTAATAAAATTCTTAAACGGTACCGTTTTCAAAAAAAATTGAGTATTGTAACGAAAATTTAAAAAGTTCGGTGACAATATCGAAATCGCCCTAAAAGTTCAGTGTGTACCATAGTAGTTACCCTTAAATTTAACATGCCATATCAACTTTTTTAACGGTAGTTGACGGTAATGATCATAATAAAAGCGAATTAAAAATTTTAAAAATTCGGTAACCATATTAAAAGCGTTCTAAAAGTTCAGTAACGTAGTTTACCATAAAAAAATTGTTTTCAAAGTTGTAAAAACTGAATCAATAGTTTAACCGGTTAGACCATCTATTTTTGATTTGATGAATTCAACCGGTTAACAATAATTGATCCTATAGATCAAACCAATTATATCAACAATTTTCAGATTTAACTCATTCAACCAATCGAGTTGATCGGGTCCGGACAACCATAAGTAAAAAAGAAACACTAATGATGTCAAAAAATTATTATAATGCATTTACAATCGTAAGCTTAATGGAAGTGGAGCGTTAAATATTTGGAAGTACAACTATGGAATTTGAGAAATAAAGTTGTCATTGACTTTTTCTTCATGTCAACTCTAACCGGCCGGACATGGTTTAGTTTTGTCCTATTTTCAGGCCACGCAAACACGATGTTATTAAATTAATCATTTTTAAAATAGTTATATATTTATATATCATATCAAAGGTCAAAGCCATGTGGCTCGAACACTTTCGAAGAAGCCACTAAATCTACGGTGAGATTGACCTCATCGTCTCTCATTTTTAATATGATGTGTGCAGCAAGTGCAACCACTCCATGTTCTACTAGAAAATCAATAATTTACTTTGAAATTTTCATACATATGAATGATAATAAAATAAATAAATGATGGGTAGTTTTGTATGGAGTGGAAAATAATGTTGTTATTTAAAAAAATAATATATTTCGAACCCATTGAGCGGTCCTTGTAAAAAAGGGAGCGTTATTAACTCTAACAGATCTGGTTCGAGCAGTTTATCTGCGTGGTGTGTGTTTTTAAAGGACTAAGACTAAGATTAAAGAACATATACTACCATTTAATCACACTAAAATATTAAAATAAATACTAATATATTTGTATCTCTACGTTCATACATACCAGGATTTATGATTATCTATTTGTCTTTAAGATTTAATTTTGAATTCTCTTATTTAGAATGCAATGTGTTATCATTACGTTCAACCCTTATTGATAAGGGTTATATATATATTTGTATAATCACTAGTATTCAATGATTGATTAATTAATTTGGGTCGAGTAGTGCAAATTTCCATTATGGCGGCAACTCTCTCAACCCAATTTTCTTCATTCACAACTTGAGTTCAATTCTCTAACCTTGTTTAAGGGATGTATAGTGTCTCACCCCACTAGACCAATTGATATTTGGTGATAAGAGTTATATTTTGATACACAATATACATGAAAAGATTTACACAATCCTTCCTATTTAAACTATATAATATAAAATCTAATCCCTAATCCTAAACTCTAAACCATAGACTAAAAATTTAAAATTCTACAACACAAACCCTTAAATCTTAGACTCTAAAATAAACACTTAAACCCTAAATTTGACAAATCTGTATAACATTTAGTTTACACAATTTGTGTACCAAAATTATTCTTTATCGATAAATTAGTTGATTTTAATGATTAAGATTAAAACCTTTATACTCCATATGTATGTATGTAAATATTTTAGCATATGCTGGTGAAGCTTGACTTTCCTCAATAATAGTCCACTCATTTTCCTATATAAATCTCCGGGTAATTTTAGCACATTCACTCAAGGTATCTGTGAAAGAAAATCAAAAGGGATCAAAGAAAATGCGTTCCCTTGAAATTTCCACTTCGTCTTTGCTCTTCGCCGTTGTGTTTGCAACATTAGGCATACTCATCGGCGGCATGGAAGCTCCGGCACCATACCACGAATCACCACCATGCAAGCACTTCGAGAACGAGTACGGGTGCTTCGAAAACGCACGGCTGGCAAAATCATACGAAGTGATCCAACGATTCAAGACGAAGATCAAAGTAGACAAAAACAGCGATAAGTACCTCAAGACGTGGTACGGAACCAATGTTTGCAAGTACAAAGGGTTCAAGTGTGACATACGACCCGACGTGAAGGAAAAAGCCGTTGCAGCCGTTGATTTTAATGGTTATAAATTCACCGGCTGCAACGGCACCCTCCCGCTCGACGGATTCTTCGACGAGTTAGATGATTTAGCCATATTCCATGCCAATTCGAATAACTTCACCGGCACGGTACCATTCAATGCATCAAAGATCAAGTATTTATACGAGCTCGACCTTAGCAACAACAAGATTTCCGGCAATTTTCCGATTAAAACCATCGGCGCCATGAACTTAACGTTCCTTGACTTAAGGTACAATTCCCTCCGAGGCTCCGTTCCGCCGCAAGCATTTAACTTAACTCTCGACGTGTTCTTCATCAACAACAACGGGTTCACCACGCAAACGCTCCCAACAAACCTCGGCGACACGAGCGCCGTTTACCTCACATTCGCCAACAACAACTTCACCGGTCCGATCCCACGTGGCATCGGCAGAGCTCGGAACCTCCTCGAAGTGCTTTTCCTCAACAACCAACTCTCCGGGTGTTTACCGTATGAGATCGGCAACCTGAGTCAAGCCACGGTGTTCGACGCCAGCAGGAACAAGTTAACCGGGCCGATACCGTACTCGTTCGGGTGCATGAAAAAGATTCAGATTTTCAACCTGGCGAACAACCGGTTATACGGGAAGTGCCGGAGATAGTCTGCGAGCTTCCCATGATTGACAATTTAACTTTGGCCAACAACTATTTCACTTACATTGGACCCGCTTGCTACAATTTGATGTTGAAGAAGAAGCTCGACGTGACGAAGAACTGTATCTTCGGCCTCCCGAATCAACGATCGGAGGCCGAGTGCGCCGCCTTATTGGGGAAGAAGAAGGTTTGCAAGAGGATCCCGACGTTTTACTTGGTTCCTTGTGAAAAACATGGTTATTACAAATATTCAGATGAAGGTGACCGATCGCCGGCGGCAGCTCCGGCAGCTAGAACTTATAGCACTCTTACTCCGCATCATCGGTTGTGATTGATATGTTTTCACTGGTTTTTTAGATGATAATAATTGAGCTCTTCATCAAGCTTATGCCTTTGGATGTTTTAATGCAATTTGATGTATTGAATTTTCCTTGGTGAATAAATCGATTTCCATTTCTTTTCTCCCCTTGAATTATATTTTGGTTTAATTTATTCTCGGTCATTGTACTCTTCAGACTTTTGAAATTTAGTCCTTTATTTTTAGGGTAAACAACACCTGTCACTAAACTATTCCCACTTTCTTTTTTTGGTCATCAAACTATTATTTTTGGCAAAACCATCCCTAACATCACGTCTTTTTCCTATTCTGGTCACCAATTGTTAAAAAACTCACGGAAAAAAATAATAGTTTGGTGACCAGAATAGGAAATAAGCAATAGATTGATGACCAAAACAGGAAAAAGTAACATTAGGGACCAAAATAGAAAAAAGAACATAACATTAGTGACTATTTTGCCAAATATAATAGTTAGATGACCAAAACATGAAAGCGGAAATAGTTTAGTAACCAATAGTGGTGTTTACCCTTATTTTTATTCTGTAAATTAGTCTCCTTATTTGAGTGATTTAAAAATTAAAGTCCACTTAATAATTGTATTCGTCGACTTTCGTTGAGTTTAGTTTTTAAAATAGACCTTTAAATTTTCAAATGTCATGTATTCAAAATTATGGGTGTTCAAAACTGACCCAATAGATACTCATATGCTCAATAAGTCCAATATCACTAACATATTATTACTATGTTTCATCATTTTCCACTTTTTTAACATGATTATGAGCTTATTGAGCATCTGGGTACCCATTGGGCCAATTTTGAACACCCTATTCAAAACTAACGAAAGTCAATTAGTTATTTTATGAACTGGACTTTAATTTTTAAATAAGATAAACAAAAAACACTAAATTCCTTGAATTAAAACTCGAGAGACTAAACTTCAAGTTCAAAAGGATACAAGGATCAGGGACTTAATTAAATTATAAATAAAGCCTAGTTGAGCCACCCTAAATTAAAAAATAATAATATGCTTGCAAGAACTCCAATTGAATGGTAATACGATATTTGCCTATCTCTAAATTGCAAGAGTTCCTATTAGTAAAATATTGGTATATATGGTTAAATCCATTATAGGTAAAATGGAGTTTTCTCATTTATTTTTATAATATATGTATTTGATTCATTACTCGGTTAATTCGGATAAAATATTACAGAATTTATTATAGGACGGTCCTCTCGATCTAACATCATTCGTTTACAATGTTAGAATTTAGATATTTGACTTTACTTAAAAATCTAATGCCTTATCCGTTAGACCAACGGGTAACTGGTCTCATTTAAAGTTTATTATTAAAATCTACATTAGCCTGTAGTGTACGATTTTTTTAGTTTTACACGAATTTATCTTTTTCATGGAAGACAAATTCGAGACAATATAAGATGTTTTGGGAATTTCACAACCCCTCTATAAATATTCCAAATCCAAATGAAATATACATACCACCTTCACTTAATTAGCTAATGTTATCATAGAAGATTGCTTGCAAGAGGAGAGGTAATAAAAAAGTGATTGCCGGTAGAATGAAGTTCATTGATTATTGCAGGACGGCCTAATTGGAAGTGCAGGACATAGATTCAAATAGCGGTTGTTATATAGCGATAATAGTACCATTTAAAATTATTATTGTTAAAAATAGTTATTTAAAATGACCGTAATTATATTTGTTAACTCGTAACTACGAAAAAATACCGTGACTGAAATGCAACTATAACCGCAATTTATATCCCTGGCGTCGGGTTTTGCTCTGTTTTTTGGACAACAAAATGGAATATTATCAGCTTGTGCTGGAAATCTGAATAGATTTACCCTTAACACAAGGACATGAAAAATATGAGTTGGAGAGAGGACACATCAAGGGACATAACTGGTTCATGGTCCTTGTCAATTATGTCATGCTTGATTTAATTATTTAATTGGTTCCAAATTCAATTATTACAAATCTATAAATTTTGGATAAGATGGGTTTTAATTAATTAGAATGTTTTAAGACTATTTATTTATTTATTTGCATTGAATTTTAAAAGGCCCAAATTGCTGCTTTTGGAGTTTATAGTCCATGCTTTCTTGACCCATCTCTTGAATTGTTTTCGTCTAATTGGATCTTTCTTCGAAGGCCGAGTCACTTAAATTGTCGAGCCTTTTCATTTCCCATCACTTTAATAATTTTTTAATTTTATTCTCTTCTATTTGCTTAACTACAAAATAAGTGCTCAAACTATGCATCTTTTTTATAATAGATGCTTAAAGTATTTTTTGACTAAAATATATGTTTAAAATTTTATTTTTGGTTAAAATAGGTGCCTAAGTAGATGCCAAAATTGACTTTAAAACAAGTCAAAAATAAAAGTTTAGGCCCCTATTTCAGCCAAAAAATAGTTTAGGCACCTATTTCAGCCAAAACGAAAGTTTAGGCGCCTATTTCAAACAAAAAATACTTTAAACACTTATTACAAAAAAAAACATAATTTAGGCACTTATTTTATAATTTAACCATTTTTCTGCTCACACTTTTCTCATTTTTATAGTTAGATTTAATGTCATTTGTCCAATTACGTTTATTTAGTTGCCTTGCTAATCTATCTTTTTTTGGATCTCATGTTATATTCTTTTATACTGATAGACGTTCATCATCGCCAACAATAGTTCATGATTAGTTATGGTGAAGTTAGTTTGTTAACGTGCTATTATTGTTTTGTATAGTGACGTAGCTATTAAGGGGTGGGGCAATTGCCTCCCACCTCCCAAAAAATTATTTTTTTTCACCTTTGTCATTTTTTATAAATTTTTAAAAAATTAATTTATTTATAAATTTGTCCTCCACTTTTAAACATTTATGTTTTGCTCTCTAACCCAAATCTTAGTTCTGTCTCTGATTATATGTACTTTTATGTTAGTGTTGATTGTGTTTATTCTTCACCAATGATAGTTGTGTTTGTTTGTATCTATCATTTTAAAATTATTTGGTTGAGTCTATGCACTTTAATAATTTTAGAGGAAACAGTTCGTTAATGTAATTAATCTAGTTTAATTTTTGTAGACTTTTCTTTGATGAAATTGTAATTTTATTGTATTTTCTCTTTGTTTATTCGATAAAACTAATTATTTTTTTTAATTTAAAAAACTTAAACATGACATAAACACAAAATATTCCTTAAAACATAATTATGTAAAATTCGACATGATATATAAATAATATGAACACAACATAAATATACGATAGTTCTCAAACTAAACTTAATCTTAAAATGATAATCTAAAAAATAATATTTATCCAATTTGTAATACCCTAATTACCCCTAACATCATAAAAATTTCTTTTGAACAACTATCACCTATATAATTAACCATTAACCTTTACAATCTCCATTATTTGCATGTATTCATGGCGATAGAGATTTTAGTTCTCCGATCAAAGCATTCAAATGAGAATCCGATGAGCCCCCGTTTTCGATGGCCTTCTTCGCCATCTCCTTCAATCTCTTAGCTCGGTTTCTCATTTCCGCAGCTCCCTCGCCCGTGATAACCTCTCTCACGGCCTTCTCGATTGCTTCACTCTTAACGAAATCCCCAACAACTCTCTTCCATTTCCGAGCACCAACTCCGACACCAATCTTCAGTATCTCGGTCAATAATTTCTCGTTGTAGAATTGCTCGGCAGCCACCGGCCATGTGATAACCGGCACGCCGGCAGATACCGCTTCAAGAACAGAGTTCCACCCACAATGTGTCACAAATCCACCAATTGCTTCATTCTCAAGTATCAACACTTGGGGTGCCCACCCTCTTATGATTATTCCCTTTCCTTCCATTCTTGTCTCGAATCCTTCGGGCAACAACTTTTCCCTCTCGTTTCTCACCACCCAAACAAACGGTTGTCCCAAAGCTTCAAGCCCTTTTGCGATCTCGATAAGCTGACATGAATCGAAGTCCACCACACTGCCGAAACATACGTACACTACCGAATTCGGTTCCTTCGATTTCAGCCAGTTCAAGCACTCGTTTTCGTTGATGGATGACTGCTTGCCTCTTTTGGTCTTATCGGTAATCTCTTTAGTGGATAACGAAACAGGGCCAACATGCCATGCCTTTCTTCCGAAGAAATTCGTGTAATGATCGGCGTAAACCGATTCGAGTTCGTAAAAGCTATTTACGATGACCCCGAACGACTTCGATCCGGATTCCATATATTCGTTAAACAACTTGGTGAACCATGTTTCTTGTTTAAAGAATTCCGCCAGTTGAGACCTTGTCTGCTTGATGTCACCTGTAAGATACTAACATCTCATGTTATAAAACAATGTTACGTGCAACACGGACCGATCGGTCGGGTACGCCGAGTATGAAGAATGAAAATTAAATTAGAGGGCTTGAATCTTGACGTTACCCGGGAAATTTGGTATTAGAAAAGGCTCTGAATCAGATGACACGTTCTTGTGAGGCTCGTACAATCGAACATGTTCCATGGCAGAGAATGAGAAAGTACATGTTCCATGGAAGACAATCCTCGGAATCCCCAACGAAACAGCGACATCATTCGACCAAGGAAAGAACATGTCCGAGACAAGACAATGGGGACGGTGCTGTCGGATGACATCTTCAAGCGGTCGTTTGAGCATCTCGGTGGCTGAGAAGAACTTAACAAGCATGTCCGGCGACGAAAGCTTGTCCACATTCTCGCATCCTTCGGGCAAACCGGCCTCGGCAGCAGGGAATTCGATGTCGAGGACGTCGACTTCGTACCCCGAGTTCCGGGGCTTCTCGGTTACTTTAGAAATGTGGGGTGCGTTCATTGGAGTTGTGATGATAGTTGATTTCACGCCTTTGCCGGCAAAGAGGACGGCTAAATCGATGAGCGGGATCGAGTGGCCGTGCGCCATGAAAGGGAAGAAAAAGACATGAAGCTGACGGTGTTGGCTGCTCATGGTCGGGACCGATAAAGGTTAAAGGCACAATAGGATCGATATGGTTTGGAGCCAAAGCGAAGTAAGAACTTTACTGGTTTTATAACGCTAAATTCTAAATGTTGCGGAATTGACAAGGGAATTTATGGTAAAATTGCTTTTAACTCCTAAAAATATATATAATTCATTATTAACCCTTAAATTTATAAAATTTTAAATAATCCCTCAATAAAGGCTTAAGGGGTAAGTTTATTCCCGAAGTAAACACATTTATCCTCAAAGTCAATTAATTGCATCAATTTTATTTTTAATATAATTTAACTGTGTCAATTTTGTCACTAAAGTAAATTCAAATCACCGAAATTAAACGATTGTAAGAGCAGATTTGATGCAATTAATAAATAAGGATAACACTGCTGATTTAAATTTATTTCATGGACAAACTTAACCCTAATTTGATCGTGTTCCACCACTAGTTAGTTTTGAGTCTATTTTTTTTATAATCTGATCGAGTCATTTTACCCTTAATCTAAATTCATCTCAATCCTAATTTTATCTTCCTCAAAACCCACAAAATATTAAAAAAATAAAAAAATACGATGAAATCACTATTTATCCCCTTAAAATATATAATTCATTGTTAATCCCAAAATTTAAAAATTTTTGAATAACCTTTCGATAAATAATGTTGAGTTTCACCCGAATTAATTTCGAGTCTATTTTTTAAAATCTGATTGAACCAGATAATTTTTACCCTAAATTTAAATTCATCTCAATTATAATTGTATCTTCCTCAAAATCCGAACCATTCCATTTTGAATCTAATTTCAAAAGAAAAATTTTATCTTATTAAATCGAATCAGATCGGATGTGGATCTAATGATCAATTTAGATATTGGCTATGTTTGGCAATTTGCAATATTACATTAGCTGATAGCTGATTGCATTAGCTGATTGTATAAAAGTATTTGGTAAAATTAACTGATAGCTAATAGTTGTATGATTATTTAAACAAGCAAAATGACATTTAAGGACATGATTATATTCGACACTTGTTTAATTAATTTGATTATGAAAAATGATTTTTTTAATATAACATTACTAAGCATATTTGAATGATATATATTAATTTATTATTTATATAATTATTTTTAATACAGATTAATTAATTATTAAATTTAAATACAAATGTAAGTGTGTGAAAATAAAAAAAATAAAAACTGTTAGTTTACAAATGTCATAATGTAAATACATGAGGGTGAAGAATTAAAATAGAAAAAGATTAAAACTTTGGTTATTTGGAGATTTTTTATCATTATTAAAGGTAAAATAGTCTTTATAACTCTTATGTCAAAACCGCTAATTTTGAAAAGCTCATATTAGCAGCTTTTTTAAAATTAGAAATTTCACTCCAATCTTTTATTTACTAAACATTCAAATTAACAAATTTAACTATTAATAATTTGATGGGTAGTTGCAATGTTGAAAAGTAATGAAGGTTTAGTAAAGTAGTCAAAGGTGGAAAGCTAAATTTGGGACATTGTCGTTGGAATTCCATCTAATGTTTTTGGAATTTTATGAGGGAAACGTAAGCCATTACGTCAGTTTAAAAAGTTTGAAAATGGGTAAATATCATTTTTGGTATTTAATTTTAGTATTTATGTATAATATGATACTTAATATCTTTTAAGTAACGAATTTTAATTTCTAATTTTAACAAACGAACAAGTTAGATAACTGATATATTTTTTAATATAAGTAACTGATTTTTAATATACTTATGTAATTATATAATAGAATATTGTCACGTCTAAGAAGATGTGGGATTATTAATCACACATCGGAAAGGAAAATAGAGGTCTTGGGATATATAAACGATGGCGCTGCACATCCTATCAGACATGTCTTTTGGGAAGAGGGTAATGGCCCTGTGACAAGTGGTATCAGAGCGACCCTTTCATTGTTCGATTTTAAGCCGAGCGTCCCAAGAGTGGGTAGGCAAGGTGAACAACTGTGACAAGGTGGCCCATCACGAGAGCGGAAGCTCGTGACGAGGGCGTCACGAGGTTGAGTGGGGGAGAATGTCACGCTTGAGAAGATGCGGGGTCATTAATCCTACATCGAAAATAAAAAGGGAGGTCTTGGGATATATAAACGGTGGCACTGCACATCATATCAGACATGTCTTTTTGGAAGCGGGTAATGGCCCCGTGATAATATATTCATACTTTTTTAACTCTTTAACAACGCACACACAAGTGCTCGAACACGAACCTCCTAAAATGAACATCATCATCTACTCCATTGAAAGCACTAGTTTGATTCAAATAATTGATATTTAAGTGTTTGAAAATAGCAAGATAATATTATTGATAAATTCATATGACATAATTTGACACGTTAAGAGTTAACGTTGCTTAACAAAACCATGCCAATAATATTTTAAGTACAATAATTTGTTATGAAAACAAGTTTTAGGTATCAATGTGTAACATTTTTTTACTACGGAAAGTAATTAAATAATGGGTAAAGTATATTAATGGTTGCACCAACAAGTTAAAAGGGTCTTTTTGGGTATTAACGTTTTGGAAGCAATAAAACACTTTTGATTCTGTTATGAAACAGTCACGAAGCCGCTATACATGACATGTTAAATTAATGGATAATATCTTAGTTGATCCCTCAATTTGTAATTAAAACATCATTTTATTATATTTTCCCAATATTTTTAAGTAATAATTTTAAATTTTAAAAATTCAATTTTTATTAAAAATTGTTTATTTAAAAAAAATACAATTTATTTTTAAAAAAAATATATATTTTATTAAAAAAAATTTGTGATTTTTAAAAATATAGTGATTTTAAAGTTTTTATCTTATGTATTGCCAATTATATGGACCAAAAGGATTTTATGATTTTAAAGAATTTCATAATTTGAAAAATTACAAAATAATGATTGTTAAAAAATAATTTTATAGTTTAAAAATAATACATGATTTTTTCGTATATTTTTAAAATTTGTATGAAAATTTGTATTTTTTTGAAATTATTGTTTAGAAATATTGAAAAAATATTAAAATAAAATATTAATCATAATGATGGGATAAGTGAGATATTAACCATTAATTTAGCATCTCACGTCATTTCTTTGACGATAAATTAACGACATATAATAACACAGTACTCATTTTGTAACAAAATAAAAAAATTAATGATTATTTTGTATCTTTCGAATTGTTAGTGGACTGAAAAGATCATTTCCACTTAGTTTTGATACTATAAGTGTACTTTATCCAACTTAATCGGACTAATGAAGTATTAAGCCTTTTAGTGAGGTCCAAATATAGCCCAAATTGAAGTCATGGACTATCCAAAACGCACCGTTTTACCCCTTTTGAAATTCCCCAACAAAACCCTAGTATTTATCTTTTAAACACCCCCCATTTTATAGTCTTCAGTTTCAGCAAAGAAAACGGCAAAACCCTAGGAGAAGGAATGGCGGAAAGAGCCCCGGCCGAGTCCGTACAATGCTTCGGCCGGAAGAAGACGGCAGTCGCCGTAACCCACTGCAAGAGAGGCCGTGGACTAATCAAGATCAACGGCTGTCCAATCGAGCTTGTTGAGCCGGAGATCCTCCGTTTCAAGGCCGTCGAGCCGATCCTCCTCCTTGGCCGCCAACGTTTCGCCGGCGTCGACATGAGGATACGAGTCAAAGGCGGAGGTCACACTTCTCAGATCTACGCTATCCGTCAAAGCATTGCTAAAGCTCTTGTTGCTTTTTACCAGAAGTACGTTGACGAGCAAAGCAAGAAGGAGATTAAGGATATTTTGGTCGGGTACGACAGAACTTTGCTGGTGGCTGATCCGAGGAGGTGCGAGCCCAAGAAGTTCGGTGGAAGAGGTGCCAGGGCGAGGTTCCAGAAGAGTTACCGTTGAAGAGACTCTACGGTTTGATTCAGAAATCTGGGTTTTATTGTTTGTTTTTTTCAAGATTTCATATGAAGTATGTTCATTCCGAACAATTAGTTATGATGTCCGAATTTTGAATGTTTGTGTTGCTTTAATCTTAATTCAGACTCATTTCATGAATCCATAGTGTTTTGGCTATGATTTTTGTGGTTCTTTATTTGATTCGTTCCTGCTGATTTTCATGTTTCCATTGTCTATTCTATGCTGATTTAGATAAGTAGTCAGAATATGATGAAATTCAGGATTTTGAATGGGGATAGTAGTAGGTAAAAGAGACCTAATGATGGCATTGTTGGAAACCATAGACGAAAAAGGGTGGCATTCCTATGAAACGAGCATTGTAGGGACTCGCCTCCGACACACCTAGGAAACCTTAGAAATGTTTAGCCATACTGTCCGACACACACTTCTTGAGTATGAGTAGCATAGTTGTAAAATATATGAGCTTTTGATATGCTACAACCCATCATCAAGGTTACATTTCTTTCAAACCACATGATATAAAATACATGCCATTTGAAGCTAGTTTTCAGTCGATCTATCCCGTCATCATATTTACCGATAGTCATCGATTGTTGCCCTTTGAATTTAATGACAATGTTGCACCTATACTTTATATCAGCTTCCTTTCAAAGAAAGCCTAAGCAGTTGGTAATTGAATGATTTCTAGAGTGAAGTTTGAGCAGCTTATGTAAAGGATACCATGGTTTGGAGTTTGGAAATAAGAGTATCTTGTTTGAGTTTTATAGATGAAAGATTACGTTGGGAGAATTTTAAAAATCTTTTATTCGTTTGAAGGAGTTGGACTTGTTCTTAAAACACACTGTTTTGTCTTAAAGAAACCTAATGTACTAGATATAAATATTTAAAGCGTTATCAATTCACTTGCAATTGGGTTTCAATAACGCAAAATGTCTCCATTTCTGCTGAAACCCTAAAAAATGGCAGAAAAAGCACAGATCGAGTCCGTACAATGCTTTGGCTGCAAGAAGACTGCGGTAGCCATAATCTAATGCAAGAGAGTCCGTGCACTTATCAAGATCAACGGTTGTCCCATTGTGCTCATTGAGTCGGAGATCCTTTGGTTCAAGGCCGACGAGCCAATCTTCCTCGGCTGCCTCTGTTTTGTCGGCGTTGACACAAGGATTCGAGTCAAAGGTGGAGGCCATACTTCTCTTATCTACGTCATCAGTTGAAGCATTGCCAAAGGTCTCATCTCTTTTTACCGGAAGTTCATAGACGAGCAAAGCAATAAGGTGATTAAGGATATCTTGGTCAGGTGCGATTGGACTTTGCTGGTGGCCTGTCCGAGCAGGTGCGAGCCTAAGAAGTTTGGTGGTAGAGGTGCTAGGTTCCAATAGAGTAACCGGTGAAGAAATTTCATGGTTTGTTTTTCACGTGTTCTTTGGCTAGTCAACGATTATTTTGCATTCTTTTAGACTTATTTAGCTGTAGCTCTCTTGGATGCTTAAAGATAGATTCAATTTTTCATTGCTTGAAAATGAACTCCAATATTTCATATTTTGAGAAATTAATCATGGTTTGATAATGGTAAGATAGGCATTTCTTTTATGGATGCCAAATTAAATTTACACCATATTTTGAAATTAAAAAAAATGAAAATTGGCAGTAAATATAAACTTGTCAACTTCGGGTGGCGGTGGAAGCGGCGGTAGCGGCAGTGCCAGTGGTTCATTTGATGCGGCGGCAAAGGGTGATTCCATCACCAACAGGGAGCATACAAATCTCAATTCTGGGATCAACAGCAAGGGCCTTGTTGAGTTCCAGAACAAAGTCTCTATAATACCTAACATACTTCCTAAGCGGAGCATCCGGTGGCGCCACCACGGATCCGTTCCACAGCGTGTTGTCGTAGCCGATCAAGCCACCAACTTTCACCAGCTTTATCAGCCTCTCATGGTAGTTAATGTAGTTGTCTTTATCAGCATCCACAAAGATGAAATCATAAGATCCATGATTCTCTTCCTGCAATAGAATTTCGATTCTTCAGTACTCGAAAAATCCTGATTGAGGAATAAAAACAAACAGATGGGTGGTAAAAATAATTTACATCTTCGACTAGTTTATCAAGAACCGGCATTGCAGGTCCTTCTCTGAATTCGATTTTGTGTGCAACACCAGCCTTTTGGATCACAGGCAAACCCAGCTCGTAGTTTTCTCTGTTGATATCCATGGCCAAGATCTGCATTTCAAATCCCACCGTCATTTCATACATACACGCGCGTGCACACATACATACGAACGCGCACACACATGTCTATTGATTTTGTTGTTACCTTTCCATCATCAGGCAGAGCAAGGGCGGTGGCCAACAAAGAATATCCGGTGTAAACGCCGATTTCCATGGTGTTCTTGGCATTGATCAGCTTGAGAAGCATATTCAAGAACTGCCCTTCGTCGGCCGATGTAGTCATAAGGTTCCTGTTTGTTCGAAAACCAATTCAATTCAAATCGAATCAAAATCAACAAATCCTTTTAAAAAAAGAAAGAAAAAACTGGGTTTTGTATAGAAACCAACCATGGATGCTTGGCAGTCAACTCTCTGAGCTCTTTCATGGATTCAGGCTCCCTCGGATACACACTGGTCTCGAGTATATACTACATAAACAAAAACCCATTTTTCAAAATCAAAAACGAAAGATTTCAGCAAAATTCAAAAACCTTTGAAGTTCGGAGATCATTCGTTCGTTCGTTCATTCATACCTGGTAAAGAGCATCGCTTTGCAAGAGGCTCTTGTGGCCGACTTCTTGGTGCCTGCCGGCTTCGGATTGTTTCTGCTCTTGATTGTTGGTTGCCATTGCTGATGAAATTTGCAGGGTGCCTGTTTTTCCCGGAAAACTTAGAGATTTGATCTTCTTTGGAATGGTGACCTGAGTTTGAAAAAACGAAATGGCACAAGGGTTTATATGGAAGTTGAAGAACCCGGTTGGATAGAGGTTATTGGTTGTGAGCCGCCTGCCATACCCGGTCCGGGGTTGGTGAAGTCCACAAATTGCATGATTATTGATGACTTGGTTATGAGGTCAATTCCCCATGATTAGTATAGGCTAAATTCTTTCATTAGTCCTTTTTATTATACAAAAATTATAGATTTAGTCCTTACACGATATAAATATTGTGTATTAATATAGGATTTTTTTAGATTTATTCAAGTTCAAATCTCATCAAATTAATAATTCATATTGATTAAAATATTTACTATTAATAAAATAATAGTTAGATTTTTAAAAAATAAATAATTGGGTGAATATAATCAGTGGTTGGACCCACCCACCATATCATTTGTTTTCTTTACAAATTAGGCAAATGGAGAAGTTGGTGAGAGGTTGGTGGACTTGCGGAATTATTATAAAAAGAAAATGGTCTAAATTTGAATTTAATCCCTTTAGTTAAGAAAACTTGATAAATTAGTCCTTTTATTTTAATTTGTTAAAAATTGATCATTGTACTTTAAGAAAAACGATAAAGTAATCCGATTAGCAATTCAGTAATTTATTTGCAAGAAATTAACAAAAAAATAAACAATTGAAGTTCACATATTTACCAAGAATTAAACCAAGTTTTCTTAGAGTACAAGGAACAAATTTTGATAAATTAAAATAGAATGAAGAAAGTAAAAATTACACCAAAAAGAAATTCTAAAAGGAAAATGGTGTTGGATTACGGAAAAGTTGTTAATCCAATGTGAATTACTATTTACCAACAAAATATTTTTATTTAACTTCAATCATGAAATTATTTTATTATTAATACAAATATTTTATGTGAAAATTTTCTCTCTTTACAATATATATATATATATACAAGGTATATGCGCATTGCCAAATGGTTAAAAATATATATGAATAGATACTATTTTGTAATTACCTTTAGACTGTTCAATATATATACTGGCATTAGAAACGAAAACTAGTTTTTACAAGCCCCTACCTTTACGGTTTAGGGGTTTAAGTGTAAGAGTTTAGAATTTATTGTTTATGGTTAAAAATTATGGTTTAGAGGTTAATATTTAGGATTTAAGGTGATATAGTTAGGGATTTAGGTTTTAACTTATAAATTCTGAATTTTAGCCATAAACCTAAATTCTAACTACACCCTATAAATTTAAAACTCCTACACATAAAGCCCTAAACATTAAACCCTAAACGAAATCTCTAAACCCTAAAGTTGAGAAGCTTTTGTTCCACCGCCCGGAATAATTACCCAAATTTAAACGGGAGGTTTACCAAATACCACTATTAATTGTTGTTAGGCAAATGAAATTGAATTCCGCGTTTGGTGAGTCTGAGGGCGACTCAGAGAGTCCATTCGCTTTGAGTCAAAGCTTTGGTGCTAACCACCCCTTTGCCTTTGCCCCTTGCTATACTAAACTCTCAGAACCCCATTCCTTTGACACAAAGGTAGCATTTATAGGTGCCTGCTGGGGCGTTATTCACGTGTTATAAGAGTATACTAGGAGTCCCATTAAGTGCATGAACCATAGCCTGTCACAATATTTTTTAATTTCAGACCACGATTCGATTTAGTAATGTCTTGTCTAGTTCATATATATAAAATAAGATAGTATAAGTTTATAGATATTTTTAACCCTTTGACAATGTACGTATAGCTTGTAGACAGAGTGATTGAACTCGGGTCTCTTAAGATGAACATCATCCTCTTTTCCATTAAAATCACTTATTGGGTTCGCTTGTTAGTTTGTTAATCCTACAACTTTAGTTAATAGATATAAAGGTTTTCATAGATGAGGGATGAGGTAAATAAGAGTGGCCAAACTATGATATTCATATTTGTGTTTGAACGTTATATATGAATATGTATTTAGCGGTATGTTAGTTCAGAATTTTCGTAAGGTCGTATTCTCGTACATATATTTGAATGGGTCGGGCACAAATACTAAAAAATAAAGAGCCATAAATATTAAAATTCGAACTCTGATTTTATCAAGCACTTCTATTTAATAATACTAATTGGCAGACTAAAGATTTCATATACAAGAAACCAATTGGCAGACCAGAAAACACAAGAAACAAAGTGAAGTGTACCTTGCTGACATGACATTGGGTAATGCCATGGAGGAAAAGAATGTATAATCCAATATGAAGTTATTTTTGTTTCAAATGACCAAAAGAATCTGCAATCCCGAAACGGTCCGAATCCGCAACCAAATCAACTAATCTAACCGAGCTACGAGTGTGCCGGACTCAAAACACGAGCTTGTTTCGCCAATGCATCTCGAATTTCACAAGCCTCTGTGCTAGCATCCTCATACTGTTGCTGCCGAGCACGCACCACTGAGTAATCTCCCATGCTTTCACACAAGGCAGAGTCATCTTCCCTCATGAGCAAAACATTATGCAAGATCGAACAAGCCCCGATGACCGCAACGGCAGCCTTGAACTCCTCGCACATCGGTCCGTTCAAAATCCCCCAATGCTTCAAACTAGCAACGGTTTTCAACGCTGAAGCACACATTGCACGGTGCGCAGCGTTGAACTCCCTTCGGGACGACTCTGGAACCACATCGTCGCCGAAAGGCACCATTAGCCATGGAAGCAAAGGGTAATCAGAATCACCAACAAAATACTGATTCACAGCCACTCCATTGACAATCGATCGGCTCGAATTTAATAACTTTCCTTCTTCAATATCTTCACACAAAGTTGAACATTTGAGGATTTTAAAATCAGTTTTATCACCCTTGAAACCTGCAATTATGCTCAAAATTCTTGATGTTGAATCCACCACAATTTGAGCAGCAATGCTATCAATGTTTCCGTTGATTTCATTCACAATATTGAATCGAGCACAATCAATAACGCCGCAGCAATTCGGTAACCCGGTGAGTTGTTCGAATTCGAAGGTTACCGAGTTAAGCTCCTCCGGACTCGGAAACGCGACCCAAAATCGGAAATTAGTGCAGAGGACGCGGCAGAGATGTTTAGCGCAGAAACGAGTCACGGACTCGGATACCCCGAATCGTCGAGCGATCTCGGCATAACTCGAACCGGTGGCTAACCGGAACAAACCAATCCCTAAACGTAACTCAGCGGAGAGATTCAATTGGGAACCGACCGGGTCCCGGCACTCCAACAGCGGCTCAAGTAACCCGGCGAGCCACTCGAAGGTGGATGCTTTCATCCTGAAGAAAGGTTTGAACGAGTCGGGGTCCCGAGTCAACCCGAGTCCGACTCGGTCGAGTCGTCGGTCGGCGATTTCATCACCGTTGGGCTCGGAATCGGATTCCGAGCAATGGGTTCTCTTCCGTTTTCGAGAAACCGATACGAACGAAAGCGAGGCCGCGATTTGTTGCGAGGAGAGCAAATGGTGGATGATGGCAAAGGTGTTGCCATGGCGGATAAAACGGTGGTTGTCGTCGTCGGTTTTGCTGGAATTGAAGAGGTGGATGATTAGTAAGAGGAGCTGAGAGACGAGGGAGGAGAGCAGAGCTGACAATTTTCGAGGATCCATAGGAATTCTTGTCGGGGAATGAGGGTGGTGTTGGGAATCGAGGTTTTTGTGTCAGAGATTGTTATTGGTGAATCAGAGAGAAACAAAAGGACCAAATAGTTTGACACCACCTGGCTAACTCAGTTTTGATTTTCTTTAGAGTTTGTACCTTTTGACTTTGTTCTGTTTTGATTTGGGTTGGGTTTTTAACCATTTATATGATCCAATGGGTTTTTTTTTCTAACTGACAAATAGGGTTCGATTCGATTAGATTCAATTCGGATTATTTATTCAATTCATTTCAGTATTTTTAATAAGTTTTTAAATGTACTTATTAAGAATTACATAGGGTAAAAACCCTAAGCACTGCTCTCACTTTTTCTTTTCCTACTATGCTACTCTTAGAATTGATTGTCGACCGCTAACATTTAATATTCTTCGTACTTTTATATCCTATTTTATTTATTAGTATTTTTCTTCAGTTTTATCTTACTTTTAGTAAAAAAAAATATTTGATTTCTTTCTTTTCGCATGTTTGTCTGTCTTTATAGTATGCTTTCACTATGCTCTTGTGATATGTTTCCTCTGCCTTATGGCACGTTGTTCGCCTACCTCTGCGGTGGAGTTGCGATCGTGTAGAGATTCTCACATTGTTCGTATCTTATTTGCTATTGTCGATGTTCTTTCAAATGTTAGATCTTTTTTGTGGTTGTTTGCCTATTCAGATCTAGTTTTGCGAAGCAGACTGTAAATTTGTTTTAGTTCGTTCGTCACTCCTTCATCACCTCAAAACGTCTAGATTAGATAGAGACAAAAGATTACTATAGATGATGGACGTCAGATTCAAAAGAATACTTCGACTGTCATTGCAATTTTGGGTTTTCTTTTTCATTTTATTCTTTGTTTGGGTTTTGGTGATATAGTCTCTAAATTTCTCTCCTGTTTGTATTGTGATAGTTGTACTTTCTTTTATTTCAATAAAATTTAGTATCGTTTTAAAGTCAAAAAAATTACAATGAATTTTACCGTTTATATGGTTCAATTTTCACCATGCATAAATTTACGCTTATGTGAGTTTTTCGTCCCACCACTTTATATAAACTTCTATTTTAGGCTTAGGTCAGGGTTTATATTCATTGATAGTAAATTATAAATTTAACTTTTTAATGTTAGAATATGCATGGGACAATAAAAAGAAGACATGATTTATATTCATCTCGGAGATGAAGTGTTCTTATACATGAAAAAAGTTCTCCAGCTGTGCAATATTCACGGGGAATCACTGAACCAGATATCTAGTATTTTTTATATAATCATTTATATTTAATTTATGAATTGATTAATTTAAATTAAATTTTATAGATATTCATTATAAGACGACTTTTTCGACCTAATTTTTTTTTATTTACGGTGTTAACATTCAAATCCCTATTCCCCTTTCCAGTACTAATATTGAGCCAAATCCATTCAAAGGCTTTTGTTTTTGAGTTGGGAGTCCTTGGTTTATCACCATCTCTTACCAACAAGCTTTCCACGTGGTATTTTTAATAGATTTTGATCAACTTAAAAATTGCAATTAATTATATTTAATCAAAGAAAAAAACTTTGATACATAGGTCGTGTAAACTTTAGTTTACACGTGCCTTTTAGTTTTAGGGGTTAATGTTTTAGTTTATGGTTTAGAGTTTAGGGGTTTAAATTGTATGGTTTATAATTTAAGGTTAGTGTTTATAATTTAGTGCATAGGGTTTAAGATTTAGGGCTTAGTTTTTTAGGGTTAGGGTTAGAAATTTAATATTTAAGTTTTTATAGTGTAAATATACATGCTTGTGTAAAATTAATTTTAGGGTAAACTACATCAGTAGTCATCGAACTATGGTTTCTTTCCTATTTTGGTCACCAAACTATTTTTTTGGCAAAAACATCACTAACGTTATGTTTCCTTCCTATTTTGGTCACCGGCAGTTAAAATCTTAATGATTTTTCTGATGTGAAATTTTATTTTATTTTTTAATTTTTTATGTCATTTCTTCTCTCTCATCATAAGCAATATGTGTTATTTTATAATATTTTTATTCAAACTAACAGGATGGTGACACGTGTCACTGCCTATTAGTGGAATAAAATGAATGAAAAATCAAGCCCCTTATGTAGCCAGAGATATTCAACTAATAGTGTCACCATCCTATTAGGCAGTTTACACGTGTGACCATCTCTCTCGCTACATAAGGGGCTTAATTTTTCATTCCTTTTATTCCACTAATAGGCAGTGATACATGTCACAATCCTGTTAGTTTGAATAAAAATATTATAAAATAATATATATTGCTTACGATGATAGAAGAGAATGACATGAAAAATTAAAAAAATAAAATAAAATTCCATGTCAGCAAAATCGTTAAATTTTTAATGGCCGATGACCAAAAATAGGAAGAAAACATAACGTTAGTGATATTTTTGCCAAAAAAATAGTTCGGCATAATATTAGTAATATTTTTGCCAAAAACAATAGTTCGGTGACCAAAATAAGAAAGAAATCATAGTTTGGTGACGACTAGGGTAGTTTACCCTTAATTTTACACAAGCATTAGTATCAAAGTTTTACCCTTAATCAAACCAATTATTGTAGATGATAACGTGGGCTATTCACGTCACTCCTCTGGCTCTGATTCCTTTCTTCAGCCACTATTTCTCTTAATTAACCTTTTAATCTCAAACACCCAGTTTTCGTTCGCTCTGGGTTTCATCGTTTCAGATTTAATTTCCAGGTATTTTCTCGTAATTTACGCGGATTTCCCCCCTTTCTTCTTAATTTTAATATTTTTGCTTTAATGATCTAAAATAGTTTGCCTCTAAGATCGTTTCATTTGATGCTAAATTTGGTAATTTTCACTAAATTAAAGAAAATAAAGATTTGGGTTTTGTTGATTCGTTACATTCTTGTCCAAAAATCAAAGCTTTACAAGCCTGGCTTGGGTTGTTTACATTTAGGTTAATGGATTTGTGAATATGATAAAGTTTGTGTATGTGTGTGTTTCTGTTGATGTTGACGCTTAATTTGGCATGTCAGATGGCTGAGATCCTGCTTTTGCAAATTACATTTTGTTGATGTTTTAATTTGATGCTTAAACAAGCGACATTGTGAATTCGGGTTCCGGCTATCGTGGCATTGTTAATTCTTTTGATCTGTTGGAATAGGATTGAAGCACCTCGTGCAAAAGCTTGAATGTTCTTCACCAGAACATTTTGAACTTTTTGGTCTGTGAGCCGAAGCTAGGTGTTTAATAATTGTTTTTTTCTACTCAGATCTGTTCAATTGTTACTCTGTTCTTCTTTTGATACACTGATTTTTAGTATTTTAACTTAGTGTTGATGTGCTTGACCTATTCAAATTTCGTGTGGTATTCTGTGTGATATACAGTTGTTCTTGCTTGCACGCCCTGTCGGTGTTGTACTTAGTTCTTTGGGTTCAAGATGTTTACTGGCCGAGGCTTTTTCGTGTTACACGAAATGCAACTGGTGAATCTTACATGACCTTGGAAAGCTGAAAATTTCAAGGGTTATTTATCATCTCTGAAATATTTCTGGGTGGAAGATATCGTCTCTGATGCAACGTCAGGGGGGTACCATTAATTCCTTCCCTGACACTGTTAACATTGAAGAGGGAACTAGTCCTGATAACGCTGGTATTGGTTAACCAAATTCATTGGGTAACATGCTGACTCCTTTGGAAACTCGGCCATCCAATTATACAGTTCCTTCTGGTGAAATGCATGGAAACACTATTACTCCTGATGTTTGGGTCTTTAGTGGCTGGAATTCTGGTGAACCAAGCTCCAGAGTTTATCCTGGAATGGGTCCTAATCCTCACAATTCACTTGGATTAGAAAGAGAGCAGGTATCTAATGCCACTGTTTCTTCTGATAATGTTGGTAGTTCTTCTGGAATTTCTAATTACGCGGGGGAGGAAATGGATGATGGCTCTGGCTCTTATTGGGCTGTTGGGGTTTATCCTGCAAGAGGAAGTCCCTTGAAGGTACTTCCGGACAGTCTTATTCTGCTAGTACTTCGAGCTATTCTGAACAAATTGAAAATGTTGCATGGCATGCTGTTCCTTCTGATAATGATGCTTCTAGTCACATGGGTTTACCGACACCTCGGAATTTACTTAATGTTAGTCCTCCTGATCAGTTGAATCCAAGATTTGGGCTTGGTATGAGAGGAGTAGTTAGTGATGCATTTTCTTCTTCTAGTGCAAGAACTGCAAATCAAGGAAGCCAACAAGAATGTGTACCATATAGTTCATCGTCAACTGGGGTTGCTGAGCAGTCTAGTTTCAGCTTTCCAAGTTACCCTAGAGCTGCCCCTTTGGTGACTCTAAAGACCTGAGATCAACAGCAACAATAGAAGAAAATTCTAGCTCTCCGTCGTCTCAACCTCATACAAGGACTATTTCTGTTGTGCCAAGAAATGTGCATCCTTTCCCTTGGAATGGGACTTCCAGTTCAAGAGCTGGCAACCCATCAGGATCTACTAACCCTCTCGAGAGAGCTGCTGCTTCCATAAGGGAGGAACCAAACATAAGAAATATCTCGAGAAGCAATGTAGAGCATCCCATGTTTGTACCGGCAACTGAGATGAGACATGTAACACAAGATCCTACAGGTTGGAGTTTGGCATCTGAACATAATATTAGCACTTCTGGAAGTGTTCCATCTTCTAACCGACCTGGGCCTAGTTCAAGCATCCCGTTTTTTCCCACTCCTGCCTGGATTCCTCCTCAGAACCCGCCAATACATTATCAACAAAGACTATCAGAATCTGCACCTTGGTCTTTGTTTCCTCCACTTGATTCTGAATCTGGTAACAATAATGGTTATTTTCCATCATTGTCTTCAGGTCCTTCTGCTTCCTCACAAGAGACAGCAGTGCCATCTCGATCTAACAGCCGAGGTAATAATCGAACATACCCAAGGAGAGCATTCATGTTGGAGAGACAAGGTGATAATGTTCTTGGGTTGCCCCACTCATTGCAAACTTTGGCTGCTGATATTGAAGGGAGACACCGGCTAATATCTGAGGTTTGTGTTCTAAAGAAACTTTTTGCTAATTATTAACTTACATCGCCTCGTCACATTTATAGGGTTTCTGAGTAGCACATTTGGATTTCTAGAAAATGATGATTTGTGGCATTCTAGAATTACCATGCACAGACATGACTTGTATATTTGCACAAAAGACATTATAAAAATCATAAATAGATTCTAAGATGATATGGTTTTGTTCATAAATTGCTATTGACATTCTTCTTTTCTTTTGCATATTTCATATTTGATGCTTTTCACAGATCTATTTTCTTTTCCGTTTGTCAGATTCGTCAAGTTTTGACTGCCATGCGCAAGGGGCAGAACTTACAAATTGAGGTTTGGTTTTCGATTCGTGCAATGATCATGTTGCCATTACATTTTCATAAATAGGATGTGAGCTTGTAGTATAGAATTTTTCCCCTTTCTCTACGTTGACTATAATGATTTTTCTGGATAAGGTTGAAAGATCTATTCCCTTTTCATTTACCTTTTCTCTTGGTCCTTTTCTACATTATATGATGTTGTATCGTATGACATTAGATCTTTGTGTGATACCCTTTCAGGATTATACGCTGTTCGATCCATTAATATATCATGGTATGGCTGAAACACACGACAGGCACAGAGATATGTGCCTTGATGTTGATAACATGTCGTACGAGGTAAAAATGATTGATGTTTAACGTTCTATGATCACTTAACATTGGAGGTTATTCTTCTCACATCGCAACCGGAACCCCAGGAATTGTTGGCATTAGAAGAACAAATAGGAGACGTGAGTACCAGACTGAATGAGGAAACGATTCTGAAGTTGATGAAACAGTACAAGTATTCATCCATTACTACAGAATCTGCACAAGAATCGGAACCCTGTTGTATCTGTCAGGTACCATGCTAGTCGAGCAGAGAAATAAACTGCTTTAAACTAGCCCTTTTCATCTTGCCTGTTTAGTTTCCGTCTTGGTTATCCTGTTTGAACTTCAACTTTTGCAGGAAGAATACACTGATGGGGACGATACCGGGACACTTGATTGCGGACACGACTTCCACACTGCGGACACGACTTCCACAGTAAATGCATCAAACAGTGGTTAATGGTGAAAAACCTATATCCTGTTTGTAAGACAACAGGCTTGCGCAAGTGAAGATCAAAGGTTGTTATAAGAGCCAGAACTTCGATTATCTTCTCGTGGATTATAAAATCCAATAATAAGGTGGACTATATCCGATTTAAACCGGCTGTAAACTTTTGAGGCGACGTAGCAGCCATTAGTGTTATGAATTGCAGAATGAGTTTGTTGAATCACTTGCATAAATCATAATGACAATGATATCTACATATTTGAAATAATATTTGTGACATTGTTAACAAGCTTTTAGAATGTACATAGTTTATTATGTTTACGATTTCAAACCATGAATGGATGAACTTTGATAATTACTCCATAGTTTCTATACTCCAAACTGATCAAAATCCAACGCAAATTACAAATGGGGGTAACTTCATGAGAAGGGTTGCCTCATCACAAACTGGGTCGTAGTGATCAGGTCCGGATGATTGTTTACGGAAAGACCGGCAACCATAGTGTATCAATATGAGTAGCGATGATCCTTGTATATAAGATTCTTCAAATCTTCTGTACTAGTGACCTGAGCTGGTAATCCAATTTCTTGGAATCAAACGTAGCTAGTAAGCGATTCATAGCGAAATCTGATTCCCAAACTAGTACGAGGTCCAACCGGAAACGCAAAGTTAGAAGTCCAGGGAAAAAACAAAAGATTTATTGCTGGGATTTTAATTTACAACAGAGTTTCAACATTAGTGGCTGATCAGCTACAATGACAAGCCACGAGGTTCCCAAATCCATGCATGAATTGCACCTCTCCTATATCCTATCTATCACTTATGAAACCTTGGCACAGAAAAGAAGAAGAAAAGAACTAGAAACAGATCAGTGGGACCAAAGCATTGATCAACATAGACTGTCTTATCTTATTCAAGTTTACAAGTACGAGTCTGTCGGATTTTTCTAGCTACCTACAGCACAAAGAAACTTCCTCTTGCTTACCGGTTCTTCGTGCAAGACCGCAATATCCCTCACCTTATCAAACAACTCCTCCAGCTTCTCCACACCGAGCTTCCGATAGTCCAGCGTCTTCTTATAGCGTTGCTGGTATACTTCTTCGAAGCAACCCAAGAAAATTCGGCAGGAATAACTCACAAGAATTTCCTGCAACTCGTATTTAAATTGCTCGAGATTACGGTCATCACCATCACATCTTGCTGCTCCAAAGTCGCTCTGTCCGTTATTCCTCCTCTCATCACGTTCTTCGACTACCACTCTTTCCTCATCGGAAAACTCGTCAGAAGAGCCAGCACCCAGAGCAATATCTGTGATTTCCTCGTGAATACCCTTCCCCTTCTTATCTTTCCTTGTCAGAGCCAAAGGTGGTGCGCTTGGGCTCATTTTCCAGTTTCTAAGGTAGATGAATTTCTTATGACCTTTTCCTTCAATTGCTAGAGTGTCACCCATCTTTTTGAAAAGATTAACGAGTTTGCATGCCCCATACTCCGCCACGTAAAGAGGCCTCCCAAAAAACTTATTATACTCAGCAGGAACACGGATAAGAGGCATGCATCCTCCTGAAAGTTCAAGCAATTTCACCAGTTGTCCCTTCAAACCATTTATGTCTCCAGGCTGAACCCACATGATATCGTTCTGATCATAAACGCCAGGACATCCTGGTACTTCACTCAAACCAGGTGGGAGACTTTGTGACCTCGAAGTTGCAGAGAAAGAAGGGTTACTTGTATATTCACAAAAAGATCGCGACACCATTGTGAAATCTCTCGAGATGTAACAGCTTTGTGAAACACCCTTATAAACTATGGCCTCTTCCTCATTTTGGCCATCTGGATTGTCACCAATATGACACCCCATGAAACCCCCGGAAATATCAGCCGGCCCTCCTCGAGGAAGCATTAAGGCCTTTGAAGGAGGCACAAAGCCTTCCCCACGAGCAACGCTAGGCCAATCCCAAACGAACTTACCGGCATTGCACAGTGCAGACGAAACCCTCCCAGCAGGAATAACGAGAATGACTATATAGCCACGCTGACCAAGTACGTGAAGAGCTGGAGCAAAATCAACATCCCCGGAAATCAGCATGATAGACGAAGGCGGGGGGTTATCGAGGGCAAATAAAAACATGTCAACCAAGATAGCCTTGTCAGCAGCGTCCTTCCTTCCATTCGGTACATCTATGAGTTTGACACCAGTTCTCTGACAGCCCTCCCTGAGTCTCCTGGGGAAAGCATTAAAATCCCCATATGCAGAAAACGTCATAACAGCTCCTGTAATTACAGGATGCACACGCAAAGCCATTCTTATATACCCGGCTACATCTTCAGGGCGGACATCACTCGGGACAGGGCAGTTCTCTATATCCCACAGGATAGCCACAGGACCATCCGATGAGGTTCGCTTCGGCTGGTTCATAGAAGGTTGAAGCACTTTAACATTTGAATCCACCATAAGAGTTCCCTTCTGTTCCAAGGATTCCGAAGGAATTAAAGACGTCAATGCATTTAGATTGGCCATCACCCTCTTTTATCAGATAATCAACGGGCAGAAAATTTATTGCAAAATACAGCAACAGCCGGTACAATGGTGCAAGGATGTCAACGGAAAGTAATCCTCAAGGCAGAGAAAATGAAATTGTCGGTATGTCCCAGACCAATCCAATATCTGAACAAGAAACGTTAACAAACTAGTCAAGTGCTAGAATTGATCTCGATAAGTTGATCGCACAAAGTGTATTCAACCAGATGTACGCATTTAACAATGTATGAACATGGCAGATTGCAACAAGTATTGATACGACTGAAAATCGAGAAAGCATCAATCACCCAACAATAAAGTTGCAAATTACATATAAAACTATGTCGGATGCAATGGAATTTTTCTAGAATAACCTAATAGATGGTGCTTGAGACAACAAAATGGTGGCATAAATTACTTGGTTATTAGTTCTTAAAATAGTCATTTTAATGTTCCAAATGGTCATTTACAAGCACTTAAGTGAAAGATGTCAAATACAACAATGTGAAAAAAGGAAGTTTCTAAGAACTCCCAACACCAAACAAATATCTTAATTTTTGTAATTGAAGAACACAATTGAAAATTGCTTCCACTTTCCACTAAATATGGCATCAAAGCATGGACGGAGGCAAGATTCTATGTTAGGGGGTAAACTTATAAAATTCTAGGGGCGAAAATAGATTTTCAATAGAAAATACATAAAAATAATTTTAAATCATACACGAATTTCAAATTTTCAGGGGCGACCGCCCCCTCCAACCTCTCGGTCCATCCCTGCATCAAAGTTCTCAAATCCCATAGATTATATATATGGTATTGCCCTATGGTTTATAAATTAAACTAAAACTCCTAAATGCAATCACTAAAACAGTAAAGTTCATAGCTAGAATGAGCTAAAAACAATGATTAATTAAAAAGAACTTCAAACATCTAATTAAATCCCAGTTTCCCCCATGAAACAAAGCAACAAACATACAAAATAAAAAACACCCAAATGATCATTCATTCAAAAGGAACAGAAACAAAACACGAAATTAACACCAAATATAGAGGTGAAGAAGAAGAAGCGTACCTTATATGAAGACCAACAATCCCAGATCCTGAAAGTATGAACCCAAAACAAATAGAAAAAGACCCAAAATTTACTAAAAAGAAGGGATCTTTTATTCCAAACCCAAAAGTCTTTTGAATAACAAAATAGGTTAAAATTCAGGGGATAAAAAGGAAGGAAACCTGTGGGAAAAGGAAGGTATTTTGATGGGTTTAAAGGAAATTACTTGTTTTCCATAAGTAGAGCTAATGCTTTTTGCATTAAGATTAGATGTTTGGGTCTGCTCAGAAGTGGATTTGCTTTGTTTTTCTCTGTTTCTGGGAGTGGAAAGACATTTACCAAACAATTTTGCAGGAAAAATAATACAATAATTAATAAGATCATATGAATGAATCGTGCGGCGAGTCTTGTTTTATGGACGGCTGTATTTTGATTTTGTGTCTTAATCCAAAGATATGAAAATTCTAGGTAAAATTAGAGAATTATTGTGATTTGGTGGGAATATAATTAATTTTTAAATCCTAAATTTCTAACCTTAACCAAAAAAAACTAAACCTCGCAATTTAAACCCTAAACCCTAAATTCTAAATCCTACAACCTAAACCAATAACCTTAAACCCTAAACTAAAACCCTAACCCCTAAAATTAAAAGGAACATGTAAACTAAAGTTTACACGGCCTGTGTATCAAAGTTTTTTCCTTAATTAATATCGATTTATGTATATCTCAAAATATTATTTCAAATCTATCGTTATTTTTTAAATATTTTTTATAGATATTATATATTATACAAATATCTATCAATTATGAACACATTTTTTATGTATATCTCAAAATATTATTTCAAATGGCATTTCATGTACTTTTTTCGGTATTTCTTAATTCAGTAATGAAGTATTTGTATTTTTTTTGAACCTTTTAAAAAATAACATTTTCTATAAAATCAAAGTAATGAACATATATACAAATTATTAAAAAAATTATCAGCGAATCAAAACAAAATATTATTCGAATTATGATCCCAAAAGGCGTTCCAAATAAACCTACCCCATGAACTGCAAACAGTAAAATTAGCGAATTGCGATCCCGAACCAAAGCGAACCGCGAATTAGGTAACACTGGCTTAAACAAATCCCACACAAAACATATATATGCGGACAGAATCTGCTGCAACAACAACAAGAAGAAGAACATCGATCGTTGCCATGTCCGGGAACCACGTTCGGAGTCACCGTAAGAACATCGTATAATAGGCAGCAGCAACAGCTAGGGAACAAGAGAATTACAGTACAATCATGGTTATCTTGCCATCCCGGGAACCACAATGGGAGCCATTGTAACTCCTCTCTTTTGTCTGTCCATGTTGGCCTCCCAACCTTCAGTACCAACAATCAAAAACAATTTAAATATGTATAGGATGGAACTAGGATCAAATACTGGGAGGGGGCGGGTTGTTTAATTTTAAAAATTAGGGACCTATTAAGAATTCAAACTAAAAATGGGGATAATGATTAAATTGAAGAGGATCGAAACTGTGGGGACTAAATATGCCATTGAACCAAAAGTTTCAAGTCAATGCACGAAAGTGACCCTTTGTTTTTTTTTTATATTTAAATTACTACATTTTTCTTTAGAAAATCTCAACATGGGATAGTTTAGTGAATTCGGATCAATTTGATCCCAAAATTTTAAATTTTAAAATTTAAATTTAAATTCAAATTATTAATTACTAATATTTTATACTTAAATTTAATCATAAAATATATGCAACAACATATGAATTTATGTAGATTTTATTTAAAAATGTAAAAAAAATGCTTATCAATGGGGTGAGTAAAATTCGACAAAAAAAAACAATGATTTAATGCGAAAAAAATTGACTCAACTTGAATCGAATCATAATTTTATAATTTAGACTCAACAAATTTAAATAAAGTTTGAGTTATAGAATGAGACTCGAATAACTCGAAATTTTTAGTACTTAGTGAATTGGGTTTCAAGTTTGAGTTGACTCCTTCAACTCTGTCCAATACATGTATATCATTTATAATATATATATATATATATATATATGTATATGGTTATAGAAAGCCATTTAAACTGTAAACAATTAGTACTATAGTATTATAAATATTTACAATTAAATTTTAACAGAAACTCGAACAACCCAACTCGACTAAAAAGTTTTAAATAAAGTTTGAGTTATAAAATAAGACTTGTAAAATTGACTCGATCGAATATTCACCCGTATTTACCGATGCCCATGTCAAATCCACGGTTCTTGAGCTCTCTATATTCTTGACAAAGAGCACAAGAGGCACAGCAGAAGTGAACCAAGCAGTCGGTACAAGGTTCCTCCGGCAGATCGTACTGTCCCCTCAGCTTCGACCGGTAGAAACATGAGTAGAAACATGCACACCTCATCATGGCCAGCATCCCAAACAACAACCCCCTTGAAACACAAGAAGCCACCCAAAAACAAAAATCAAAATTATTTTTTCCCCCGAAAAATAATAATTTAAAAATGTGTCGTTTTTTGAACCAAAATTTTTTAGTTTGACCCGCGGTTGATGATCTCGGTTATTTGTCCGAAAGTGATGAAATTTAATAAAACATCTAATTTAATAAAATTCACGTGTTAATTTTCATGACTTAACTCGCTTACCTAGTCCAAACGTCATGTACCATATTAATGCAGGAAATAATAGTTCGTATATTAAATTGAACATTTTGTCAAAATACACGTGTTATATTGGATATTTTGTCGTAACATTGGTACTATATTGGAGACCTCATCAAAATAATGGACATAAGTACATGTACTCATTTGACATTTTGTCAAAAAAGTACTAAATGTGACATAATCCCAAATGAAAATTAACTACTTTGACATGTATTATCAATTGGTCTTAAGTATTAAACCATACCTTTGAATATTAAAATTTAGGGTAAAGTACTAAAACGTTCATTGAACTTTGTTAAAATAAAATAAAATGGTAATAAAACTTTCAAATGTTATAAAATGACAATTAAATTTTATGTTTAGTAACAAAATGATAAATCGACCGTTAATTACTTAACATGACTGTTATGAAATTTTGTATAATAGCACATTTAGGCTGAATTTACCGTTGAAGTTGGAAACCAGCTTTGGGGGGGGGCAAACATCCGTTCTGAAAAGCTGGAAAATCCAACTTCTATGAACGCCCGTTTGAAAAACTAATAAAAGTAGGCAAACGCCGGTTAGAAATCAAATTGAGAGTTGTTTAACATTGAAATTGAGGGCCAAACGGCCGTTGGAAAAGCTGGGCACAACCACAAACGGACCCTCCTTCATATACTTAACGTGACCGTAAAACCCGTTCCTCCAGCAAGTGGTTCAACAACTTGGGGCTGCTTCTGCAAAAGTCCAGCTTTTAAACATATACATACGTATATTGGTTTGGCTTAATAAATAGGAAGTATAATTAATCAGTACATACCCATATTTGATACATGCAAGTTCTTTTCTGCTTTCTCAGGGTGGAGTTATTTTATTTTATATATTTGATTTTCTTAACTATTATTAGTATTTTTCATAGTTTTTGAATTCGATTACTATAGTATGTCATTGATTAGATTGGGTTATGTCAACTGTTAAATTAATATGGTGATCTTTTATAATACAATCATCATAATTTGTCAGGAATTTTATAATTTAAATCTCTGATAATTTAAGGCAAATTTAAATATTTAATATTATTTCCAATTATAAATAGGACTAAATTGAAAGAATGTGTAAATAATGAGGGCTAATTTATTGATTTTTTAATTAAGATTAAATTGATTGAATGTATAAATATGAAGGACTAAATGTGCTATTATACAAAGTTTAATAACAGTCACGTTAAATATTTAACGGCCGAGTTATTATTTTGTTACAAAACATAAAGTTTAATTGTCATTTTGTAACATTTGAAAGTTTGGTTACATTTTATTTTTTTTAACAAAGTTCATTGACCATTTTGATTCTTTACCCTAAAATTTATGAGAAATTTTGAACTGATCCTAGAAATAAGAGCAAAGGGACTCAATTTAAAATATATATATATATATAAAGGGTATGTATTTTTAACTTAGGCTCATATATTCAAATATCATGAGACTCTTATTTGAGAAATGGTATTGGGGTTAACTTAGGGTCCAAACAATCTTACTGTGTATTTTCAGAAGGCTCTCTTCACTTGGAAAAAGTTGGGACGCTCCTTGTTAGTGGTTTCGACGTCGTCAAGCGATGCCACGGCAACAACGACTCCATTATCTTTAACAGCATCGACGGCGTCTGCGAATTCCTTGAAATCCTTTAAACTGTGCAAGAAAAACAAAATGCATCAACTGCAAACGTTAACTGAGCTTTGCAAGCAGAATATTTAGACATGGATGATAATATAGTTCATTTCATTTTACTTAAATCGTCGAAAGGAAAAGTCGAATTCAGCCTACAAGGTTCAAAACCATATCGAATGCTACTTTTTGGTACGTACCGTACTTCTTAGAAGCAGGAAGTAGCACAGTCCATTATAAGAATAGAAATACATATAAATGATTAGTCGAAATCATCGTTTCTACCTTGTTGATAACATCTCTTCGTGGCTCTTTTGCCTTTCTTCCTCTGTAACCCCCAATAAATATTGTATCAAACTAGCAAAACATAGTTAAGTCAATACGATGTGTAATGATGCTCGACAGATAGAAAAACCAGCAGCAGCAACGATAATAGTTTACGGATCTCCTCAATAGATGATGAAATTCCTGCCCAGTCATTATCGACTTTCTCTTCCAACGCTTGAAGAAATTCCAGGTAACTGAAAAAACAGAATGAGTATGATAGGGAATTGCATGGCAGGGTAAAATGCAGGATAGGCCTGAGGAAGAAAACACATAATGGAATCCATGAAGACTACCTAACTCCCTCCATTTGCTCAGAAATCCAACCGGCAACATTTAACTTCGCATTCATCCTATATTTTGCAATTCCATTACCAAAGTTTCTCATTCGATTCTGGAAATGAGCACAAACCATTGGATTAAATTAAGGTTTCAGTCCTTGTATCTCCCAGATAACCCTTAAAAAAATCAAAATATATACCCCCATTATTCTTTTGCTTTGGGACACAATCTGCTTGAACCGTTGTTGGTCTGTAAATTGTACTTCTTGAAGAACACAATTAATCTACAGTTGAATGACATGAAAAAACCCTTTAGATCAAATGAAAGAAAAGATTTTCAAAGAAAAAAAACTATAATCAGAACACCTTAATCTACAATTTATGCATGGAGCAGAAGTGTCATATGTAGTAGATAGCTCTTTTAAACCAATAAAACAAAAACAGTCGCCATAACATATTTACATTACAATTTGCACATATTATGTTCTAATATGATTCCGGACAAGTTCATTCTACTTCTCTCATATATTAAATGATAGACATATAGAGCAAATGGCTGCTGAATTTCATGTTACAGATAGATAAGGCTGAGCAAAATAAACCAACCGAACCAAAAACCAAAGTATTTGAACGGTTAATAGAATACAAGTTTAAAAACAGTGGGTGTCACCCCCAACAAGAGAAAAGACAGCTAGTGTTCAAGGCAAGATCCAACTCACCAAAACAGTGGTACTAGAGGCACAAGTTCTTGCTTCAGTGAACAACTTGAGTGTATCAGTGAAAAGTTCATGCTGCAAAACTTTCACACCATTGATATCTCCAACCCGTATAGAAACTTAGCACAAATATAGCTGAAAGCAGGGATTTAAATAGCAGTCCGCGACTGTTATAGCGGTTTTAGGAGTAGACAAGGACACTTGCTAACCTCTATCGATTCCTTGGGAATATCATGTAAGGAGAGGCTTGGAACATATCTTAAGTCTTCGGGAGGGTTAGGAGTTTCTTTTTCAAGTTTCGGCTCTTGTGCTAACTCGGCTAGATCTTCCCCCGTCATACTGGCATTAACTTTCTCCAGATTTTCTTTCTCTGCTGCTTCATCACCAGAAGCTTTCTCCGGATCAGACTGACAGAAAAATATGTTGATTGTCATGTAATTTAGTAACAATAAAGGAACCCGAGTGACTCTGGTGAAAAAGATGATGATAAGCAACTCGAATTCGAATAATTTGTGTGTGCGTTATAAAAGGTTAGAAAAATAATCACACTAGTATATTCAAAAAAATTACAATAAAAAATTGAATTAAGCATGGAACAAATACTACTATGTAATTCGAGTCTTATTCAAAGAAAAAATTACAGTAAAGAATTAAATTAGCTAGGAATGGAAGTTACCTGCATTTGTCTTACTGTCAGATTCACAAGCATCACTTCCCTTTTGAACAGCATCGTCCAGTTATTTCAAGGGATCAAGGGGTTATATATAAAGCAGAAGTTCAGATATCCAGACATGAATAATAACTGCAATGTTATTTATTACCGCTTAGGATACGCAAGCGTTCATTTGGATCATCATCTCCATAAAACCATACCCCGGCATTGCTATGATTATATTTGATATTTTTCTAATCAAATTATTTGAATTTCTATTCAAATTTAATTGTAAATATTTATTATGTTAACTCGATCTTGAAAATCAACCCACCAATTGCTAAAAATGTCGAGTTATTTAAGTTATTCGAGTCTCATTTTATATAACTCAAACTTTATTTAAACTTTTTTTCAAGTCGAGTTTATGAAATTACGATTCAAGTCAAGTTTTTCGCATAGAATCGAGTTGAAAATTTTGATTTTTTCGAGTAGAGACAAGTTTTGCTTATCCCTACCCTTAAAACCTAAACTCTAAATTATATCTCTAAGCTCTAAATTTCAAACTCTATAAACTAAATCCCTAAACTCTAAACCCTAAAATAAAAAGAATTGTATAATCTACACATGAATGATTTTCCTAAAATTAATTAACAAATGTTTTATTTACTTCTGGAAAAAATTAGGGCTAAAATATTTTAGTCTCTAAATTTGATTTTTTTTATTTAGTTACACCAAGTTTTTATCCACGTCAATATTGAACTTATAATTTTAATCATTTGTTGACGTAAAACCTCAAGATTATATTGTGCGTCAAAAATATCACAGTGGCATGTCTTATTAAAATGATTTGAATGAAAAAATTACATCTAGGTATTAATATATGAAAAATATTAAGTTTCAGCTTATTAATGATTATCACATAAAACTATAATAAAATCAGAGTATAAATTATCAAATTTTTAGTAATTTGTCCCACAATACATCAGCCCAATGACCCATTAAGAATCTGTCTCTACATCAATTAGGGATGGCAACGGACCGTATATTCACATTATTCTAATTATATAAACATGCAAATCTGTTTAAAAATTTAAATCGTTTTCTCATATTTAAATTATATGAATCCGAATTCAATATTATACGTCAGATATTTGAATTTTTAAAATCTAAATTTTAAATTTTAAATCATGTGACAAATACTCATATTTGCACAAATTCGAATCCGTTAAAATTTAGATGACTAATGTTCGAATTATCTTAGAAACAAACATATTCTTCTTTTTGTAATATGAAGTCCGGATTCGAACGAAACCTAACACAAAGTGACACCAAATTATTGTAGTTTATTGAATATTGACAACATAGCAAGGTGCATTTGATTAAACTAACCATTAACCATTGCCTTAACCTTCCATAATAACATAGCACCAACATTTTCAGATCCTAATATCAATTCAATCATCACAAGTTAACAGCCCCACACTTGTTTCTAATCTGTCCATTGTTCCCCCTAAGAACACCAAGATTTCGGAGCTTAGCCATCGATGTGCCGAGATCGTTCCAGAAAAGATACGAATTCGTGCTGTAGGAGTTAACCATCGGAGTGGTTTTCGGATCCCGTACCAGCGCTTGATCGGATTCGAGAAGCCCGACGTTGTTCACGAGGTTCTTGTAATTGTCACGGCCCAAATCTTTTGGTCCGAGACCGTTGCGCAAGGATCCGCCCAAGAGGTTCAAAACGGATCATCGGACTTGCCAAGACCACCAGACTTGGCCCAACACTTGGAGAATGCTAGAGAGCCCGATCACACTAGCTCTTCGAAAATGGTAAGAGACAAGAAGTCAAACGAGGAATCTTACCATATTGGGTGTGATCAACTATCTTAGGAAAGAAACCTACTAATTGATGTAATTAGGTAGGATTTGATATTCTTTCCTAGATTAGAGATTCTTGTAAGGATTTGGGCTAATCCTGGCCATCTATGTAAATCGATCCGGACCACTGATTGAGTGGGAGCTCAACTATAAATAGAGAGCCTCCCACTCTCATTTGTATCATCCAACTCATTCCATTCATTCTCTCATTTGAGAAGAGTAATAATACTCTGAGGCATTTACTCTATTTCTCCTCTTGTTCTTTCAATTGTCTTCGTTCCCAAAGCTCTTCGAGCTAGTTGCCTCTCGAGTGGCCAAGAGTAGCCACCATAGTGCTTAAAGCGCTTCCGCATTCATCGAAGCCTGGAGGGCTTGTCCGAGCCGTTGCCGAGCAGGAGTACTCGCAAGGCTGGTTGAAGGCTTACTTAGGCGCGGGAATCGACCAATTAGCGTCAAGGGCGTCTAAGGCCGCACGGATCACTAGGGTTGAGCCCTAGCCCCGTGACAAGTGGTATCAGAGCGAGACGATGGAGCTTGCGTTCGAGCCTACTTGGTGTTGCAGTCAAGTTAGGCGAGGATTTGCGTTCGAGCTAGTCAGAGTGAGCAAGCTAGTTCGTGGCAAAGAAGTGACCGAGATGGCATCACAATGGAGAAAAATGACAATGAACGAGGTAAAATATTTCATTGAAGATCTTGATGATAGAACATTTACTCTCAGGTCTCAGATAGAGGACTTGTCCAAGAAGGTGGATTCTTTCAAGGAAGAAATCGCCAAAGAGGCCCGAGAATCTCTCAACTTGACGATTGAACAGATCAAACGTCATTCCGAGTGGTTAGCACCGTTGATGAAAAGGGTATGTAAGCTTGAAGTATCCGAAGAGAAAGCCAAGCAAACCCAATGTGTTTTCGAGTCCCGCCTTAACCAAGTGGAGTCCATGGAGGGCCGGTTCAAGGACGAGACGAGAAGAGTTCTCAATGAGTTGGTGAATGTTTGACAGAGTAATGCTTGCGAAGCCGAGGTGAAGGCTTTGCGGATCGAGGTGAATGAGCTCAAGGAAGAGCTACTCAGTTGCAAGAGTGCAATGAGTGAATGGGGTGTGCTTGCCACCATCTTCGAAGGACTTAGGCCTAGGGCGAAGCTTGCATTGGAGCAAGGAGGTGCCCAGATTCGGGAGGCCAATGATGCGGCCGAGTTGCTGACGCCAGTCAGTGCCGAGACGTCCAAACCCACGACGAGTGACTGTGGGAATGGCGAGGCTAAGTCCGTACCAAAGAAGAAGGCGAGTCGGAAGATGAAGTGCTACTTCTGCGATGGCCCACATGTGATAAGGAGCTGTCCCGAGAAGAATCGCCTTGCTGCACTCATCAAGAGAAAAGATGAGCCAGAAGGGGGAGTAGCGCAACTTGGCACAATTGCGAGTGTCAACGAGCCAAGGGAAATCCAGGGTGCGACTACGAGTGCCTAAGTAGTCAAGCCAAGGTCGAGCCACGGTGCGATAGCAAACGAGAAAGCCATCAAGCCGAGGGTGAAGAAGAAGCAATTGGAGTGCTACCAGTGTAAGGGGCCTCACAAGTTGCGAAGATGCTCAGTTCGAGCCAAGGAGTCCAAGATGAGGGACAAGCCCGAGAGAAGCGAGGCTACAAAGCTTGGTTCGAAGCCGTCTAGTTCTGCCAAGGCCAAGGGAGACCGAAAGCAGAAAAAAGGTGAACATGTCCAGGAAGGCTAGGAGAGAGCTTACCAAGGATGTTCGGGGAAAGAAAATCGCTTTTGAGACCAATGGAGCTTCGAAGGGGGCTAAGCCGGGGGACATTGCAACCTTGGAGACATCACCTATGGGCAAGGTGGGGATCGAGCGAATGACTTCGGGGAAAAGTGCCAACGTAAGAGGAAACACCGAACTTCGAGGAAGAAGGGTCGATGCAAGAAGAGTGCACCAAACTTCAAGTCAGAGGGGCGAGTGCAACAAGGGGCAACGGACCTTGGGCAAAAGGTGCCGATGCATGCAAAGAACTTCAATGAGGGAGGTTTGATGCAAAGGGGGCCAGACTTCGTGGAGACAGAAGGGCTGACCCATTTTGGAGTAAATGCAACCGAGAGAAAGGTACATCTCAAACACAACTCTAGTGTTTTTGAGTTTGATTTGCCGAGTTTGATGAGCGTAGGTCGAGTTGGACCTAACCATCGGTGCGGAGGAGACAAAGCTTGGAAGGGACCTTTCAGAGTTCTAACGAGCCAAACTGATGGGCTGACGAGTCTGAGAGTTCGTCTGGTGTTCAACGTGGTGACACCCAAGACTTTACCGCGGGATCAAGGCAAACCAAGGCTTGTAGGAGAAAGCTCCTACAACGGCAATGTTCCCGAAGGCATCATAGCACGCGACATCACTTGGCGGGAAGAGTCGGAGCGAGCAGTCCTTATGGGGGAACATGAGCAAGCCGAGACGTCGAGAAGCCACCAAGACGATGTGAGTAATGGTGCAGATGATCGAGGAATTCCATGGCGGCAGGAGCCGAGGCGAGCAGTTCATATGGGGGAACAACACCAAGCCGAGGCAAGAAGTAGCAGCATCCAAGGAGGCCCTACCCAGGATCGTTCTAGTGCAGCGATGAGGGCGTCGCTAAGTTCAGTGGGGGAGAATGTCACGGCCCAAATCTTTTGGTCCGAGACAGTTGCGCAAGGATCCGCCCAAGAGGTTCAAAGCGGATCATCGGACTTGCCAAGACCACCAGACTTGGCCCAACACTTGGAGAATGCTAGAGAGCCCGATCACACTAGCTCTTCGGAAATGGTAAGAGACAAGAAGTCAAACGAGGAATCTTTCCATATTGGGTGTGATCAACTATCTTAGGAAAGAAACCTACTAATTGATATAATTAGGTAGGATTTAATATTCTTTCCTAGATTAGAGATTCTTGTATAGATTTGGGCTAATCCTGGCCATCCATGTAAATCGATCCGGACCATTGATTGAGTAGGAGCTCAACTATAAATAGAGAGCCTCCCACTCTCATTTGTATCATCCAACTCATTCCATTCATTCTCTCATTTGAGAAGAGTAATAATACTCTGAGGCATTTACTCTATTTCTCCTCTTGTTCTTTCAATTGTCTTCGTTCCCAAAGCTCTTCGAGCTAGTTGCCTCTCGAGTGGCCAAGAGTAGCCACCATAGTGCTTAAAGCGCTTCCGCATCCATCGAAGCCTGGAGGGCTTGTCCGAGCCGTTGCCGAGCAGGAGTACTCGCAAGGCTGGTTGAAGGCTTACTTAGGCACGGGAATCGACTGATTAGCGTCAAGGGCGTCTAAGGCCGCACGGATCACTAGGGTTGAAGCCTAGCCCCGTGACATAATACATGTTGTCGAACCTGTAGGTGCTGGCCTAGTCGAGTGGGGCGAGGTTGGTGTTCGAGGAGTCAGTGTTTGGGCACATGGTTTGCAAGTTGGTGAGGGTCGAAGCATCGAGCGTAGGGTCTGGCTGACCGGAGCCTTGGAAGTTGAACAGTCTTCTTTTGAAGGTGAAACATTGAGCATAGCCTATGGTATGAGCTCCTGCAATAGATAATTAAAGTTATAAAATATATAATTCGATTCTTAAGCATTCGTCTAACATATATAATCTTTTATGTCGACTAATCTTTTATATCAACACTTTTATAAAAATAATTAGAGACATGAATTTAAATTGCGGCTACGGTCGCGTTTTCGATTGTCTTGTGCTTATCGTAGTTGCGAACATAACAATATTATTGTGGTCACTGCGGGTATCGCAGTCGTAAATCTTTTAATAAAAAATGCTATCGCTGACAGAACAATGTCAAATCTTTATATAACGACTCAATAACGACCGCAGACCTTTATTTAAATTTCAAATTAGAGGTGCTTTCACTCTGCAAATTGTTAAGGTATGAACAAATATTTCACATACTTTTTCGGAGTTGGGAGAAAACCTTCAAGGGATAACATTGAATTTTAAGAGTGTTTTAATTTTGGTTATTGAAATCGAAAAATTTTCATTATGGTCACTAAAATTTTAATTCGTTTTCATCAGGTTTTTATCATTAGCTTCCGTTAAGAATTGTTGACGAGATATGTTAAAGTCTTTTCCCCTAAAAGAACTCTAATTTTCTAAATTTACAGCAGCCACAATGCCAAAATTTTGATGAACGGAGTGGTCATCTCAATTTTAACGGTGAGAAAGATCTATTTTATCAAAAGATTAATAAAATTTAGTTTCAAGTTGATTTGACAGTTAACAATAGTGAATTAGAACTAAAAATCTCAATCGAAACTAAAAGTTTATTTTTTTTGATCTGTTGTTGTTATCTGTCAGATCAGTTCGAAATCAAACTATATTAATCTTCTTGCCAAACAGATCATTTCCAATTTAAAAATTAAAGTTCTTTTTAAAAAAAATTAATGTATCACGCCAATATTTTTAACAGTAATGACCGTAATAAAAAAACAGATTAAAAGTAACCCGAGAGAACTACAACATCCTTGAGGTCAAGACCCTCTGCAGTGAATTTAGCAGTGATATTGTCAAGAGGCTCAAATGGGGATGGCAATTGCTCATTAGCTGCTTGCTGACTTGCACTTATGCCATCTCGCCGCCCTAACAGCACCGGCCACGATGGTATTCCGGCCTGCACACCAACAAAAAATTTGACTACAGACATGGAGAAGTCTGATAATTGATTCTTAAAGTTTAAGATCTTGAGTTTGAGTCAATGAATTGAAAACAAACGTCTAGAAATGTTTTGTCTCTTGTTTAAGAGTCCGATCCGGCTCGATCTAAATGCAGTGGGGTTTTGGACAGGTGCGATAGGAGCGACCGCACAGGGCTCCTTAGAGAGAGGGACCCTAAAAATAAAGAACTTAAATTAAATACTTATAAAAAAATTATAAATTTGCATAGATAATTATGTGTGTATATATATATATATATATAACAATTATCTAAAACTTTAAACATGCAAAAAGAATGACACCTTTTAAGTGAAAATGTTTGATTTTTAAATGTTTATAAGTCAATTTTTTGTTGCTCAAGAGGATAATATAATAATATTTTTTATTAAGGTAATTTTTTGAAAGAAAAAAATTTATATCTCTTACCGATTATAAATTAAGGGCCACATTTTAACAATTGTACAGGACCCCAAAATCTTTGAACCGCCTAGAAAGCCTAAAACATATATATGTGTGTGCACGCGCGTGAAACATGTTACGATTACCATGACAACGGCTTCCCTTGCTGCAAGTGTCAACATATCGACACATGAAACCGTCGATGGGCAAAACCTTTCAACGTCGGCTTTTATGTTGTCGATAACTTCGTACCCTCAAGCTGAGTTCCGGTTCGGCAAAGCATTCTTCTCGCCCTTCATGTCTTCAGTGTCATCGAGAAGCACCGATCCGTCACACCCCTGTGTATATCAGCCTTAAATTGATTATATTCGACATACGCCACATATTCGAATATCAGATACATGCTCATATCGAACTCTCGTCTTAGCTGACGATATCGTATTGAGAAATAAAGTTAAAAGTATGTAATGGATCTAATAAGTTAAAAGTTTTGTTGCAGAGACTAGATTATGGAGTCGGAGCATACCTGTAATGTATTTATCCGGGGTCAAATTATGGTTTTGACCCCTCTATTTTGCTTGAATTTAGGATTTAGTCCATTTACTTTAACATGTATATTTCATTAAAACAAATTTTCCTATGAAAAGAAAATCAATGTCGTTATAATAAGTTAAAAACAGAGACTAACAATATATAGAGTAATAATTATTCGATATGTTAGCGGTAAAGTTTAAAAAATCATCGTACGTCCTTCATTGGTATTTAAGAGAGAAAAAATCTACTATCAGTGTATAGGATAATAGTCGTATATATGTGTTAAAGATTGATGAGTACGAAGGATTACGTTAACGAAACAATCATGGAAGTGCAATCGTAGGAGGGAAGCCGCGATCCTTGTATCGTTCCTATAAGCTGCCCAAACACCATACCTAACCATGTTTAGCAATCTAGGACATGATCGGTCGTAGAATCGATAATCGAGCTGATCGTAACCGTATCCGCCGCCATACGGATATTGAGAGACGACGGAGGTGGAAAAGTGGAAGAAGACTAAAAAGAAAGTGGTAAAAGCTATGTAGGAGAAGAGCTTGTGAGCCATGTGATTGTTTTGTAATGGTGTCTATGGTGTTATGGTGATGAGATATTTATATGCAGAAACAAGGGTAGCTGACACTGAGTTTAGTGGTTAAAGTTTACAAAGCGGCCATGACACTATGTATGTAGTGCTTTATCCTTAATGCCCACACCTTGATTAAGAACAATTTATTCTAATTGTTTAAGGTTTCGAATTTGGATGCGAGTTTCAGATATATGGGTACGTGTTTGATACAAATATATTCAATTTTAAATTCATTTTACGGTGTCAACGTTATAAATTAAAGAAGTATTATATGAACATGATCATAATCATAATCTGAGGTATCAACGAGAAATTTTAACTACATTTTATTCAAGTACAAGGTACTATCTGTGTCTGATTACAAATCTGATTAAACTCAATACATTGTAGATCAAACTGTTTGAATCCAAATCAAATAAGTAAAATACACTACACTTTATCACTGGGATTACACCTTGGACTCGTATAAATTTAAATATCATGTTGACTGATGTGCTCAGAAAATTCCAAAAACATAATGACATGATCAGATGACTAGGATCCCATATATTTTAAAAGCATGCCAAAGAACTAAGCACATGTTACTAAGAAATTATGTTCTTATCAAACTTATTAACAGTGGAAGTGCAAGACAAGACATGAACTCAATGTGATGTAGGACAATATATATACGCACACTATTTTTAATATATATTAATTATTTTATTTTATTAACAGTGAAAGTGCAAGACGAGACAATGCAAGATAATATAAAAGGATGAATCGAAGTGATGTTGGGTGTGGTTTTTTTTTTTTTTTGAAAATTTCAAATTTTAATGTAGTTTCGATATTTTTTTTTGTATTTTCTATTGGTAATCTAACTTTTTACTCATAAATTTTGTAATTTCATGCCCTTGAACGTTTAATATAACTTCGTAATATTATAATCTTATCTTCTGACTTATAATATATATATATGAAAATTATTTGAAACACAATTGAATTGTAGTTTATATAAGTTTACCTATTCTAGAGTTTAGAGGTTAGTTTAGGGTTTAGGTTTAGAATTTTGGATTTTAAGATTAAAGATTTAAATTTTATATTTTATAATTTAAATAAAAATATGCATTTTTTAATACAATTATCCTATACATAGGCTGTATAATTTTTTTTTACACAAACGTGTATAATCTAAGGCTAACATTTAAAATTAAAATCCCTAACCCTAAACCCTTAAATACTAAACCCTAACCCTTAAACATTAAATCTTAAATTTCAACCATAAACATTAAATGCTATATTTTACGTTCCAAATCTCTAAACTCAAAATCCTAAACTAAAACCTTAAACCCATAAACTCACTTATGAAAACTAAAGTTTCCACTATAATAACCCTTCTTTTTATACTATTTGACTTATTATTGTGGGTTGGACATTAAAACTTGAGCCCTTATTTAATTTCAAAGTCCATAACCGTTAATTAAAATTAAGTATAAGTAATATGGGCCAAAAACAACCGAACATAATATATCGCTCAGTTTGGTGGGGTTTCTTTTCCTCATTTCACGAGTCATTCATATCATAACTAACATGTTAATTCTTATGTGGTAAATAGAATTGTAAACGAACTAAACGTTCAATAAATTGTTTAGCGGGAAATTTGTTATGTTCGTTTATTTATTAAACAAACGAATATAAACAAGATTTTTGTTCGTTTAATTAAATAAACGAACACAAACAAAGAGTTTGTTCGTTCATTTGCGTTCGTAAACGTTCGATAATCAGTTTGTTTAAATTTATTCACATATGTCCATTTATATTTATTATTTTTCATAACAAAAGTATTATATTTAAAAAGAATTATTCACATATGTTTGTTTATTTATGTTCTTTTAAATTTATTCATATATGTCCTTTTATGTTCGTTCGTTTGTGTTCGTTTATCATTTTAACGAACGAACATGAACGAACAAAAACAAGCTACATTCTTTAACAAACGAACATGAACAAGAAATTATGTTCGTTTAGTTATTCGTGTTCGTTTATTTCGTTTATTTGTTCGGTTAAAATTAAACGAACGAACGTAAATATACCCATGCTCGTGTTCGTTCGGTTCGTTTACACGCCTAGTGGTAAACAATCATCCAAGTAAAGCGAATATATCAAAATAGAGGATAAGTTTTTGTCAAGCTACTTAATAACATATATTAAGAAAATTGTTCATAGTTTATTTATAAATTCCTTTATTGTTGACTTCGATCTTATGAAAGAGCATCGAACACAATTTCGAATGCCTACTTTTAACAAGTAAAGTCATCAAATACATGAAACTGATAAGTATTTAATCCAAATTTTAATATTTAAACCTAATCAATATTTAATTTAAAATTCGAAAGAAGCAACATAATTTAACAATATTCAAACTAACAGATACAAAAGCTGCCATTACACAAAAAAAATTAAAAAATACTATTTTTTTCGTTCTCTTAATAGCTCCGTTCCTTATCTAATCTGTCCCTTTTTTCACCACTTGGCACATAATTTTCAAGGACCAACAATCTTGTTAGGAAGGACTATGCATAACCATGCTACGTTCAATCCAAAGCTTATGTATAAATACCCCCAAGTATTAACTTTCTCTATTACCATCTAGGCCCTTGTAATTTTTAGGCTAAAATACACTAATAGTCATTAAACTATGAAAAATGATTGTTTTAGTCATTGACCTTTTAAAAATTATAAATTAATAATCATTAAATTTATCAAACTGTTACAAATTGATCATTAAATTTTATCGAATTGTTACAATATTTTGTAACGTTCAATAATCATTTTGTAATTGTTTCATAAATTTAATGACCATTTTATAATTTTTAAAAGGTCATTAAACTATATAAAAATATATCTAATAATTTATATTTTATTATTTGACACGTACGTTATAGACAAATTAATGTGTGTGTGTGTGTGTTTTTTCTTTTTTGGATGAACCAATTTAATGTTGTTGGTTGGTCCTTTTCATCAAAGACTTCAACTTTCCTTATTAGCAAAAAAAGAAAAAAGACTTCAGCTTTCCATATAAAGCTTTCATTATTATGCTATACCCATTTTAGGGTTTAAAATAATTGATCTTTAAAAAAATCTTTGAAAAATAAAATAATTAATATTTTAACATTCAACTGTTGAATTTCATGTTCCGTTTACATAGATCATACATGTCAAGTTTTGAGTAAATTGAAAATATCTAACTGTATATTTTATTAAAAAAATTTAACCGTTAAATATATTAATAAATACTGTACTTTGGATCAACATGATAGAGATATCAGATCGATATAAAAACTTTGATGCATGTTAAGTATATAATATTGTTAAATTCAGCAGATGAATTGTCAAAAGATCAGTAATAAAAAGAGTTACATAGGTGCATCAAACTCACCAAAGGCGTTTCAAAGGTTTACAGGGCCATGTGCAGCTTATAATCGTATAATTATATAATCGTATATCTCCCTTATATATTATGTTAAGCTTTTGTAAAGTAAGACCTAATTAATGTTCTTAGCATCTTCATTTTAAAAGAACAAAATCTTTCATTAAGAAAAAACAAAATCTAAAATTTAACTCACTAAACTGATTTATTTTGAACAAGAATCCAAAGCATAACTCAAACTCTGTACCATTATTTAAAAAAAAATCGAATTTCAACATTTACAATTTTAAACGGAATTTTGAATTGAGAATTTTTTATAATATAAAAAACGATAATATAAATTTTAGGATAGAGCTCTCATTGTGGGCACCTTAATTATATATTGCAAGACAGATTATGTCTATTATTTTGCTTGTGAGAGTCAATCTCTCATATATACTTTACAACTGTTTTATTTTCTTTCTTTTTAAAAAGGAAAAGAAAATTGATTGGTTTGAGTTAGGTGAAAGGATTAAAATATGGGTGTTTTCAACAATTTTGACCAAGTAAGAGCATGTTTGGAGACATATATTTACAACTATATTATATACGAATATTTGGTGCAATGTTGAGGCACGTTACATTTTAATAAGAGAATTCAAATTTAAATTTTAAAATATTATTGTTAAAGAAATCACAAATCTCAAACACAACCACTGAATTAACCAATTAACTCAATTACTAATAGGATAGGAAGACTATCTCAATCTAGGGTTAGAGCATGATAGCAACCTCAAAGAGAGATGAAAAGAATAAAAAACAGTTGATCTTTTTGGTGTTTCTGCATATGCCTTAACACTAAAAATTAGATTTATAGTTTAGGGTTAGGGTTAAGGTTTAAGGCTTAGGGCTTAGGGTTTATGGTTAAAGTATAAGGTTTAATGTTTAGGGTTGAATGTTTATAGTATAGGGTTTAATTTTTTAAGTGTTGGGGCATATATAGGGCACCAAAAAGAGACAAAATTTTTGTTCAGCTGAAAGTGATACTTATCAGATAAAACTGTGAGTGAGACGCAAACCCTAATACTTATCCAAATACTAATAAGATTTCAACCAATTAAATCAAGAGTAAATGCACCACACGTCACTCAATTATTAGTTTGGTTACAAATGAGTCAGTTTTTTAAATTTACAATTTAATTATTTAATTAAAAATTATTACAAGCAAATTATTGACTGTTAAAATGGATGAAAGATGGAGAAGTGGTTCGGTATAATACTAACAACTTCAATCTCCAAAACTTATGTATTTATCGACTTGTTCTTAATTCGAAAGAATTTAATAAATTTTTAACCCTTCTTATTTAAAATTTCTATCAGTTTAGTATTTGTCTTCTCCCAGATATGTTATATTACTGTCATGTTGTAGTTATCCAACTACTGCTTTTATCATTAACTTGTTGCTTTGTGGTAGAATGTAGTTATCTCTAACTGTTGCTTTGATTTAGTGGACTTGTCTGGTTTGACAGTATCACAAAAAAAAGACTAAATGAGTTAAATTTATTGAATTAGTTTAAATTAGGACTAAACGTGTTATTATATCATACCACATTAAACGTATGTTTCAATCCTAACGATAAAACGACCTGTTTGTAACAATCTTTTAATTGAGCGACTAAATTAGAACTTTTAGAGAGAGAAAAGTGATTCTTTTGTAATCAAACTAATAATTAATGACTTAAGGTATACTTTAGAATTGTTCATGTGTTTTTATCTAATAATACATTCATATTTTCAAAAATAGGGATAAATATAAAAAAACGCTTTTTCCCCCGCATGTAGCAATCAAACACCCAACTATTGATAAGGCTAAACTATAAAATAAACGCCCAAATTATATTTTTTTTGTAATAAGTGTCTAAAGTATTTTTTTTGTTTGAAATAGGTGTCTAAACTTTTATGTTGGCTAAAATAGGTTCTTAAACTATTTTTTGGCTGAAATAGGTGCCTAAACTTTCCTTTTTGGCTTGTTTTAAAGTCAATTTTAGCACTTACTTGGGCACCTATTTCAACCAAAAATGAAAGTTTAGGCACCTATTTTAGCAAAAAAAATACTTTAGCCACTTATTTCAGTCAAAACTGAAATTTTAGGCACCTATTTCAGCCAAAAAATACTTTAGGTACCTATTGCAAAAAAGATGCCTAGTTTAGGCACTTATTTTGTAGTTAAGCCTATTGATAAAGATAAAATGAATCATGTATGTAATACTTTGGAGTTTAGGTGTTGAATTCTCTAGAACAACAGCAACTACATCAATAAAGGGAGTTGTTTTTAGTAATTTTCTATTCTTTTTCTTTTCTTTGGGTCAGTTTTCTTGTTTGCCAAACAATCTTTCAATCATAGAATGGATGGGAATTTCGGTGAGCAAATCTTCAAGATAAGTCAGCATGAGAACTTTAGAAATTAGCTACATGATTTGATAAAATGGTTAAGTGTTGGTCTCGGTACGAATATAACACGAGAAAAATAATTAAAACACGATACGAATCGACAGAACGAGATGAAACATTTACTTTATCATTATCCTCAAGAAAGCAGGCACTGGCAACCAGAGATTCAATATAACAGAAGCAAGTAATGGAGAGGCTATAGTTTTAGTGCTCGTGTTTCGTCTATGGAAACACGAAAACTTGAGTTCAGAGATCGAAGGTAACCGGATTCTGCAAAATTTTCACAGCTTCTCCTCTCATTTATGTATATGATGATAATGATATAGCCAGACTATATTATCTGCTTCAAGGCTGCGTATTCCGATAATGTATATACTTTTATCTGCAAAATTCAAGGTGGAAATAACCTATGCATAATCTTTTCCTGGTTTGTGAATACGGCTTTTCAAGCTATAGGCTTCGGACTTTACGTCTTCATCATCTTCCGTGCTGTCACCTCCTGTTGTGGAGGTCCCTCCGGTGTTTGTGGCTAACTGGAGAGGACCTTGAGGAGAACCGGACTGCGAACTGCTGGCTTTCGAGGAATCTCCGTACTGATCTTGGGACATCCATAGACCACTCCGCAAGACAGCGACCGATTGGTTTGCGGGTGCGGAAGGTGTAACTCATCTCGTATGAAGTCGATATTTCTGGAAAGTCGGGGAAATCGAGCAACGGATTAAAAACGAAAAGCTTTGGAATACCATTCATACAAGGAACTAAGAACTCACCTGCAAATGACTTTTAACTTCATCATTGGTTAAGCCATCTACTTGCATAAGATCCCTAATCTGCTTCGGAGTGGCCACTGCGAAAGAAAGGTCGAATGTTTTCGACTTAGGAACTCGAAAGTAAAACGATCGAACATCGAAATGCCATAACAAAAGAAGAACACTGCAGTTCAATGATTAATACTAAATAATCTCTAGTTTCCTATAAGCATCTCATGTCATCCATGGTCTCAAATATTCGAGCAATCCGAAATTTGCTACAAAGTTCTTAAATACTTATCTATGATGATTAGAACAAATTCATTCTTCATTTCCTCACCTCGAGAGCCTCCTAATTGCTGCAAGGCATTGACGAACCGGGGATGCAACTCCGACGACCAACACCTCCTTTGCTTCCTGCCACCCTGCTGCTGTTGTTGCTGGTGTTGGTGATCAGACAGAGACCGGAAATTTGCCTGCGATGAGCGCGAAACCGCTCTGCTAGAACTTGTCCTTGACTCCATACAACCTGATTCGGCTTTCGGATTCTTGAATCCCGGGGTAGAAAGCGTTAATCCGTGAACCGGCATCTCCGATTTCTCTTCTTTCTTCACTGCAAAACTCGAATTCGCCTTGAATGGCATAAAGGATGTCCCTCCAACCCTCTTTTTACATGGATCTTCATTGTTTCTCTGGTGTAAACAAAGACAATTTGTTCGAAATTTAGCAAATTTTATTCATTTTAAACTGAAAATTTTCAAAAGAAAAAATTATAGGTACCTTATTATCATCATCAGTGTTCCATAGCTGAACTGAACTCATCCAGTTTCTCTTGTCTTTATTACAATTGAAATTGCTGTCGTTTTTCTTACAAGAATCTTCTTCACTGTGATTATTCTCCTTCAATGGCATGAATTCTTCTAGAACGGGCTCCACTTTTCTCCCCACACATTGCATTGATTCCTCTTTCAAAGCTACAATCGCTGCAAACAAACAAAACCCAAAATTTTCATCAAATTAATTCAACAGAAAATCCCAAAAAATCTGAGATTTTGATTTTGATTGAAGAAACGAACCATCATTCAAAAGAAGCATACAGAGAGGAAGTTCACGTTTGAAAACATCGATCTTTCTCATTTCATCTTCCAATTCTTTGACAAAAGATTCGAGTTTCGAAACCTTCTCGGAAACGGTTCCGATCAATGAAACCTCCTTGAGGAAATTACGGATCGTTTTGGGTACAAATTTTGATCTAAAATCTAAGCTCAGTTCTGATGAAACCGAACCCATTTTTTTCTCTTTCGATTTTTTCTTTAAAATTCTCTGTTTTTGTGTGTTTGGAAGCTGAGAAAAATGGAGGTGAAATGAAGAAGGAAACAGGGTGTGGGATCTATGAATGGATATATATAGAAAGAGGGTTAAAGTGAATTGTTTGTTTGTATAATAATAATTATTATTATAATTATTAAAGAGTTGAGTGAAAAGGAAGCATTTTTGTTGCTGTTTGGCGAGAGAGAAAATGAAAGAAAAAGTAGAAATTTTCTGTTTCCTTGAGAAGAGTGAAAATTGAGGAAAAAAGAAAATTGAAAGGCGAAGATTCTATTTGCGGTTTCTGGGTTATAAAGTCACTTTCGCGTCGTCGCGTATCTAGGTCCTCACTAGCTTGTTTGTCCGAGTCAGCTCACCATTTTACCTTAATTTAACTTAAAGAAATTTTAAAAAAACTAAAATTTGTATTTTTTCCCCAAATAATTATGTTTAGAGTTAATTATACTACACGTCCTCAAACTATGATATTCATTCTAAATTAGTCCTTAAACTTTTAAATATTATGATTTCATCCACAAATTATGACCTTTAATTTAAATTGGTCCCTAAACTTTTGAGTATTTCAATTTCATCCTCAAACTATGACTCTCATTCTAAATTGGTCCTCAAACTTTTTGAGCATTCTATTTCTTCCCCAAATTATTAGTGTATGCTAATCATATCTTCTGTCAATAAATCCATTATAAAAAAATCTAATTGTCATGAAACACTTATGTATATTATGTAATAATAGGGTGTGGTATAAACGATATTTTGAGGATGAAATTAGAATATTAAAAAGTTTGAGGACCAATTTAGAATGAGGATCATAGTTTGGGGATGAAATGAAACATTCAAAAGTTCGAGGACCAATTTAGAATGAGAGTCATAGTTTGAGGATGAAATTAGAACATTTAAAGGTGTAAAGACCAACTTAAAATGAGGATCATTGTTTGGGGACACGTTGTGCAATTAACTCTTATGTTTATAAACTCAATGAATGAAATAAAAGAGTCGCAATTTCTAACATGAATTATAAAATGTACATGAAATATATAAAATTATATATAGTTTAACAGTAAGGTTGAAGGTTCAAAAATTTTGAATTTTCATTTTCAAACATTGTTAATATTATATGTGAGTTCGAGTTTAAATTTGTTTCAGTTTAAGTCTTAAAATATATCCGTACATTCGATTATATACTTACTTTATTATTTGAATTTAAAATAAAATAAAATATTCCGACAATAATAGATACAAACAAACATTATTATCAGTAATAAACATCACCAAGATAGATAAAAAATGTATATAATAATAATGGTTCATTGACAACTCAAGCTTTAAATATTATAAATTATTAATTTATAAAAATATAAATGGATTAAAAACTACTTCAGATATTTTAACACTTTCGAGAACGATTTTTTTAAGAACATCTCAAAATAGTATTTAATTTAAGAAGTTTATTATTTGGTAAATTACTATGAACCGTTTGTACATTGTTTATTAATGTCAATTTATTAAGCTAAAATACGAAATAAACAAAAAATTATGTTAATTTAATTAAATAAACAAACTCGTTTATTAATTTATTTATCTAACTTGATATTTTCTTATAAAAATACTTAAAAACATAAATTAATAATAAAAATATAATCAAATATGGATCTAATCGAATAAAAATAAAACCACTTATACCTTAATTTATAGGTGATAAATCTAAAAAATGGTGTGTTTGAATGTTGAAACTTTAGAGATAAAGAATCTTATGCGGAACCCAAAGCTTTTACAGCCGTTAGATTCTCTCTCTTCCATATTTATTAAGGGATTATGTCACGCTTGAGAAGATGCGGGGTCATTAATCCCACATCGGAAAGGAAAATGGAGGTCTTGGGATATAAATACGGTGGCGTTGCACATCCTATCAGACATGTCTTTTGGGAAGAGGGTAATGGCCCCGAGACAAGTGGTATCAGAGCGACCCTTTGACTACTTGATTTTACGCCGAGCGCCCATGAGTGGGGTAGGCAGGGTGAACAACTGTGACAAGGTGGCCCATCACGAGAGCGGAAGCTCGTGACGAGGGCGTCACGAGGTTGAGTGGGGGAGAATGTCACGCTTGAGAAGAGGCAGGGTCATTAATCCCACATCAGAAAGGAAAAGGGAGGTCTTGGGATATAAATACGGTGGCGCTGCACATCCTATCAAGCATGTCTTTTGGGAAGAGGGTAATGGCCCTTGCCACGCCCGTAGAATCTCGTAGTCTCGAACGTGCGGCCTTAGACGCTCTCGAACAGTGCAACGCCTAAGTAAGCTTGACGATCAAAGCTTAACAAGCTAAGACCCTTGTGGAAAACAAAGAACAACTGAAGGAAATGGCTAAGGAAAGCTAAGCAAGGAGAATTGAGTGAATGCTCTGTATATTCCTCAAAACTGAAGTGTTCTTCGCGTTCTTTCTTCTATTCTTGTTGCCTTTCTCTTTTGTTCGGTTCCTTTTGGAACGATCTTGTGTTTGTGTGCATTGGAAGTATTCGATCTTCCGAAGAAGGATTTCAGGCTTACTTAGTCGTTTGTCTAAGAACATCGACTAAGGTCGCACGTTGGGTTGGTTCAGAAGTCTAGCCCCGTGACAGTTGGTATCAGAGCCCACGGTTCGTAGCCACGGTTGGTGAATCGAGTGCTCGTGGAAGGCATTGTTGGAGATGGTGACAAGGAAAGGAGGAAACGCTGCAGCGCAGATGGGTGATGAGGCCCAGACTGTCGAAAGAAGGACCCAGAGGCATAGAGACTTTGTGGCATCATGTGAGAAGATATGGGCCAAATTCGAAACCACCAGGTTCCAGAGGAAAAGCCTCGTGAGTGCTAGGGAGAGCCTCGAGGTGAAGGGCCAGGAGGGGGAGTAGAAGGCATATCAGGCATGACGGACAAGTGGTATCGGAGTGACCCTTTAACTGCCCGATTTCACGCCGAGCGCCCATGAGTGGGGTAGGCAGGGTGGACAACTGTGACAAGGTGGCCCATCACGAGAGCGGAAGCTCGTGACGAGGGCGTCACGAGGTTGAGTGGGGGAGAATGTCACGCTTGAGAAGGGTGGGGTCATTAATCCCACATCGGAAAGGAAAAGGGAGGTCTTGGGATATAAATACGGTGGCGCTGCACATCCTATCAGACATGTCTTTTGGGAAGATGGTAATGGCCCCGGTAAACTACACAAATGACCACTTGATTATAGGGTTAGTGTCAATTTGACCATTATATTTTTAATTTTGGCAATTTTATTACGTAATTATTTAAATAGTTCCAATTAAGCCACCGACCATTAAAAAACGGAAAAGTTGACGTGACTGTTAAATAAAACTTATATAATTATACATTTGGTCCCATTTATTTACACAATCTGTCAATTCAGTCCTAATTTTAATCTAATAAAATGGAAGCCAAGAAACTGGCCTTAAAAGGATTAGAACCAAGGTATCCTTGGTAGAAGTGACATGCATTTGCCACTAGGCCAAGCATGCTATGAAATACGAAATGTAATATATGTGTTATCTGATTGTTAATACATGGAAAAAGGAAGTAAATGTGGTTTTAAGGGACTCGAACATGACACACTTATGTTACATAAAAACATCTAACCCAATTAAATAAATTTAATAATTAAATTAAAGTTAACAATATTTTGGTATATATTTTAAATTATAATTAGTGCACGATTTGAAACCAAATTTTAAAATTATATTAAATTCATTTAGCAAATCCAAACTCATGAACATAATTCAAATTATATTATGCTCGTGAGTTTGAATTCACTAAATGAATTTAATATACTTTTAAATTATTTATTTTTTAATATAATTATATATAATAATTAAGTTAAAAAATCAATTCAAGGAAAATTTAATTAGAATTATTATATATATAATTATATTAAAAATAAAAAATTAAAATTATATTAAATTCATTTAACGTATTTAAACTCAAGACCAAATGAATTAATTTATTTTATTAAATTAAAATTAGAACCAAATTGATAGATTGTGTAAATAATGGGGACTAAATGTGTAATTATATCCATTTTTATTTAACAGCCGCACCAACTTTTCTGTTTTTTTAACGGTTGGTGGCTTAATTGGAACCATTTAAATAGTTACGTAGTAAAATTACCAAAATTAAAAGTATAGTGGTCAAATTAACAACAACTCCATAATTAAGTGGTCATCTGAGTAGTTTACCCTATTTTTATCATTTTATACGTGTATAAAATATTACTTGATTATCTGATTTATTATTTTTAATCAATCTTTCCTTGTTTATAATATTTTATTCTTTATAATATAACTTAATCTTTCTATTTCTTTAAAAAAAATTCTCATCAACATAGAGTAATTTATTTATCTTCGATGACCCGAATTTAAACAATGATGTGTATATGGGATGGGATAGGGTTATGTGTAGCATAAGACGTTCAAAAAAAACATATTTATGTTCGGATTTAAAAAAACTTATTTTTTAATCATTTCCTTGTGTGATCCTATTTTTATTATTCAACGACTAATTTTTACAAATTAGTGATTTAAGAAAAATATCAGCTAATGTGAATTGTCTATTTAAGTTTTATACATTTTTTTCGAGATCGTAAGCTTTTTATCGTATTTTTTCGTTATCTATTCAATAAAATTAATCATTATTATCAACTAAAAAGTTACCACCATTGTCTTCCCATTTCATAACCTTTCTACTTTTTTTAAAAAAAGATTTAAAATAGGGAAATAAATAAAAACGAATAAATGTAATATTTTTTTCAAATGAATTAATTGAAAATTAAAACAAATCGAATTTTGATCGAACAAATAAACATTTTATCGTTCAGTTTTTGATGTGATCCGATTTCAAAAATTAAATATTAAATGAATAAACTTGTTTAATATTCTTTATTTTTAACTTGATTTTAACTATATTTGATTAATTCATAAGAACTTATACTCAAAAGATCAAAGAGAAAAAAAATAATTGGTCAAATAGTGATGTGTGAGATGGGAAAGACTAAGAACCAACCAGATTTTCAAAGATACTCTTACAAGAATGAAAGAATAGTATGTTTCACACCATCATATAATATTCATTAAAAATATATATTTGGATTAATTCCTACAAAATTTAATTTTGATTAAATTCTAAAGCAATTGGATATAGGAATTTGCTTTTGAAAAAAGCTCAGAAAATATAATATTTTCAAGCATAGTTTGAGAATAAACTTAATCATATTCTAAAAATTATATACAACTTTCTATTCAAATTGATGGTTGAGAATTATTTGTAGTTTTCATATTCAATTGGGATTTGGAATTTTTCTCAAAGGAATATCATGGTTTGCTAGCAATAATTTTGAGAGTGATTTTCTTGTTTTTATTGTTTAAATAAGGTCATTTTTCACGGATAATTTTTAAATAAAGCTCACACACTTTACAGATAAAGTTGTTCGAATTCAAGCCACTTGAAGAGAGTATCATCTTTTTTTTCCATTAGGACAAGTGATTGAGTTTAATTTTCATGGATATTTACATGGTTATAATTCTTTGTATTTTTTCTTTTAATTAGACTTTTAAAAGAGAGAAGTTTTAACCATACGAGGCCTCGACTATATTTGTAAGGTTAAAATTTTGAGACAGTAAGCCTTCAGGTTTCGAGTCCCACTATGTGTAGTTTTTAACTTAAATGTACTTTGATTTAAGCTTTGTGGGTTTCGTTCAATATGTTTGTGTATTGTGCTGATTGATTCCGATCATAATTATACATATATATTGATCATAACTTCATCGATTTAACTTCGATCTGATATTTAAAACATTGTACTTAAAACTTTCATCCTTGTCAAAAAAAAATTCAGTCTCTGATAGTTATTTGAGTCCCGATTATATTTGGAGCCGAATTAGATTGAACCTAAGTGAAAAAAATTCTTTTAATATTATTTTTTTCAACTACAAGATTCAAACCCAATTTTTTTCTTAAAAGACATAACTCTTTACCTCTCAACATAAGTAACATTAGTAGTTAATAATTAGGCTTTACAACAACCAACCATTAAGTCAACAATCTCTAGAGCATGTGGTTAAAGCTCTCAGTTGACATTCTCCCATTCCCTTAGGTTGTGGGTTCAGGACCTAGTAGGAGTAAAATTTCCCTTCCCCCTCTCCTAGTTAAAAATTGTTCAGAAAAAACAATCAACCCTAGAATTTTTTAGATTTTTTAATTTTTATTTATGTCACATATAACCCTTTTTTAGTAGTGTCACATGACATTTTCTTCCATGTCACATCACCTTAAATGACGAAAATAATATTGTGAGCCAAAAGTAGTTACGAGTTTAAGTATATGACTCAAAAAAATTAGGTATCTAATTCGATCAAAAAATAACTTAAATACCTAACCTGAAAAATATAATTTAAGAGGTTATGCTGAATTAAGAGATTTAATTATCAAACAAAGAACTAATGTAACGACTCAAATTTTGGGTTAGTGAATCGGGTCTCGGGCCTGAGTTATGGACCTTTATTTTAGAAGTCCAAGTTGAGGTTGTTATGTTGGGCCCATTATATTGAGGAAGAAGGTTTGAATTTTAAAATGATAAGGATAGAAGGAAAAGGGGGAGACATTATATTGGAGATAGAGAAAAAATAAATAAGGAGAGAAAAAATGGAAATGGGGAGAGAAAGTAAGAAGGAAGTTTAAATCTTCGATTCTAGAAGATTCGGTCGTCCGTTGTTGACACCTCCACCGCTATTGCATTCATCTCATTGAGACGAGTTCGCTGGTACCGGCGTTGTCGTCATTAGAGCTGCCGTCAATGGGATAAAAAAGAAGTTTGCCAAGATTGAAATGAATCATTTACGGCGGCCAAAACTGAAAATAGAGGTCGTCGGCGTGTTCACCAAGATAGCGGGATTGAAGCTCATCGTCGCCGTTTGACCACCGAAGCACCTCCCACGTGCCACCCCTAAGAGTGGGCATCCGTCTGCCCAGATGGGTGCACCCTGATTCAGTGTACCACATTGCACTAGATCTCGCTCAACTGGGTGCACCTGCTTTTTGCTGCACTAGATAACTGCCAGTGGGTGCACCTTGGTTACCCTGTACCGCGTTGTACCAGATCGTCGGGCCGTTGACCGCCGTTGACCAAAGTTCAAAAGTTGACTTTTTCCTGGGGACCCTACTTGAGGGTTTCTCGATGTTTTGAGTTTGTTGGCACAGTCCGTTTTGCCAAATTCAAACCCAATAAGTTGTTTTTACGTGTTTGACCTTGTGAATTGAATAGGAGATGCATAAAATTAATGTATTTTCGTATTTGTTTTTATATGAGGATTATTCGGGATAGGATATCAGACCAAGTAGAGTAATCGGGAAGCTTATATGAGGATGTATCGCTAATTCTTGAGGTTAGTAAACCTCGAACTACAAAATGCTTCATGAGCATCATAAGTGTAATTGTCTTGCTTGTTAGTGGTTGCAAAATAGGTTGATGATATATAAACATGGGTTGAGACTAGTATATTGAGACCTGTATGTATGAGATGCATGAGGAGTTTGGGAATATTTCGAGAGTCGTATAAGCTTTAGGGACCGTGTAGGGTCGTTTGAATATTGGCATAATTATCTGATTGGTTGATTTACATGTTGTGTTGCTTGAGATATGAATTGCATGTTCGATGGAGATTATATTAAATGGACTGATAATTGGTAATATTTAAATAAATGACTATGAAGCCGATAATTAATATTAATTGATTGAATACATTAGTAAATAAACCCTAATGACTTTCATAAGCTTTAGGGATTGAATAAAGTGTTATAAAGCTGTAATTCAAGGAAATGATACGAACCCGTGTATAGGGTATCGGTACGAGCTTCGACTGTACCGGTAAGAGATCAAGGCCCGTATCGGTACGGGTCGACCCGTACCGGTACTTGTAGAAATTAAGGATTGTTAGTAAGCTATATCATTATCGGTACGCGTGTGAGTATAGGTACCCAGGGGTACCGTAACGATACTCGTGTTCGAGTACTGGTACCCACTGAACGGTATAATCTATTATGCTAATAAAAATATGGAAATTGACGTGGACTATTAATGAAATAATATGGATTAATGGAGATAATTAATGAGGATGATTAATATACACTTCTATAATGTATTAATAAGTTGGCAAACTTAATTGGGTGACTTGTGGTAATAGCAACCATAGGAGATTCTTGGTGGATCGAGTAATGATGTGTGTTGTATGGTAATCGTGTCAATGATGTGTGCGGTTTGGACACTTGTGTGGTTGAGTCACCTTGGTTAATGGGATCCGAATACCTAGATAGCGTGTTGCAACAATATGGTTAGAGATGTCGAGTGTATGTTCCCGATGCTAAGTGACACCGGGCCTCATTCGATGATACTCGAGGAGAGATATCGAGTACGGGTGTACGTTTCTGAAGTTGTGTGACACCGGGCCTCACTCAGAGTGTACGTTCCCGAGGCTTTGTTACGTCAGGCCTTACTCCAGGTTTATGGTAATGCCATTGTGTGTTTTGCTCGGATGATCCGGTGGGACCCCGAGTATGATTGGGCGTTGTGTGCCATGTGTAATAACCCATTTCATCTGGGCTACCCAAACCGAATAAACTTGCACCCAATACATGACCTATATTCAACCCGGAACCAAAAAACCCTACCCTAAATTATCCCCAAATCTGTCATCTTTAAACCATATTAACAAAAACCCTAAAAATCAAATCTACCCATACCCCTAAATCTACCACCCTAACCTACCCACTTGTCCATGCCCTGCTTGACCGGCAACCAATCCCACAAAATCAGGGTTTCCCCATCGCTAGATCTGCACCAAATAAAATATAATAGAGTTGTAAGTATTTTATTAGGTAAATTGGGATATAAAACCGGGATGAAATCTGTAAAATGGGGGTTCTTTTTTAAATCTTTTTTTTAAATCAGAAATCAAATAAACGAAAAGGGATTTCAGGTTAAAGACTTCGAATCTCCTTCTTTTTATTTCTTTAGATCAAAAATCACATTAAAAACAAAAGTTTTTTTAGTTTGAAAAATCGAATTTTCTTCATTTTTCTTGTTTAATCGAAATAAAAAAGGGCAAGAGGCTTACCTTAGTTGCCGTCGCTCGGATCCTCGCCGTGAGGCCGTCGCCGATGAACGGCCGTGAGGATGTAAAGAGTGACCGCCGCGGGAACTGAAGGGTCGGCCGCCGTCTGGTTCGCGTAGTAGAAGAAGAGGTTGGATGAATGTTTTTAGGGCTTTGTTATTATCTGTTTCGAACAAAAAAAATAAACCCACCTTAATATTTTGAGTCGGAGTCTAAAACAACATCGTTTGGTGTCCGTGTTTGATGAAAATGGTCAAATCTCTCTTCTGGTCCTCCATTTCCTTCCCGTTCTTTTTTCTGTTCACGGGTTAATTGCAGTTTCAGCCCATTTCTTTTATTCCCGCACCTTTTCTTGTTCTTTTTTTCATTTTAATTTCGCACTATTTTCGATTAGGTCACTAATTTTTATTTTGAATTTAATTTCACTACTTTATTTTATGTTGTTTATTTTCCCGTCTATGCACTTTGCATTTTATTCATTTTAGTCTCTTTTGTAATATTTCATGCATTCTAATATGATCCATGCATACATATTATTATTATCATTATTATTATTATATTATATTTACATTGTACTATATATTATAGGTACAATATTTGTCATGCTTATGCATTTTATATATGTTCATCTTCTTCAGATATATGCTTAAATATTTAATTGTGCATTTTAATCCCTAATTGGTTGTTTATAAGATTCCATGCATTTTTTTATATACATGCATTTTAATATCCTATTTTGTCGTTATTTGAGTAATGTCATTAGTATTTTTAAATTATGTGATATTTTGTATCTTTGTACATATGTTTTTTATAAAATACTATATATGTTTTCATTATCATTCGGAACAATAATACATATATTATTATGAAAGTTTTGGTTTTAATAGTTATATATATATATGTATATATTTATATTAATGTATGTAATGCATCTAATTTTGATAAATAATTTCGTATATATAACTATTAAATTAATATGTATAGGTTTTAATAATATATATATTTTATTATTATGTTTTAAGTATGTATGTAAATAATAATGAAAACTTTTTTGTAAAATACATATAAACTACTAACCAAATACACATATATAGCTTTTTTTTATAAATGTAAATATTAAATATTTAAGTATTATATTTTTAGGTATCTAGATATTTTGATAAGTATAAGTATTAAATATTTCACCTTAATTATTATACTTTTTAAGTTAAATTAATATTTATGAATGTTAGATTAGTATTTTATTTTGTTAGTATTTATTTATGTTATCGCATTGTATTTATATTTGCCATATTTTAAGTTGTATTTCGGATATATATTATTGTCAATGTGGTGCCCTTTTATCCAAGCGTAAACGGGGCTAATATCAGGCGTAGTGATGGTGGTTGGGCGTTTACTCTCGGATAACGGGACTTTTAAAATTTACTCGCACTTATAACCAAATTTTAATTTAATCGTTACTTTAATCCGGAAAGTCTAATATTAATAAAGTGGTAATTATTAAAGTACTAATTTTGGGCGGTGTGGGGGTGCTAATCCTTCCCCATCCGTAACCGACTCCCGAACCCAATATTTTTTTAAAAATCTATGTTTTTTAAGGTGTCCGGCCTACCTTAGTGGTCGGTGGCGACTCCATTTTTAAAATAAAACACGTTTTTTCAAAACATCACGGACAATATTTTTAATACCCGAAAAATACCCAAACAGCCTTAGAACCTCATTTAAAACCTCGCATTTTTTAGATCGCTACACCATGTATGATGCTTTGCATGATGAGAGCATGTGTTTAGGTGACCAGTAGTAGCGCCACATGTTTGTTTATCTCTCCTAATTGCTCGTACTAGCTTGCATTCTTATATCTATGATTAGCATGAAGTATAGTATAGTAGATGTGTAACACTGAGCTTTGTAAGCTCAGTGCTCGGAATCGTTGTTTTCGTGCGTATGTTGATCATCGGATCGTGGGTTCAAGGAGCACTATCAGTACGAGATTCCAGCATGTGAAGGTTTTCAAAGTACGGTATTTGTGTTTAGTGGGCTATGTATTCATAGGACCTTACATGGTCGAGTCTATAATTCTTACTTTTGAAATTATATTATTTAAGTCGAATGTTTAAATGTTTTAAATTAAAGTGGAGCTCATTTGTAACGATTTAAATTGTTCATTTATGTTTTCAACTATTGGATCTAAATGTTTTGGAAAATACCTTGTTTGGGCTAAACCCAATTTAAGAAATTTTATGATTTTGATATGAGCTTGAAACCCAAATGTAACATCCGGTTCAAGAATGTTACAACTAAAATTTTTTACCCCAGCCTAAAAACCTTGTATCAACAAAAGCATCTTTCAAGTGATGGCAAGTTTCATTATTGCATGGCATCTTGTGACCTTTCTTCACCTTATTCTTCATAAGGGTATCTTTTATTCACAATTTTTATTATTATTTATTATTTTATTTTTTATAAAAAAATAATTGCCCTTTATCTTGATGGAATCTTTTAAATAATAAAAAAGATGTTGCAAAAGATTTAACAGTTTTTTCTTACTTTCTTTATAAGGCTTCCTTGTGTCATTTTCTAGGGTTTTGGTCACTACGTTTTAAAAGATGTTGGGTCGCTTTTTAGTTCATACTTTGTACAAGGATTGTATTCCACTTTGAAATGATCTTCTCTAGGGTTAAAAAAATTCGATTCGAATCTTAATGTTCGCTTCACTTTAATTTGGTTTTCAATTTGAATTTTCAAAAATTAAAATACTACACCCTCTGTTTCACTAAAATTGTCTCATGTTGACATTTTCTGGTCATTATTTTTTCAACTTTGACTATGTTTTTAAAAAATATTAATTAAAATTTATAAAATATATATTTGAAAACCACTTGATTGACATTTTTAAAATATATTTTTCATACTTTTATCAACAATAAATTTTAAATAATAAGAATTCAAAGTTAAAAAAATTGACCAAAAAAATGTCAATATATGACAATTTTAGTGAGACAGATATAGTATCTCTTAATTAAAGTTTTTTTAAAAAATATTTTAAGTATGTTCCATATCATATATGAGCTAACATTTAACGCTCAAGCAGATGACTAGACTAATGGAAAGACTTGATTAAAATGATATTGATAATTTAAAATTTTAATTAGCATATTTTAAAATTTGGGGTCAATTTTAAAATTTAGACAGTTTGGAGACATAAGATACAAATAACTCTTTCTTTTTTGTTAGTGTAGTTGTGTTGGGCAATGTTTAAATCAATTTGTATTGAGTAAACAACTGGAAATAAAAACAAGACTTGTTTGGGTGCGTCCACATCCTATTTTTGATTTTTTTAAATAGGTTTAATTTAGTTATATTTTTTTGAAAAAAATAATTTTGTTTAATATGTAAAGAAAAAAATTTATTTTTGCATATTCATTTGAAAAAAAATATTTTGGATCACATTCTTAAATTTTTAGATCCGTTACCGATTATAATGCTTTTCAATACAAAAGACATAAATCTTCAACCTAACTACACACTAATTATAGGTGCTTTCCCCTACGATATCAAATATTCGTCAGTGAATCCTCCTTAACAATTATTGTCAACACAACGATTAATCCTCGCAAATTGCACACTAATATTGTTTCTCAAATAAATTGATTTGTATGACAAAATAAAGTTTGGGCTCTTTCCCTCTCTCTCTCAAATAATACAATAAAGTTTGGGCTCTTTCCCTCTCTCTCTCAAATCACACATTTTTTTAAGGGCTTGAGACCCAAGTTTTCTCCAATTAGGTCTCTAATAATTGTACAGTATATTCCATAAAGTGATTAATCAAATATTTCTTTTTAAAAAATAAACTTTTTACAAAATTCTTACTTATCAAACAAGTAAACTCAACTAGAGAAAGACACGGGTCAGATTTTTGGCCCACCCGAACCAGACCCGAAAATAAATATACTAAACCAACCCCAACTTGACCTGACCCGGCCTATATAAAAAATTAATTTTAAGGACCTAATTGTAAAAAAAAATAATTTTAGGGGACTTAATCATAAAAAATTATAATTTGAAGGACTAAATTATAAATAAAAATTTAATTTTAAGGACCTAATTATAAAAATATATAAAAGGGAGTATTATTATAAATATCCCTAGAAAAATTTAAAAAATTACACAATTAATCCCGGATCGGGTTGAGTTGGATATTTTCTACCCTAAATCTAAACCCGGCCTAAATTTACTCTTAATAAAAACTTGACCCGACCTAAACCCTATTATTTCATTAAAAATCCAACTCGATCAGGCTGGGTCAAGTTGTAATTCGACCGAGTTGGGTAAAATACCCATCCTTAAACTCAACAAGAAAACTTGGCTTTGTTAAACAAAGTTCCCTGAAAAACAAGTTTTTTTTTATCTTCAATGCATATCTTCTAGAAAAATCTTGTTGTATCTTTATTAGGTTAAATAAAAAAAATTATTCAAATAAGAGAACTTTATGATAAACGAACTCAGTATCCGATATCCAAGTCGATAAGAATTCTATGAATTAAACTTCATATTTGTCTTCAAAACACATCATCCAATAAAAAAGTACACATATTGTGAATATTTGACCGAATATATTTTGTAATAATTAATTTTTATTATTATAGATGAACCTACAATTGGATATATAGTTGTCTGTCTGTAACGATCTGAATTTCGAGTCAATGAGTTAGTTTTGATCCGAATTTTAGGCTTAGAAATTTAGTTGAGCAATTGAATTTGTTGGGTCAAGTAAGGACCTTATTGAACTTTAGGCTTAACTATTGGGCTTCTGGGGTGTTATAGCCTTATAGGATCTCTTAATTTATTTTATACTTAAAAATATAATAAGATTTTTATTTATTTGAACATCTAATTTTTAATTCATTTAAATTTTATCCTTTTATTTTTTATGGTTAATTATATATTTTCCTCTAATTTTAATTTCTAGTTTCGTCACTGCTTTTACGTATACATGTAAAGTAAAATATCTCATTAAAATCCTTTGAAAAACAATATAAAAAAATTAAATTTAAAACAAATATATAACATTACATGATTCACGATCATTGTATATAAATTTATACAACGATAATGTTAAAATTTTGATAATGATCGAATTTGCTAAGCTAAAAGTGATGTCTCTATCAATGATAGAAGAAACAGGCAGGGGTCATGGCCCTCTCGAAAATTTTAAAAAATCGAAGTTTTAAGTTGAGACAATGGTATAATTATTCATTGTCTTCCAAAAAGATATTATTTATCGTCGGTCCCTCGAAAATTTGAACTTTTAAACAATCTCTCCGAAATAATGTCAAGTTTTGTCATTGATTTTTACTATATCTTATATAGGGATGAGTAAAACTCAACTCGAAAACTGAATTATTCGTCTCGACTCGACATGAAAAAACCTAACTCGTTTTGATTCGATTCGTAATTTCATAAACTCGACTCGAAAAATTTCAAATAAAGTTTGAGTTATAAAATAGAAATTCGAATAACTCGAATATTTTAGTAATTAGTGGACTGGTTTTCAAGTTCGAGACGAGTCACATAGCATGTATATCACATGTGAAAATATAAAAGAATATATATGTATATCGTATATAGATATAGATATAGAAAATCGTTTAAATTGAAATCAATATGTATTATAACATTATAAATAATTACAATTAAATTTGTGTAGAAACTCGAAAACTCGACTCGGCTCGAATTTTATAAACTTGACTCGAATTGAAAAAATCTAAATAAATTTTAAATAAGGCCGATAAACTCGACTAACCCGAAATTCTTTTGCTCGACTCAGCTCGATCAAACGCTCAGCTTTAGTCATTCATTGTCATTTCACTAGGATAAGCCCCTTTATCATTTTCAAACCCTTGTACGTACGTAACTTGGATCCATCCATTGGCATATCCTATGGATAAGCTTTAGGGTGTTTCCCTCCCTTTGTCATCTTCAATCCCTTGTGCGTACGTAACTTGATTTCGAGTTTGAAATAACTGAATTTTCAAGTAATAATGTATTTCGAAAACGACTTTAGACGGAATTTAACAAGTTTAAAATTCGAATTTTGATATGTGTAACGTTTTCGATTAATTTTAGAGTTTAGGTTAGGCAAGTTGGATTTTTTACTAAAACTTCTAAGATTGAATTGGGAGTAGTTTTAGGTCAAAGCTGTCTCGTTTGGTCCTGAAACAGTTACTAAAATGGTCATCTTTTCATTTATTAATTTACTATTTTATTTACTTTAATTAAAATTCTTAATTTTTAGAAGGTACAATTACAACGTGCATAACTATTGAATCCATAAGATTTATTGCATGTCGAATTTCTTAGATTTTTAATATTTATTTAAAATCATTTAAATTAGTAGCGTGTAGTGTTGGGAAATAAGAATAGAAGTATTTTTTTTTGCCCTTATTTATGCTTTCACACTAAAATATTAGATTTAGGGTTAAATGTTAAGTTTCAGAGTTAGTGATTAGGATTAAGGTTTAGATAATTGTGAATATGGTGTATTTTTTAAGGTTTAAAATTGAAGTTTAAAATTTATTTTTTTTAGTGTTGGAACATCGAAAAAAAGCCGTAAAAAAACAAAAAAATTGTTCATAGCGTTAATAGTGTGTGTCATCCGTTCTATTTTTTTAATTTTAATAATTGAATATCTTCATAAAAAATAAAATAAATTTAAATAATAAATATCTGACCGTTAATATTTGGACATATCTATATCTATATAGATAATAAGCAAAAAAAATCTAAATTCAAATTTATCCGAATCCAAAAAAATAAATTCAAACCTTTAAATATCTAAATATCTACTATTCAGTACTATTCTAAAAAGGGGTGTGGGACCTTACCCCTAATCATTCTCATGCTAAAATCCTTTCCATAGTAAATAAAGGGATAAAATAATTTGGTCTAAATTAATCTTTAAATTTGGATTTTTGTACATGACACAATATACGAGTGTCACATCATCAAAAGAATTAAAAAAGAGATCAGTTCTCTTTTAGTATAATCACTGATATCTAATTTATTGATTGAATAATTCAAATGGAGTATTATAGAGGCCTATTATAGGGGCGACCTCCTAAACCAATTACTTCATTCATAACTCCAGAAGTCGAACCCTTGACCTTGCTTAAGGGTCTAGTACCTCATCTCATTAAACCAACTAATTATTGGTAAAGGAGACAAGTTACCAGGAACTAATGTGGACCAAAAAAGTTTAGGGACCAGCTTGAGAATAATTGTCAAGTTCAAGGACTAAATGATTCATTATCCCATAGATAAAAAAGGAGAAACCACGCCCCCTGGATGCTTCAAAAGGCCGTGTTTTTGCCCTCTAAGTTACGATTCTCATGGTATTATAAATAGGAAACCGTAAAGGAAAAGGGAAAGAAAAGCAAAGAGCTTGCGAGTTTGCAACAATGGTGGTGCAGAGACTAGAGTTTTGCATGGAGTTAGTGGAACTCGCCATAACGTTCGTCATTGTCGTGGCCGAAGCGGTCGAGAAAGCGGTCTCCCCAAACGATCGCGGGCAACCGGTTGCAACGACGATGGCTACCCGGTATTTCCCCGCTCCGGTTCCCTTCGTTGGCCTTCTTTAAAATGTTCAATTTTCTGTTTTTTTTTTCTTTCCTTCTTAGTTGCTGGAAACAAATGGTGTTTGCAATCTGTTGTTCTTTCTTAGCAAGCAAGGTAGATTTTGGAATTTGAAGGTGTAAATGTAAGCTAATTTGGTATGTATATTGTTGCATTAGTTCGAATTTCAGAACTTGGGAGAGTAAAACTTGATTTGATTTGAAAAATCAACTTTTTTTAGTTTTGAGTTATTCAAGTTGACTTGAAATAATGGTTCGAATTTTAAATTTGAATCGAATTTGAATTTTAGAAGTTTGAATGACAAAAAAATTTAATATTATAACCATGTTGTTTTTTGTCTTTAACTAAGTAATTTGATTGTTTTGCGATTCGGTTTTCAATTACTCCCTCATTTTAAGTTATTTTGACTAAGTTTAGATTATGTGCTCTTCGACCACCGTATAATATCTATGTATTTTATTTTTTCATGTAATTTAATATTCAACTTTGTATTTTATTCGATTTAGTCCTCTAACTGTAACTCTTTGTAATTTTTTCATCAATTCCTTGACTCTTTTATACTCCATCAATACTTTTTTCCTCAATTTCTTCTTTAAAAAATAACATTATGAACATATTATATATTTTAGATGGTTTTTAATTTATTAAATAATATCACAAATCTTACTTAAACATGTGAAAAAACATGAAGAAATATATATGTATATATCATACAAGATTAGAGAGGGTTCTTTAAATTGGAATTGATCGGTACCATAACGTTATTAATAATTACAATTAAATTTGAACAAAAACTTGCACAAATATATTTGATTCGACTCAAATTTTATAAACTTGATTTTAATCGAAAAATTTTCAAATAATATTTAAATAATAAAATAATACTCATCACCTCGACAAACTTAAATTTTCTCACTCGATTCGACTCGACCGAGTACTCACATGATTTTAATGGAGTTCAATCAAAAAAAAATTCTTTTACTTTCTTTTTAAGAGAATCACAAGAAATATAGTGGAGACGTTCTTGGTCTAATGGTGCGCCTTGTTCATGTAGTTTTTAATTATTTGAAATTTAGTCCCTATTCTTTTAATTCCAAGATTTTAGTGTCGCTATTTGTCTATCTGATCTTAAATTATTGAAATGCCATATATATTTAAATTTAATAAATTCCATTAACAATGTTACTAATTGAACATTAATTTATAAATCTGACAAGAATATTGGAATTAAAAACAGAGATGTTAAATTTTGAATATCTGAAGAGTACAATGACTATACCCACAATTAAACCAACCTTCTTCTTGTATAAATAATCCTAACATTTCTAATGGCTATTTTTTGGGTAAGTTATGGTTTTGGTCCATTTAATATGCTTGATTTTGGATTTTAATCTTTATATTTTAATTTGATATTTCTACTTTTATGATGTCATTTATTAACCCCAAATAGTGAACATGTGAATTATTCCAACTATAATTTTTATTTTTTTCAAAAAAAAATTCTAACACACAAAAAACATTATTATTATGATGAGTTAGAAGCCACATTTTTAAGAAAAAAAATCACAATAGCATTTTAATTGAAATAGTTAACAATATGAATTAATTGGACAAACTAACGACATTGTATCAAATTAAAAAAAAGGAATGAAATGCCAAATTGAAGCATAGTAGAGGGATCAGAACTAAAATTTAACCCTTTTTATATCTTTCATTATTTTTGAAAAAATGTCGGTTAAGTTCTAGAGAATGAAGTCTGTTTTTTTTTCTTAGAAAATGGAAAATGGTAAAAAAACGTGTTTAGTTGTAAAATTAGAAAATATTTTGTAGAAAATGAAAAATAAAAATAAGTGAAAAATTTGAAAACATAAAAAGATGCTTTCGTTGCTTACATTGAAAATGTTTTAGGAAAGTGGAAAATATGAAAACAAAGGTTTTTTTTTAATTTTAACACGGGTTTGAATCCTTCTAATGCCTTTTTTAAAACTTTGATTTATTTACTCATATTTTATTTATTATTATAGTAATATTTTTAACTATATTTTATTTTAATTATTTAATAAATATTTTTCATTTTTATTTTCAAAATCTAAATACCAAACATATTTTCACTATTTTTATTTTTGAAAACAAATTTTCATCCCTATTAACCAACCATGTTTTTTAATTTTTAGAAAACTAAAAATGACAATAGAAAATATTTTCTAAAACCAAACGGACCCTAATTTTCCCTTTTTGAAGTTTTAAGATAAGGAAGGATGGAACTGATGGTCGAGATGCAATTTATATAGTTCTAATGTAATCCATGTCTTTTTTTTTTTGTATAACTACCTGTACGATTCGTTGGCCTATTAGTTTAGATTGAATACTACAAAATTGATTAATGAGGGCTGATGATCCTTCCGATTTAATTTACTTCATTCATAACGTAAGGAATCAAACTTCAAAAGTTAAATTTTTTGTCTTATTTAAAAATCTAACATCTTACCCACTAGACTAACTAGTAATAGATAGTGTGATTTTAGTAAAAGAGGGACATATCATATCACCTTTGTTACTTATTGCATTAATAGCAATTGTCTGGCTATTTTTGTTTTCTCCCTTTTTTGGATTTTTATTTGTATTATTATACATACTTCCAAAAAATGCAAACCAAAATTAATTTATATTATCTTTTATTTTTAATAATTGTTTTTTAAATGTTAAATATTTAAAATATGTATTTTTAATATTAATAAAATATGTTATTATTAATGAAGTTTGTACTCTTCTGGATTTATAATTGCATGAAATTTGTAATAGATATTCTGATTTTATATAAGGTTCTTATAAGGTTAAACATTACATAAAATATTACGAAAGTATTATAGTATATGTATGTAATTTGTTTTACATAAAATATTACAATTTTGTAATAATTTGTGTAAGTCCACAAAATATTAAAAAAGTTATATTAATTTATGTAAATGAGTAAATTTATAATTTGAGAACTCTTGCAGGGTGGAGTATAATTTTCTCGTTGGACTAATTTATAATTATATAATTTCTTAAGGCACTAAAGGGAAATTTTCCATTTCAGATAAAGGATTTAAAGTGTTGGTTTTGATTCTAATGGAGTTCAATCATGTTTTTTTTTTCTTTTTCGAGAATTACATTGCAAGATATATAATGGAAACATTCTTGGTCTAAGTCTTTGACGTCTCCCTACACTTTAATTGAAATATGTAACTTATTATCCAAAAAAAAACCTTCATTTATGTTCATTTTACGATTCCAGTCGGGGTGTATGACATCGTTGTTTCTAAGGTTTAAATCTGGTTTCTTTTTCATAGAAGTGTTATGTGCCTTAACATTAATACCCTTGTTATCACCAGTAATGATGTTAACTATTTCGACTAACTGATGACATTTTAAAAGTATAGAGACACGGTTATATCAAATTAAAGTGTAATAAGTTGATATCAATTAAATGACTGAATGGTTAATAATACTCATATTGTCTCATTATGTATATATTCGAATCTTATCATTTATCTTTAGAATGTAAAAAATTTCTACTTAATTAAAAATATATATAGTAAAGGGGTCAAAACGATTTTTTTAAAATTTTCAGTTCTTAAAGTTTTAAGATAAGGAAGAATGGGATTGAGGGTGGATATGCAATACAGTTCTAATGTAACCCATGCCTTCGATAACGTTGTTGTTACCACAAGAGGGACATATCATGACAGTTTTGTCTATGTTTCCGGACAAATTTAATTATTGCATCGACTTGATATTCGCGAATAAAGTTTGTTTTTTTGTTTTTGTTTTTTTATTTGCGTTATTATATGAGCAATTATTTCATACACATGTGGTGAAAACAAAAAAAAATTATAAGTGCTTTAGTATTAGGTTTAGGGTTAGGTTTTAGGGTTTAGAGATTAGTAGTTTAGGTTTAGTGGTTCAGAATTGATACATTATTGTTAGAGTTTAGGGTTTAAATGTTAAACCCTAAACCTCTAATCATATTACCATAACCTCTAACCCATAAATTATAACCTTAAACTCTAAATTCTAAACCACTAATTTCTAAAACCTAAATTCTAATCCTAAACTTAAAACTAAGACACTTGTAGAAGCTTTTTGTTTCTACCGCCTGTGTATCGAATATAAACCCTTATTATATATACATACTTTCAAAAGAAAAACGCAAATTTAATTAATGTATATTTTTCTATTAAAAGAGGATGTGAGATCGAGCGTGTTTAAGCGCTCAATATCCTTTTATTTATCGGTGGAAAGGGATTTGAGTAGTATAAGCATGACATAATGCCTAAATTTGCTTCAAACATTTCACAGTTTTGTCACTTTGGTCTTTTTTTAAGCACTTAACCCTTTAGCGTTTTATTTTGGGGCAAAATAACTACGGTTTGGCTGGAATCTTTTAGTTGACTGGCAGTCAACATTTTTTTGTTGACTAGGGAGATATAACTGGACCAAAATGCTGACGTGGTGGGAGAGATTTAATAATAAAGTGACAAAACTATAAAAAGTTAGGGCAAATTTAGACATTGTGCCTATAAATATGGTATCAAATTGTATGTTAAAATTAATTTATAATATTTTTTGATGAACAAAGAGATCTAATAATAAAGACGAACCCAACGATGTAGTCCTAGTGCAAAAAAAAAAAAGAAAACGGTGTTCATCTTAAAAAATTTGAGTTCAAATAACCTTATATGTAAGATATATGTATTATTAAATAATTAAAAATATAAACATATACTATATTGTAATAATTTTAATACTACTAAAAAAAACATCCGGCGGGCTATAAAAACCAGACACTCGAAATCTCCATCCGTGGAGGCGTGGGTCAATATTTAATATCTTTTATTTGTCATAATTGTGTTCTTAAATTTTAAGTATTTGAAATACGAGAATTTATTGAGTGGTCCTGATAGTAACGAATGATGTTGTTATTTTTAGATAATTCGGGTTCAAGTAACATAGTTTACACGGTGTGTGCACGCGCGTTTTCAATTGACCAAAAGTAAAAAAAAAATAAATATTATCATATAATCGCGTTAGAATATTTAAAAAAGTATTTAAAATATGGATTTTTTAATATTATTAATGAAATTTACTCTCATAGATTTTGAAATTGTATGATATTTGATCAAATAAATATTTTGGTAAACTACCTATTTGGTACGCTACTTATTTCCGTATTTTGTTTTGATCACCCAATTAAATTTTTTGGTAAAATAGTATCTAATATTACGTTTTATTTATATTTTGGTACTCCAACGCTAAAAATTAATGACAAAGATGACATGTCATTTATTGTTATTTTTTAATTTTCTCTCCCCTAATAAAAAATTTCACGTCAATTTTGTTGTTAATTTTTAATGGCGGGTACCAAAACAACACGTAATGTTAGATACCATTTTGTAAAAAAAAAATAATTGAATGACTAAAGCAGAAATATGAGAATACGTGAGTACCAGGTAGGTAGTTTACTCTAAATAATTTATAATTTATATTATATTATTTTATAAAACGTCGTGTAATAAGAATTATTTAAAATATTTATCATGTTCATTTAAATTAGAGGGAAGTTTTACTTTTAAATGATATATTTGAACTAATTGATCTATGTTTTGACTCTAAATTTATTATTTTAAGATTTATATTTGGTCAAATAAAAAAGATTAAAGCGAAAATAATTTGCATAGTTACTTAAAAAATGCATAGTTAAATTATATTTTTAATTTCAAAACTATATATTTAAAAAGGTTGGATCCCCACATCATTTGTGAGTTAAATGTGATTTGCATTGAGTTAAATGCATCACATATTTTAAATTAGTCTCTAAACTTTTAAATGTTTCAATTTCATTCTAAAACTATGACTCATTCTTAATTGGTCCTTGAACTTTTGACTACTATAATTTCATCCCAAACTATGACCCTTGTTCTAAATTGATCTTTAAACTTTTAAACATTTAAATTTCATCACCAAATTATTGTTTATGTCATATCATATTATTACATAATATACTTCGCTGTTTACACGATAATTAACAATTTTTATAAAGGTTTTATTAGCATGTGGCATGATTAGCATATATTGATAATTTGAGGATGAAATTTGAATGTTCAAAAGTTCTGGAACAATTTAGATTGAGACTCATAGTTTGAAGATGAAATTGGAGCTTTCATAAGTTAGAGGACCAATTTAAAATGAGAGTTATAGTTTGGGGATTGTGGTGCAAATAACTCATTTTCACCAGATCTACTTGTAAAATTCTTTGGTAAAAATACCATTGAAGTCCTTACACTATATCCTAGATTACATTTTAATCACTCTACTTTGTAGCTGCTCCCAACCACCTTCTCGTCATCGTTGCCCACAATCGAGCACCACCATGCCCATTAAAACCGAGCTTTTCAGTGGACCACACACACTGACCAGGGCCTCTCGGCCATTCCCTAAAACCACAAACACAACACCCCTTAGATCCCCACCACCGTGAAATCAAAGCTTGACTCACAGCCATCACTCACCATAACCAGCAACCAGACACGAAATACCTGCGAAAAACAAAGAAAAAAAAATCAGTCTTGAAATCGGTTTAAAAGCAAAGGAGAAAGTCGATACGTTTTCTCATCGTTTCCTGGCGAACGGAGCATTAACCCTCGAATCTGAACGGACAAAGTGTAGAGGAGACCGAGAGGAACCACATACTAAAAATGGACACGATCTAAAAGCCTGAAGAGGAGATCGGAAAGCGGGAAGTCGAAAGGTTTCGTGGCTGATTCGTGACGATTGAGCCATTTTCCGACAAAATGGACCCCGGAATCGAACTCAGGAGACGGAGACGAGTCTGCTAGTTAAGTTTGGTCCCGAACGGCCGTCATTGACGACGGCCAGAGATGGTGGCCCACGGTGGCGATTGGTGACCGGAATTTGCAGAAAGAGTGAGATGGGAGAGCTCTGATTGTTTTTTTTAAGCAAGAATTAAATGAAAATAAAGGGTTTAAAACCCCTTTATATAGCAAGAGGCCAAACGGTGTAGTTTAGGTAAGTGGGGGGGTGACTCACTCTAATCATTTCATTCCCAGACTTGTTCCCCTGCTTGATTTTAGTTTAGGCTAAATTCCCTTTCCAATTCCCTTGAGTTTAGATGTTTTGCATTTAGGTCCCATTTTTGCATATTAAGTTTAGATTCATTTCAGTTTTGTCTTTTTTAAGTTAGATTTGATTGATTTTCTCATATAGATTTAGGTTTCATTCGATCAGGTCATGCTTCATAAATTGATTAATTATTAAGCCCTATGATTTGTTCTTTAATTTGTTTTGGTTCTTGATTTAAGATTTGGTGAATAATTAATTTTAATATTTGATTAATTTGTGAATTAACTTATATTTTGAAATTGATTAGGTCTAGTTAGGTGCATGTTTTGAGCTTGATTAATTATTTGATTAAGTTCGATTTTTAATGTGAATTAATTTATTTTATTTAATTAAAATAATTAGTTTGTTTTTTTTCATGCATTTATATATTTTAGAATGCCGTGTCATTTTCATACATCTAGCGACATAATTATTTTTTAGGCATAAAGTCAAAAAACACTCTAAACGTTTGACTGAATAGTCACTTTGGCCCATTTTCTTTTTTTTTGGAGCAATTCAATCCTCAACGTTTTATTTTACGTCAAAATAGCCCCTTTGCGATTGAAAATTGTTAGAAAACTAATGGTAAACAATTTGAAATGACTTGGCATAATGATAAGTCAGCATAAAAAATTATTGAGAGTGCCATGTCATTGTGCATTGTCATATAGGTTTGTCACGTCATTTAAAGTCATTTACCGCCAGTTAATTGACAAATTTCATCCGTAGAGGGGCTATTTTGACCCATAATGAAATATTGAGGGTTGAATTGCTCAAAAAAAAAGAATAGGGGCCAGAGTAACTATTTAGTCAAACGTTGGGGGGCATTTTTTGGCTTTATGGCTTTTTTATTAGTAGTACTATTAACCCTTTCTTTGATATCTTTTTTAGACAACATAAATCCTTATGTACCAATTTTGGGCGTAGTGGGGCGTTATAACCTTCCCCACTCGTAACCGACTCCCGAACCCGATGATGATCTTGGTGTTGATGCATACCAATATTAAGGGTTTCCGGTCGTACCCAACCCAAAACGACCGACGACGACTCCAAATATTTGATGAGGCTTTGAAGGCCCAATTTATTTCGTCCCGGACAAAAAACAGCGTCGACACTTAAATTTTTTAATAATTATTTGTTTTTAAAGTTTTTTATTTAAAATGGAAAATTTCCAAAAAAATATTAAAAAACTCAAAAACTCATAAATATTTTTTAATTCATAATATTTTAAAAACTAGTTTAATTTCTTTTTTACAGTTTTTATTGTTTTATTAACATTTTGATAAATTCCAAACTGCATAATGAAGGTATTGATGTCCAATAGAACATTTTTCACCATTAGTAACAATATCAAAAGCTCAAATAGTTTGATTAAGAGAAAATCAAAATTAATTACCAAAGATTAAAAAAATACAAGATAGTAACATATTAATTAACTTAATTTAATAACTAAAAAGTTAGACAAACCATTGAAACCTTGTTATTTGACAACATATTTGTACTTTCCAAAGTTTATTGTATGAATAAAATTAGAAAAAATTGTCTAACCAAATCTAATTCTCTCTCAATATGTTATTCAAAAGTTAAATTTGTGCGGATTATTCCTCCAAGTAACGAAGAGATCTTGACAAAATTGTCACACATGAAATTTAGCACAATTTTATAAAGAAATAGTCCACTTGCCTCTCAAGAAGAGACGAGAAACATGTTCAATATCAGTTGATTGAATAGTTGACTTAATTCGTTGTTGTTTGAAGAAACCCTTCACTTCAATCGGTATTTTTTCACAAAAACAAACACGAGATAAACAAATTCAGTCTTTCGCTAAGATTTTAAATAGTTGTCCCGAGTTTAAGTTGAATATGTTTTGCCTCTTACTTGGAGAAAGATGATCAAACAATTCTCGATCAAAGAACACTAAATAGATTTAATGAAGATTAAGATAAATAGGTAAAGTACATAAATAGTCACTAAACTATGAAAAATACTTGTTTTGGTCATTAATCTTTTAAATATTACTAAATGATCATTAAATTAATCAAATCGTTAGACTATTTTATAACGTCCAGTGACCATTTTGTAACCGTCCAACAAATTTAATTGCTACAGTAGTTTGTAACTTTTGAAAGACCACTGCCTAAACTGATCATTTTTCATATTTTAATGACTATTACTGTATTTTACCCAATATATACATATATGCATAGTTTGAGAAGTTATAACGTGTAATTTACATATTAGATAGCTCAAATTAACATTCACTTTCATTTACATCATAAACCTTTAATTTAATAAAATTCAATCATTCAAGTTTTATCATTTATAAATTAAATCACTTATATTGACACCATTAAATAATTTTAATGTAAAAAAATTCGAATTGACACTATTATTTAATATATTTCCATATATAATCAATAAATAGTATTTAATTGGGAAATTAAATATTTTGTTGGGATTTATATGAAATTTAGATTTTTTTGAATTTATTTAAATAAAATATTTCAGAAAATTCTTATAGAAAAATATTAAAATTATTAATTAAAAATTATTTGATGATTATATGTGAAAAATATATTAAATACAAGTGTCAATTTCAGATTTTTACATTAGAATTGTTTAACGTTGTCGATATAAGTGACTTCATTTAAAAATAATAAAAGTTGGATGATATAATTTGATTAAATTAAAGGTTTATGATTTAAATGAAAGTGAAAGTAAAGTTTGGTGATTTAAAATGTAAATTACCCTTATAACAACATAGCTTGTTTACATGGCCTCGTTTTCTTTTCTTTTCTTATACACGTATGGAAGGATATACAATATAATATAATTACAGATGTACACTATCTAGTAGCCCGGAAACATTGGTGGCGGTGGCGATGAATACCGGAATCCCAAGTTTGGTGGGAGCACAATGGCCGATTTAGGCGGAGGTAGTGAGTGGACTGATGGTGGTGGTGAGTGAACTGGTGGAGGTGGAGAATGGACCGGTGGTGGTGGTGAGTGAACAGGTGGAGGTGGAGAATGGACGGTTGGTGGTGGTGAGTGAACCGGGGGTGGTGGTGGAGGAGGAGAGTGAACCGGTGGGGGTGGAGAGTGGACGGGTGGTGGTGGAGGAGAGTGGACGGGTGGTGGTGGAGGAGAGTGGACGGGTGGCGGGGGTGAGTAGACTGGTGGGGGTGGTGAATATACTGGGGGAGGTGGAGAGTTGATTGGTGGTGGTGGGGAGTGGACGGGAGACGGCGGAGGTGGCGGATGAACTGGCGGTTTTGGAGTTGGGGGCTTTGGCTTTGGTGGTGCAGATCCTCTGCTACACTTATCTTTACTACAATCCACCGGACGACTTACAACGGGTTGGCACTCTTTCGCCGATTTCTGTTGCGGCCGATCAGCTAAGCAATTACCTGTACCGTCGAGCACAATGTTTTTCCTTGACGGTACTCGACAAGCATTCGGCTCAACCTGGAAATAGTTGCCGGAAAATGTGAAATTAGACAAGTTCGGCAACTTGCAAACAGTTTCAGGCACCATTCCGGTAAGCTTATTCCGGGAAACATCCAATAATTCAACGTTCTTCATGCCTGCAATGGTTTCCGGCAAGGAGCCAACAAAATTGTTCGAGCTAACATCGAAGAGCGTCACGTTCGTTAGCATCCCTATCTCCGGCGGGAAGCAACCGGCGAGGTTGTTGTTCAGAAACAGAATCTCGTTCAGGTTCGCCATCTTTCCGATACTGTGCGGAATGCAACCTTCGAATTTGTTATTGGCGAACGTCACGACGGAGACTGTCGATTTTCCGATCGTTTCCGGAATGGTGGACACGAACCTGTTGTTGTTCAAAAACAAGGCGTCCAATGGTTTTTCGAAGATCTCCGGCGGCACTTTGCCTTCGAAATTATTGAACCTCAGATCGATGAACTTAACAGCCGGCCATGTCATGACAACTTCCGGGAAAGGGCCGACGAAACGGTTGTTGCTGATATCAAACTCGTACATAATTGTAAGCCTAGACAATGTCTTGGGCACAATCCCACAGAACCTATTGCTATTTATATGGAACAATGCGAGATCGGTCAGCATCCCGAGTTCGGAGGGAAGGTGTCCAGCGATATCGGCGTGGTTGAGATCGATACCTGCCACGGTGTCCAAGTTCTTGTCGTCCAATGCCTTGGCGCAAAACACGCCGGTGTACGCGCACACGTCGGGTCCTACCCAGTTGCCGGTTTTATTAAAAGGGTCGGAGTATATAGCCTTTTTCACGGCTTGGAGGCCAATGTATGCTCTTTTAAGCCTATTGTTTGCAAACGTTCCGTCTACTTTAACCTCGTATTCGGCCTCGTCGGGTAGCTCGTCGTTCGGAGGGAGTGTCATAAGCTGGTGCCGAACAATGTGAGCTACCTCAGCATCGGTCAATGCGAGGGCGGACGTCGATAGCGTAACCGAAAGGCGCGAAATTAAAAGAAAGCAGCCATAGGCCTGTAATCTTTGAAGCTTAGCCATCCTTGACCTACTAGGAAGGCCCATGGCTGCTTGGAGAATTGCGGGGAGGAGCGTTGGTGTGGGGAGGGTTATATTGAGCGACATGAAAGGGTATGGTTCCAACAACCTTGGAAATTGGTTGGGATGTTTGGTCTTGTTTTAGGACAGAAGCGGTCGGGTTTCATTTAGACACCACACGAATTTGGGAGGTGACTTCTGATTTTAGAGACAAATATGGTCAGCCCCCAAATGGGAAAACTAACAAAAGTAAATGGTTCGACCTAATATTTCTTCTATTACATCTAATGCTTGGCCGAACGACATGATCCGAACTTGCGCATGTGTTATAATTATCGAAACGATAATGATGGAGAATAAAAGATCGTAAAAATAAAAAGAAAAATAAACACTAAATTTTATATGAAAAATTTAAGAAAAAAAATCACGAGTAGAAAAGATAATTTTTTTACTATATTGAAAGATATTACAACCAATGATTTTAAGCATAATCATCGGTATCTATTTATAGGGATATGTTGCTGGTTACAAAGGATTTTGCATAGAAAATAATTCTACTCAAATTAAGTTTCCTACTCTTCAATGTATATCTAAAGAGTGAAGTAGAGTCTCACACAGATTGGTCAGATACGTTACAAAAGAGAATTTAAGTCATAACTCTAACAACATGTAATTTGTTCCATGTTTTTCGTTATGTTAAGATTAAATTATACATGGCTCGAATTTAAATGTGGTTCGCTCAGATTTGATCCGATAATAAGCATAATTAATTTAAATTTTATCTTGTAAATTGGATTATAATTTAAATTAAGAGTGAGTATTCGATCAAATCGAGTCAAAAAATTATAGTTAGCCTAGTTGACAAATTTTATTTTATAACTCAAATTTTATTTGAAATTTTTTCGAGTTAAGTCAAGTTGTTCGAGTTTCTTCAAATTTAATTGTAAATATTGATAATGTTATGTTACTGGTTGGTTCCAATTTAAACAAATTCTATAACCATTATACAATATGAATACATAATTCTTCATATATTTCATATGCAACATACATATATCAGACAAAGTAGAGAAACTCGACTCGAACTTAAAAATTAATCAACTAATTACTAAAAAATAAATTGTATGAATATCATTTTATAATTTAAACTTTATTTGAAATAATTTAGTTTAATTGAGTTTATAAAGTTACAAATTAATATTTTTTACGTTCAGTCAAAAATTTAATTTTTCAAATCAAGTCGAATTTTACTCTCAAAATAATAAAAGAATTAAATCGAACATAATCGTGAACCACAATCGGCCTAAATAACAAGATGTGACTTAATTCAAGATTTAGCTTTTAAATTATAAATTAATATTTGATCTATTAACAATGTATAATTTTATGTATCATCAATATATTAAATGTTGATAACAAAAAACTTCTGCCCCTAAGCATGGCCTCATGCTAAAAAAATACTTAAAAATTAAATTATGAACCATAACCCTAGATTTTAAATCCTAAACCCTACACTCTACACCTAAAAATACACCATACCCTAAATTCCTTATACCCTAACCCTATTCCTAAATTTCTTATACCCTAACCCTATACTATAACCCTAACCCATTTTTATCCGGGGTAAACCCAAAATAAGCCAGTATCCCTACCTATTATGCCCAATTAAAAAAGCCCTTTATTTAGTCCAAGATGTCGTATTTGCAGACTCGAAAAGCGGGAAAAAAGACGTTATCAACCGAAAATTTTCAATATGTAAAATCAATGTATTCACTTTTTTTAGTTATTTAATACGCCGAAGTTTTTGTATAAAATAACTTATCGAATGAAATATAAAAATTAAAGAAAAAAGGGGGCAAATTACGTGGCTCACATTGAGCCACGTCTCACCCCCACCGCCTATTTTGGATATATATAGCCACGCACAATGAAGGAAATTCACGGCAACAATTTGGCAATTGTAATGCCAATTGAAATTGGCTATAAATTGAAGTGGCCGAAGCAAGCTTTGCTTGCATGAGAGCAGTGCTCTCTCGGGGATTTAATTCTCGCGGTGATTCGGTCTATTATTGGATCGAAGGTCTTTTTGTGGTCCGATTAAATTATTTTTTTAGGGCCATAATAAGATAGTGTCGAAATTTTAGTGAGGGTCGGTCAAAATTTTTTATTCGGGCTCATAGTAGGGTAAAATTCGGTCTTTATCTTTGTACTTATTTATAATAATATATAATTTTGTTGATTATATTTTTTATATTGACATGTTTTTTTATATATATATTTTATATATTATTTTATTTTAAATTTTTGTATCGTTTTATTTCTTTCTTTAATTTCAGTTCTTTTTCATATTTGACGTATTTTATTTTTATTTTATTTGTGTATTTTTTTAGATATGATATTATTATGTATATTATATGTAATGTGTAATATGTATTATATTTATAATATGTATATAGTATAATATTTGCTTTATATAGTATTTGTATAATATGTATATTTATGTATAAGATATGTATAAAATATTATTTATGTATATTAAGATATTGTATATTATATAGTATTTTATTACTTTACATTATTTATATTAACTTTATGTTATTTATTATTTTACATAAATATCGTATAGTATTTTGCCTTATTATTCCGATATTTCTATTGAGAGTGTCATCCCGGCCATTCGGGTGTCATATTCTTTGAATGTCGTGAATATTAAGGCATATTTAGGCTGTTGTGTATGCATTTTAGAAATTAATTATTAAATTAAATTAAAATTTTCATTTTTCTTAATAAATATAATGCGAACCTTAAGTACTAATTTTGGGCGTAGTGGGGGTGCTAATCCTTCCCCACTCGTAACCAACTCTCGAACCCATCTCTGGTTGACTTTTCGGTGTCCGGTTTACGTTATCCAAGTGACCAGTGGAGACTCTTTTTTTACCATATTTTTATTATTTAAAACACTCGGCTTCCCACCCGATAACGGGCCTCCAAAAAAAGGCCCGGACGAAAAAAGTCACTACAATGAGACGTCTAATTTAATGAAAGTGTATAATTATATACACAATACATTAAATATTGATTCAATTTTAAGACTTAACTCATTTAAATTTATTTTTAATAATTATTATCATTATTATTATATATAACTTTGTACATCGTCAATATATAAAATACTGGAAATGGTTAAAAAATTAATAAAATAGGGTAGGTCAGGGGTATAACATGTTTAGGGTGCGGCTAAAAGACGACAAGTTTCGAAATTTGTCCACGAACTAAAAATATTAGACTTTTTGATAATATTTTCGATTATTTTTTTGAGTTTTTTTGCAAGTATCGTAACTTATTTTGTAAATATCGATACTTAGTTTTTTTGATAAATTTTTAGTTTAGGGCAAAATATCGATACTTGCAAAAATTAGTTCGATATTTACAAAAAAAACTCAAAAAACCAACAAAAAATATTATAAAAAATCTAATATTTTATTTCGTGGACAGATTTTTAAACTTATCATTTTTAACCGCACTCTAAACATACAACATGTTAGACTCACCCATAAAATAGTGGTATTCGAATTAAAAATAACTTCTCATTATCTGTCTATTCAATATTCTTGTTATGTATGATCTCATTTGCCGTGTGTCTTGTTTTTTTTTATTTTATTAATATTGACAATTTTTAGGTAATAGACAATCTAACCCCTAAACTATACATAGAGTTCTTAAAGATTTATTGTCAAGAGGCCACTAAAGTTTTCTTTTCTTATCACTTTTGGCCTTTTTGTTGGCGACACTAAAAAAGAATGACCATTCCAACTAATTAATTAGTGACGCATGACATATTTATATTTGGGATACCACACTCCGATCTCCAAATCTAATTATCAGATACGATTCAAAATTTAATTGTGATTTACCAATGTCTTTAAATGCCTTTCAATCGTTCATATTTGTCAAAATCGATCTCAAAACTCTTCAATCGATTAAAATACGAAAAAGACATAAAAAAAGTCGTTGAAAAATAAAAATATATTTAATATAAAATAATTTCATTAAAGTCTGTTACATCTCACTGATTAATTGGTTGGAAGAGTCGCATCCTTTTTTAATACCGGCGTACAAAAATAAAAAAATATATATGATAAAAGAAAACTTTAAAGGTCATTTTTGAAAGAAAAAAATCTTCAAGGGTTAAAATAGAAAATTCAAGTATAGTTCAGAGGTCATTTTTCTTATCAAGCCATTTTTTAATGTGCTAGCTTTTTAAGTGGACCAAAAATGGTTTAAGTGCTTAAGTGGAAAAACGAAAATAATTTAAGGACGAAATTGAGTATTAAGCCAAATTTCATCACGTTCTAACCCGAATTTGACAGCTCTTCGGTCTTCTCTTTCGCATTCTTAATATCTCTTTCTTTATTCTTTCGTAGTCCAAACCAAACACTGCTGGAGCTGATCAAATATAATATATATAAATATTTATATATTTTAAATGAAAATTATTCAATTATTCTCTGTTTTATCTCTGCCGATTCTTGAAATTTGAAAATTCTGGGAATTCAAGGAATTGGAACAGAAGTCAAAAAGGAAAGGAAAAAAATCTGAAAAATGAAGCCTATGGAGACGATACATGATCTGATCGACGAAGCCAAGCTACGGACAGTTTGGTGGTTGATTGCTATCTTCTCCGTTACTTACTTCATGTCTCGTAAGTTAATTAATGAGATTTCCAAAGAGAAAGCAGTTATTTGCTCTATGTTCGTGTTTTTTTAGTTATTGAATGTATTTTTGTGGTGGATTCTTTGTTTTTACTTCGCTTGCGGTACCTAAGTTTCTTAGAACTGTTTTTCTAGGAAGTTTTTATTGGAATCAATTGAACGTTGGAGTTTAAGTTTTTAATTTGGGGTTTTCTATTTGTATTTTGCGGTGATGTGGATTAGTTTCTCTTGTAGGAATTGATTACGAGTAATTTGTCTGAAGTTCTGCATTTGTTAATTGATGCAGATACAAGTACATCAATGTGGATGAATTTACCTATAGCAATTCTTATCGTCTCCGGATTGCGAATTTTAACTAATGAAGTTGAGTTCAAATGGAAAGTTAAAGCAGTTCGTCCGCAAACTTATTTATCGCATTTGGAGAAGAAACAGTTGTCTGTGAATGATTCTCTTCTTTCCAGCACACCTCCTCCGCCCAAATGGAAGAGGAAAATTGATTCTCCCACGGTGGAGGCGGCTATAAATGAGTTTATTGATAAAATACTCAGGGACTTTGTTATTGATTTGTGGTATTCGGAGATCACTCCAGATAGGGAGTTCCCTGAGTTGATTCGCGCTGTGATTTTTGATGCTATTGGTGAAATTTCGGGAAGGGTGAAAGAGATAAACCTTGTTGATTTGCTAACAAGGTAATTTTTTTGTTTAAGATGATTTTTCAATTGTAAAATTATTTGACATTTTTAATGCTCAGGGATTTCAATCTGTTGTCTAATGTTCTAGGGATATAGTTGATTTGGTAGGAGATCACTTGGATCTTTTTAGAAGAAACCAAGCTGCAATAGGTGTTGATGTTATGGTAACATTGTCATCTGAGGAGAGGGATGAGAGATTGAAACACCATCTTATGGTTTCTGAAGAGCTTCATCCTGCATTGATTTCACCAGAGAGTGAGTACAAGGTGTGAGTGGAGTGTTCAGTGAAAACACATTTTGCTTTTGCATTTTATGGTTTTCTTTTTATTTGATTCCGTATTTTTTCCAGGTTATTCAACGGCTTATCGGTGGAGTTTTAGCACTAGTATTGAAACCACGAGAAGCTCAATGTCCTCTAGTTCGAACTATTGCTCGTGAGATTTTAACTTGCTTGGTCATGCAACCTCTTTTGAGATTGGCAAGCCCTGGGTACGTTATTGAGCTATGATTTGTTGTGTGTTTGATTTTAAGTTAGAAGTACTTCATTTGAAGTTGCAGTTCCAGTTAGCTGAGTTAGCCTAAACTTTTAGGTCAAGAATTTTGGTGGTTGATTTGGAAATGCATTCCTATTAAGTGTTTATTTGGTTCTAAAAAAGTTGAAGCGATTAGAATGTAGGACATAAGCTTGTAATGATGTTAATAGCGTTTTCTTGTTTACCTTCTTACTCTTGACCAATTTGGGTAAAAGAATAGGTGGAGAATGTTTAAAATGGTTGCTCATGATTATTCCTTTTAACTGGGTATAAACTTTGGTATATTCCTTAATAAATTTTCCTCTTTTCCCCCTTATGTTTTGTTGTCAGGTATATCAATGAAGTGATTGAATATATTTTACTTGCCATAAACACTGATACAAACAAGGTGGTGGTTGGTTTTGATCAGTCTTCAGTGGGAGTACGTGGTGATGATTCTACCTTGCGTAAAAATTCGTCCTCAAACAGTCAAGGAACTGATTTGACTTTGGCTAGAATTGATGATAGAAAAGAAACGTATTCAGATTGTAATAGATATGAGGAAGAATCAACGCAGTCTCGACCAGCTGATTGGGCTCGAATATTAGAGGCAGCAACCCAAAGAAGAACTGAAGTTCTAGCCCCTGAAAATCTTGAAAACATGTGGACGAAAGGGAGATACTACAAAAAGAAGAACAAACATGTAAAGTCAGGATTTCAAGACTCTATTCCAAAGGGTTCTGTGACAAAGAGTGCTGTATTAACAGGGAATTCAGGAAGTGAAGTCTCTACCAACAAAATTGCAGCTTCAACTGGAAGGGAAGAGAAAAATGTGACGCGGCTTATGCTTGGTTCAACTCTTGACACTCAATTATGTGATAATAACACTACAAGTACAAAGTTGGGTTCAGAGTTTAACAAGTCGTCGTCATTTGAAGGAGATCATCTTGTCAAAAAGTATAATGATACTAGCAATCAAGCAGCTGATGGAAATAAGAATAGACTTAAGAGATCCAGTAGTACCTCTGACTTGAAAGTCAAACCTGATATAAAGGCACTTGCAGGAGATATTGGAGGGTCTACTATTTCAGAGTTCTACAGCCCTGATGCTGGCAGTCGCAGCAAAATATATAGTGGCAAAATTGACTCAAATATAGTGCTTCAGAATGAGGGGCCACATATTCCAAAGCTTAGATGCCGGGTAAGTTTTCCTGTCAAAATTGCCGCGAGTTATGCCGGTTCAAATTTGATCTGCCAGATGAATCCAAAATTCCAAATGCGACATGGGATCTAAATTAAAACAGCTTCTTGAGCTTGGTGTTGAAATGTGATATGTAATTCAATTTACTATTCCATGTCTACCTCTGCAGGTTATTGGAGCATACTTTGAGAAACTTGGATCAAAACCATTTGCAGTTTATTCAATTGCTGCGACAGATGTGGAAAACAAAACTTGGTTTGTCAAGAGAAGGTTTTATCTCACCAAACTGTTCTTTTATCTTTCTTAAAGAAAATACAAAAGCCATTTGTTTAAGGGTCTTTATTTGTTTGATTTCCCTTTGGTATTAGTCTTCAGGGTTTAATCACTAAATATTCATCTCAATAGAAACTTAAAGATCCAAAATTTTGATTTATTTTCTTCTTTTTTATATTTTGTTTTTAATTTTGCAGATACAGTAATTTTGAACGGTTGCTGTAGGATAACACGATATGTATAGAGTTGTATGTAATGTAAAAGTCTTGTAAGTTATGTAAAAGATCAAGAGTTATCTATTAGTAGGATAAGGATTAAGAGTTATCTAAGAAGTCTTCTATTGTAAGGAGTCCTAGTTAGAGTTAAATCCTCAAGGACTCTATAAAAGAGTTCTATGTTGTAACCTATTATTCATTCGAAAAGAAACAGAAACTTTCTCTTCTGTTTTCACAAACTTTCTCTTCTGTTTTTACTACTTTCTACAGTTGCATAGACATCTTAAAGAAATTCCTAATTATACATTACATTTGCCTCCCAAAACAATATTTTCATCAAGCACTGAGCATGCTTTAGTTCACCAGCGCTGCATTCAGCTTGACAAATATCTGCAAGTAATTCACCTTTTTTTTTGTAGTATATTTACTTTTAAACCTGATGCTTCAATTAAGCTACCTTTACGCAGGATCTGTTGTCTATAGCCAATGTGGCTGAACAGCTTGAAGTGTGGGATTTTTTAAGTGTTTCTTCAAAGGTGTGTATCTTTGTGACATATGGTGCTACTTTGTTTCATATGGGAGGGATGAATGATTTCTGATTCTTGTTGTGGTTTTCTTTTGCTTTTGAAGAATTATGCTTTTGGAAAATCTTCATCAGTGATGAGAACCCTTGCAGGTATGTTGTTCTGTATCTTGGTTATCCACTTCCCATACTATTCTTGCTGTTCATACATTTGGGTTCCAGCTGTTAGCTGTTGCCAACATTAGATATGTTGCATATTGTGGTTATACTACAACACATATTGTCAAGAAAAAAGGGTTTAGAGTTGCTCCAAATGGGTTTCTAGAAGTTTAGGAATGCAATCACGTGCATTACCATCCTATCTGAAGTTAAAATTTTTTTGGTAGACGAGGTGTAGTAGTACTACTTGTTTCACTTTTTACACTGATGTGTTTGACCCATCTCGACTTTCAGAGATTTACTTCTATTGTTACTTGGTTAAAATTCTGTAGCTGCTTCTTATACATAAAAGGCATGCAAACCCGGCTCTTTGAGCAGGGACTCATGCACCTATCATTAAGCCAATTGGCTGCTGCAATTCAGTCTTTCCAGTTTACTTGTTAAGGTGATTTACTGTTCTTAAGTTATCTGAAAATAAAAGTATCATATTTGTGTTATTATTCTTCTCACTGTGAACTCTTTACCACTATGGTTTTGAATTTGGTTTTAACTTGACTGTTATCTTGCTTAATATTGACCTTTTTTTTACACATTAATTCCTGACCTTTTCCAATTCTCCTGTTTATGAACAGTCAATGTGGATGATGCCATGGACGATATTGTACGCCAATTTAGAGGAGTGTCAGATGGCTTAATGCGCAAAGTTGTTGGGTCATCTTCTTTCCCTAGTGAAGCCTCTTCTTCAGTCGCTGACAGGACCTTGTCATGGAATGCAGATGAGATGGCTAAAGACATTTCTAGACAAAGTAACTTAGAAACAATGAATAACCTTTCTGATAACGAAGTAGGTGACAAAGATGGTAGCCATGGTCAGGATGATAGATCTGGTTTACAAGGTCACGGCTGGCATTCAGACGATGAATTGAACTCAAAGCGTTTACTGCCATGGGTGATAAAACATGGTGCAGAGCCCAGTAATTCAGCTTCTGAGAAACAGGGTTTAGGTGTGAAACCTGAATTACTTGGCCAGGGTGGGTTTCCTGTAGTGAATTTTTCGGCAATCTCCAGCCATTTGGAGGATCCGGTTGGAATGCCTCCTGAGGTAACATGCTTCAGCTCTTTTTTTTTTTAATTTACTTTTTAGATTTTAGCTAATTCTAAGGCATTGTTTCTCAACCAATACTTGGAATCTTCAAATATTTACCAATTGATTTTTTTTGCAGTGGACACCACCTAATGTGAGTGTACCTTTGCTGAATCTAGTTGATAAGGTGTTTCAGCTTAAGAGAAGAGGCTGGCTACGGTGAGCTAAGTTTTGATTTTTTCCCCCATAGTTTTGAATTAATTATTTGCTAAAATGTTGTATTCTACTATTCAGTAATTATAATTTTAGAAAGATTCACATAAATTGATATTGGACTGTGTTCTTTGGTGTTACTAATGTTTGCGTACCTGTAGTTTGTAAATTATTTCGTCACTTTGTCATATTTCGTCATTTATTCAAGCCGTTTACATTGCTGTTTCAAAGGATAGGAGTGGACTGGTTGATATGGTGCGTTGATTGCCTATCTTGGAACTAGTAAAAACAATAATGTCGAGTTTTCTGTTCAATCTTTTATGACAGATAGTCTTGTTGATTGTAGCTACAGTGTCTGTTTAAGTTATGAGAAGGGTTGCATGAAGAAACACTACTAACATGGATTTAAATGCATCGGACTACGGGCATGTTTGTCTGATTTATCAATTACTACTTTAAGTCTTTTCCTGTTTCCTTTTAGTCAGTGGCGACTGTCTGGTCTTTCAGACTCTGTTATCTTGTTAAACTTTAATGGTATGTTATGATGTTCTAAAATGACTTATTTAAGGAATAAGTTGACATAAACATGTGCATGTTTTCTTTAATGCAGGAGACAGGTTTTTTGGATGTCTAAGCAAATATTACAGCTGGTGATGGAGGATGCCATTGATGACTGGCTGTTGAGGCAGATCTATTGGCTTCGAAGGGAGGACACTGTTTCCCAAGGAATTCGATGGATTCAAGATGTAAGGGCTAAAATCTTTTGACAGATATTGTAATTTAACTAAGACTGTTGATTGGCTCAGCATCCGATGCTGTAAAAGCACGACTTTTGTCATTATGTGTTGATTTCACTTGTAACTAGTCAAAAGACTCTTGAAGAACCATGAACAAGTCTTCTGTTTCTATAAACTGCCTATTTTCCCCCTAGGTTCTGTGGCCAGGTGGTACATTCTTTACAAGATTGGGGAATATTCAGAGCAAATTTGGTGATACTTGTCCGGACCAGACACCTGCAGAGACCTCGAGCCAACTTAGAGGGAGTGATGTTTCTAAACCTGGGGCCTTTGAGCAACAACTTGAAGCTACTTGTAGAGCAAGCGACATCAAAAAAATGCTTTTCGGTAAGCATGTTTTTGTGTTACTGGCATCATGTCATCGTCAGATCAGGGTGAATATCTGCCATGACTTTAGGATCTGTGGTGGTTTACATGCTTGCCATCTGCTCGATCATTGCTTCGAATGGTTTAATTCCTTAGTAGAGTCCAATGATTATGTTTCTAATTAAAACTTCTGAAGCACTTTTGTTCTGTTTTATCGATTAGTTTATGTTGTGAAAATCATTGACCGTGTTTATTATTAAGTAGTTCATGATCAACCGATCTGTAAATCTACATGTATTTTCCCTGATGCTACGCTATAAGGTCTGACCTTTTTGGCAGATGGAGCTCCAACAACCTTAGTTAGCTTGATCGGGCATAAACAATATCGACGGTGTGCAAGAGACATTTACTATTTCACTCAGGTTGGGTTTTTATCCTTCTTCCACTTGTACCGCGACGCCAATATTTTTGTATTTTCTTTTTAGTTCCGACTTTGTGAATGTATTTATTTGCCATTATCCATTTGCAGTCTAGTATATGTGTGAAGCAACTTGCTTTTGCGATATTAGAACTTCTACTCATATCAGTTTTCCCCGAGATGCGGGATCTTGTGAAGGAACTTCATGGCAAGAAACAAACTAAAGTTCCCTAGGAAGTTCTGGTTTTGAGATCTGCCGATAAAGTCGATTTTGGTTTGGATGATCCATCCAGGAACTGAGTTAAAAGAGCCTGAAGACCAGCAATGTAAGTCATCTAGCAATATTTGTCCCAATGGCGTAGAGTCTGAATTTAGATCTGACAATTCATGTACACGTGTTGTGTTCGTATAATTTCTCGTGTCGTAATCGTGTTCGAGTTATTCTACATTTATACAACTTCCAATTTGTTTTATAATGATTTTCGACATCCTTGTGTATTTTTTTCGTGTTGTGTCTAACCAACGTTGCCAGTGTGGTTTAGGGAATACGTTTTGTTTTCATATTTGTAAATGTGAAGGAATGTGGATATGGTCTGTACATGGGAATTTGGATTATAACATTCAGGATATGTGATTTTTTCTGTCTTATTTGATTTTTTTTATTTATAAATCTATAATATTCAGGATATGTGTTAATGTGAAATCAAATTATCAAAATGATTAAACCAAAAGAAATGAAATTATGGATTGATTTTCAAGAGCACTTTGATCATTGATATTTAGTCACGGTCGTTAAAAAAATACTGTCATTAAAGAAATAGAGGTAGGTAAAATTCAGCTCGACTCGAAAAAAAATTGAGTTAGTTAAATTGACGAGTCCTATCTTCGAGCTGCTCTGATAGGGTGAATTTGTATTCAAAGGTTACTGTATTTCGTGTGATGGAAAACACAGGACTAGCACACCGGTCTCATCTGATTTCGAGTGAAACCGGAAAATGTATGATGGCCAAAAGTTTAGGAACGTCGAAACTCCGATAAGTAACCCTACCTTCTCAGGTGACGCAAAATCGATCCGGGTTCGAAAAGAAATTTAGCTGCCATGCCTTTTTGATGTACATAAGTTCTGATGGGGAAGTCTTAGATGCTTAGATTAGTAGATACAAAGATTTTGTGGCCTGAAAATTCACTGCTTGGCTCATATTTGTCTACCAAAATTGAAAAGTTAATTTATTTACGTTAATATGTCAAATTTTAAATTTTACAAAAATTAAAAAAATTATTGTAATTGAGTAACACCATTAAACCTTGTCGGTTTATTTAAAATTAGCAGTTAGATAATTTATCAACAATAAATTAGTAAAATAACAGTTTAACAATTTATATGCAATAAATTGATTATTTAGTTCAACTGTTAGACAAATATTTTATTTTATCTCACTTTTGATATCTAAATAGTTATCAAGAAAAATATTATGTTGCATATTTTTATTTGGTGTGAATAATTAAAAAAGCTAGATCGTGAATTAAACTTAAATTTTACTTGTTTTGATTTCTGAAGAAAAAATTATCAATAAAAACATAACACATTGTATGTTTTTATTTGGCGTGAATAATTAGAAAGGTTAAATTATAAATTGAACTTAAATTTCAGCTGTTTCAGCATCTGAATAAAAAATTATCAATAAAAATGTTTTTATTTGGCGTGAATAATTAGAAAAACTAAATCCTGAATTAATTTAAATTTAAATTATTTCATTTTTTAAAAATATCAATAAAAACATAATACGTTGCACGTTTTTATTTGACGTGAATAATTAAAAAGACTAAATGATGAATTACACTTAAATTTAAGTTGTTTTGGCATCTGAAGAAAAAATTATCAATAAAAACATAACACTTTGCATGCTTCTATTTGGTATGAATAATTAGAAACACTAAACCATGAATTAAATTTCAATTTCAATTGTTTCGGTTTTTGAAAAAAAATACTACTAAAAGCATAATAAGTTGCACGTTTTTATTTGGCGTGAATAATTAGAAAGACTAAATCATGAATTCAACTTAAATTTAAGTTGTTTTTATTTCTAGAAAGAAACTATCAATAAAAACATAACATATTGCACGTTTTTACTTAATCATGAATAATTAGAACATCTTAATCATGAATTAACTTAATTCAAGTTATTTCGATATTTAAAATAAAAGTTATCAATAAAAATATAACACGCTACACATTTTTACTTGGCGTGAAGAATTAAAAAATTAAATCATGAATTAAACTTAAATTTTATTTATTTTAATATCTACAATAAAAATTATCAACAAAAAGATGACACGTTGCACGATTTTATTTGACACGAATAATTAAAAGGTTAAATAAAACTCAGATTTGGGTTTGGACCCCACAATAGAATAAGGTTAGTTTAAATGTTGGTATCCCTTGAAAAAGAAACAATCTTTTATTATTGCAAGAAACATAGAAAGTATCAAACCATCAAAGGAAACATAAAAATCCTTTGTCCCAGAAAGTTTAGTTTTGATGGTCAAAGAAAAAAATGTCACAACAACCAGTGGGTGTCCATCTTTGCCTGAGAACAACAAATCCTGCGTCTTCTACAAGTTAATGGTGCCCTCCATTCTTCAAGACAAGAAGCTAGTTAAGTCCTCTCTTTTTTCTTTCTGTTTGGTTCCTGGGAAAATTTACAACTTTTCTGCAAATTTAAGGTTTTTTTCTTCTGTGGTGGTAGTTAAAAGATGATAAATTTGAGGTATAATTAACCCATTTTTGGTCCATAAAACATTTCCCAGTTTCAAGAATGGCTTGGATCATCTAAACCAGTTAAAATTCTTACTTTTCAGCTGTTTTTTTCTCTTTGATTTCTGGGTTTTTGTGAGGTTTTGAGCTGTGTTATTACGAGTGTCGGATACGAATATGTTTCTGTTTGGATGATTTTTGAAGATCATATCTCGATATTCATGTGTAGGACATTATTGCTGTTGGTAAAAATGATCTCACATTGCTAGGGGCACTTTCTCTAATTGAGATGCTGCAAAATCTTGATTTCGGTTTTCGAATGTCCGAAAACCGTTGCATCGACGACGGCGAGTCCCCATTGATTTATTATCATCAATGACTATGGCTAGCATTTGTTTATCAGCTGCAATGTTTGAACAATAAGAACATGTTTTGTTGTTTGTTCTGCATTAAAACTGAATGAACTACTGTGATATCTCTTCTAATCTGACTTGGATTTTGTACTCGCAGAGGATCCCGAATAAGTTCGTTAAGAAATTCGGCGATGAACTCTCTTCGATTGCTACGCTCACCGTTCCGGGTGGCCGGCAATGGCTAGTGGAATTGTGGGAAGAGAACAAAAAGATATGGCTGGACAGTGGTTGGAATGCATTTGTTGAATATTATTCCATCTGCATTGGGTACTTCTTGGTCTTCAAATACGATGGGAATTCTCAGTTTGATGTTAACGTGTATAATCTGAAAGCTTCGGAGATCGACCATCTGTCGAATAATCTGAATAATTCGCTCGAACCTGTTTGTACGCCGCGTTTAAAGGACATTGAAGATGGTGACTTTGCTGATAAAGATGTTGATGAATGTCTACATCATGATAGGAAGAGATGTAAGAACTCTACATGCCTGCATCCGGAAAATGAACTTCGAGATTTATGAGCGATGTCTCGGTCTACCCGAGACAAAGGCATTCAGTTTGATGGGGTTGAGCTTACTAGTACCGGAGATGGTGGACTCTGTTTCTCGAACGAAACACAAAGAATCAACAAAGCTATAAAACAAGAACCCGACCTCAGTAAGCTCGATGAACTCGAATGCCTTGTTTTATAGTGTGTTACTGATTGATTTTCCTTGTTCTTCGAATATTTTCTCGACTAACTTTGTTTCTCCTTTTGTATCCGCAGCATTTGCCCCGCTGCTTTGCTCAGAAATACCTGAACGGAGTCGAGGGGATTATATCGCTTCAGGTATCGGACGGGAAGAAGTGGCCGGTCCAATGTGTTTATTGTAACAACAATTTGAAGTTCAGCAAAGGATGGGCCGAATTCGTCTTGGATAATAACTTAGACGAAGGAGATGTTTGCATATTCGAGCTGATTAATACGAAAGAGATCGTGCTGAAAGTTACCATATTCCAAGCACTTCAAGACTGAAAACGCGATCGCAGCGGACCGGACTATAACCGAGTAATCCGATCTTCGACTAGATAGTACCATTAGGTGCATCTTTGGTGTAGGTTACTGTAATGACATCGAACTTGCCTGTGATAGCTTAAGTTAGTGTATAAAATCCTAGAGAGGTTCAAATCAACAAAATACTTCTCTGTCGATTAAGTTTATGATGTACTAACAAAGATATCGTCTTCTCTGTAAAGAACGACACTGCCATTGGAATTGGGTTGTTTAACTCGAAAAAATTGGATCCAATCGGAGACAATCCATGTTACACATATACGGATACGAGTACGGGTATGTGTACGAAAACGGTAATTTTTAAAATAGTAAAGTATGAGTACGGAAAATGTATTCTAAATATAAAATAAATTTTATATTCTAAAAAATATAAAAATAAAAAGTCAGAGAAAAATTATGTGAGTATGACATCACACATACTTGTATAATTATAGTCGAGTCATGTGAGCGAGAGACGGTCAAAAAAAAGAAAAAACAAAAAAAAAAATAGTGAAAGAATAGAAAAAAATAGGGTGATAAAATAATTACAGTTATCCAAGACTTATCCAATATATCTTCAGTACATAAACGTATCAAATATGTGATATAACTTTAAATTAGCTCGCGTTTACAAGGTTTCTCACTCACTCTATTGAGTTACAACCCTTGTTGGGTTTTGCAAGAAAGCATCTCGATAGTTCCGCAACCTGTGGTTGATGCCCCACCTGAGCTCTAATTCCATACTCAATTTGCTGGTTCTTCATCCGAGCGCCCTCTGAGGATGCGGAAAGCGAAACTATGATGAAATTATGGGAGGGGCCAAAACAAGAATGAAGTCATGGGAGGGGTCAAGTTGTTCATCCTTAAAATTAACAATCCCTTAAAAGATAACCTTAAAATAGAGAGTTGGAATTTAATTTCACTAATTTTAAAATTGACATATCTTAAAAAATAATTAGACCAGAAAATTTGATAAAACTTAATTCTATTAACTTTAAAACTGACAGGGTTTTAAAAATATTAAATCACAAAAATTTTAAGAGAGACTAAAATTTAATTTTAATAATTTCAAAATTTTTAAAGGGTTAAAGATGTAATTAGCCCGTAAAAGGTTTGGTGGGCCCACCCGATGTTCCGCCATGCCAACAAATTTGAAACAAAAACGTAAACAACATTCATAAAATAGTAAAATACACAGATCATCACTCAACTATCTGTTCACTTCTATTTTGGTCACTCAACTTTTAAACTTTTCAATTTAATAACTTTATTTTCTGGTGAAACAACAACCAGATTCAGACTCAACGTGTCAAAACGAGTCTCCTGGTATAATCTGGGGTCAAACGGCTGCCGGTTTTAAAAGCCGATGGTGGTCGACGGTGACGTCAAGCGGAGACAATTATTTTAAATATTTTTAAATTCAATAATAATAATATATTATTTTATTTATTTATTTTAAATTATTTTTATATTTAATAATATTAAAAAATTCAAAAATAATAATAGAATAATCAAGAGTGACAAAATACATTTAATGTATAAAGTTTATTTATTAAGTTAAAAAGTTTAAAAATTAAGTCATCAAAATAAAAGTGAAAAGATAATTGAGCAATGATCTGTGTATTTTACCTTTCGTATAATAATTGTGAAATGTCTTTTTATCGGCTTTACCTGGAAACATTTATAATTCACTTTAAGACGTTAATATCAAACATTAATAAGTTTCCAATAGTTTATAATAAAATATACTCAAAGTTGGATAATTAAAATATAAAGCCCTACAACCTAAATATCCGAAATAAAGTTCAACATAATGATTAAAGTCAGAAATCAAACCCAAGCCAAGACAATCAAAATAAAGAGAACAATACTAACAAATCAGAAATTTTCAAATACGAGACCCTCCAGAAAGTGTCGAGTCTGTAGCATAAATCAGTGATCAATCTGTGAAAGAGCAAAAATAAATGATGAGTTAAAACAATTAATCAGAAGCCATGCTAGAACAGAAATTAACCCAGCATATTAGATGTTGACTATACAGAATAACATGTCACATTGTTGATGCATGTTAGTAAACCCTAGCTACCTATTATATGCTAAGTTGTCAGACTGAGTTTTTTATTAGCGACGGAACTAGAATTTAAGAGTAATGGCAAAACATAAATTTTTAAGGTGAGAGGCAAATTTATAACTATTCCTAATTAAAAAAAAAACAAAATATCAAAGGTAAAAAAAAATTCCCCTGTCGGAAGGGCAACAACCCCCTCCCATTCATGCTATAGATCCGTAACTGTTCCCTATAATTCGTAATTTCCTTATTTCTCCAATAGGTCGTTTGCATAATAGCATTACTAAAAATAACAACCAGAACTCATACAAAATGATGCATCATGTTAAAGTAGCATGTATAAGATCGTTGATACACAAGTCCATATATGTTGCTTTTTCCTTAACAACCAGAACTCATACAATGCAGAATGACATAAATAATTCAAGAATTCATGTTGTTGAGCATATTCATTATAAACATAATCACACATTAAAATATGTTTGAACATATCAGTAAATAAGAGATCATGTCATGTGCAAAATAAATAGATCACAATTATACTAACATCACAATACTCACAAAATCATACACGAGTCAAACGAGAGTGAGCATGTTACCTCGATAAACGCAAGCTTTAGACCGGAAATACATACATTAAACCAATCATAGAAACTCAAAAGACAACATATATGTATTTATGTACGTATTACAGTAACAAGAAAATATATGTTGATAGTAGTTATACATATGTACAATGACTATATAATAATAATAAAAGAAGAAAAAAAACAAAAAGGCTCCCCTATCACCAAAATCATCGGACTCTAAAGCAAGAATATGCATATAGCAAAATCAGGGTATGCCAATCCACCGAGAAATTATTACATGGTCCCGCCTCACCACGTCATCCATGATCCCGTCCAATGAAATTCATTCATTTAATGACATGTAGGAAATAGGTGAAGATTCACCTTGAAAAGAAAATGAGATGAAAAATTATTATTGGATGAACCATGAATGACTTGGTGAGCTAAACCAACCTAATAATTTTTCCAATCCACCAGTATGATTATTACAACCCCCATGAAAAACAAAACATAATAGTAGTCCCACAAAATCATCAAACCAAATAAAAGAGGTTAAATGTTTTTTTTAAAAATACTCATTAAAAACTTTTCTCGTAAATAAAAACCAGCTCATCACCCTTGATAAAACAGTAAAAAAAATCCAAAATGTTATCTTTTAAGGCTAATTTCTTTATTTATTAGCAAAACTTTAAGACTTACGGCTCCTGAAGATTTCGATTTTGTACCGTGCCCCAGTACGTGTATCATCGTCCCTGTAAAGAGCGACAAGGTCGCCGGAACTGAGTTGTTTAAATCTGACAAATTTCCTCCAACCGGAGACGATGTCCAGTTTCGGGACAATCCCAGATTGAATCACGAAACGAAAGTTTCATAAGATTCCGACGTCATCCTTAACCTGCAACTCTATGCCATGATTACCTTGGGACTCTGGTAAAGTATGTAGCAGCCATTTGGTAATGATAATTTTCTCTCGACATCGACATTTGATAGGACTTTAGTGAAAAGTTGCATGCCTGAAGAGGGTTTAGTTTCTTTAAGCTTGGATCTCAGACTAATCGAAAGCAAGTCTTTGTAGGACTCTGGTTGTAACTTGTAACCTTCCCCCCTTGAATTTTCCAGGTAAATTAAAGCTATTGCAAAGTCTTCTTGCATGTCCTTTTCACTTGTCAAATTGCCCTTCTTTTACGGCTTTAACTTTATTATAGTTATAAAAAGTCATGGTCTTCTATAACGGCTTTACTATTAAAAAATAGTGAAATTAAAGTCGAATAGCTCATAATCCGATTATAAACAGTATTTTAATTTTTTAAATTAAAAAATAAAAGCCCTATAGAAAGCACCTCAATTATGAACTATGTCCGAGCTGAAATAATCAGAGATCAACCTGTTAAGTAGAAAAGTAAGAAATGAGTTATAAACTTTAATAGGGTCTTTAGTTGCAGTAAATAAAAATAGAGCATGCTAGAGCAGAAATTAACCAGAGAATAAGTGAAACACATCAGATGCAGAATATACAAAATGGCATGTCAGACTTTTGTACGTGAGGAGGGAGGGACGGAGCCGGGATCGAATATTAAGAAGAGCCGAATTATTGAACTTAAAAATATAAATGTTTATTAAGTATTTAAACTCAAGATTAACTGGCAATGTCTAATTTATCTAATATTAAAATTTATAAGGACCTAAATTGTCATTAGACCAAAATATTAAAGGATTTATTAAAAAATAAAAAATTCTAATATTTAATATGAAGTTCTAAAAATTTGAGGAGACTAAATTAAAATTTACAGAAAAATAAAAGTCTTATTAACAGTTTCTCAAATTGTTAGGCAGGGCCAAGGCTCCCTTGGCTCTCATTGTGCTCCGTCCCTATACGTGAGCATACTATTAAACAAGTAGTAGTGCACGAATGCAACACAGACAAAGCAGTGAATCACTAAGCATGCAATAATACGAAACCGAAGTGCGTCATATTACAATAACAGACATTAGTGCGACGAATTATAAAGTAATAGGTATAAGTGCGTTGATGCACAAGTCTAGATATGCCGCTTCCTCCTTAACAATTAGAACCTATACGAAATGCATAATGCAGAATGGCATACGAGTAATTTAAAAAGTTACAGGCATAACAAAGTAAAGTCATATAAATACATAGCTCAATAGTTTCGAGTACTTTACTTTGAACTTGCCAATGTGTTGATATCTTGATCTGATGGTGCTCTAACAAAGCACGTCCCAAGCCTACTAACCTATGAACCAAAACATTTGAAGGTTGAGCTTTACAAGTTTAGTTATCCTTAATTTAAAAATTAGAACAACATAAGCTTAAGGAAATCATTAAGAGTCATTGAACACCATTTTAAACCATTTCTAACATCAATTTCTATAATTTGATCATTCAAGCATACTTTAACTCAAAAACACTAAACATGAATCAAACAAGCATACAATATGATATTCATGAAGCATTTCAAAATTTAAAGTGTACTTACCTTGCTCCTGATATAGAAATGTATCCTCGAATCCCATTTCCTTCTTTAATCTTGCCTTTGGAGGATTCTCTTACTTATTTCACTAATAAAGAGAATGTAAAATGAATTACGACACTCATGAGAGATTAATAGTAGCTAGAAAAACATGCTAAAGACATAAAAACCAGATTTAGTCCCCAAATGAACCCTTTCTCTCAAAACTCTCCTAAACCCTCCAAAGTATAATAATAAATGAATAAAATAATTAAAACAAAGAAAAGAAAAAAAAAACAAATTACTCCCCTATCACCAAAACCGTCAGACTCTAAAGCAAGCATATGCATATTGCAAAAACATGGTAGGTCAATCCACTAGTTTGATTATTACAAACCCCAGGGCCGACCCTAGGGTAGGTCGAGCGGGTCGACCGCTCAGGGCCTCTTTTTCCCAATTTTTATTACTTTAATAATTATAGTATCAAAACTTGATTATAATATTAGATAGAACTATCCACTTTAGGTCATAAATAACAAGTAAAAAACAATAATATAGACCATAAATGATCATTAATGAATTAGTTATAAAAATTGATTTTTTTTATTACAACGGTAACTTAAACTCCCAATCCCCGTAAACTAAATCTCTAAACTTTTAAGTTTCAAATACTTCACTCCATTCTTCAGTCCTTTGCACTTTTTTCGACTTTTTTTTTTCTAATTCATTAATTTTTTAAGCTTCAACAAATAATTTTTTCAATTCAACCTCAATTTTTTTTGAACGAAGGTTACTGGGATTCAAAATACAAACATAGAACCAATACAGGAGGATCGGAGAAGAAATCGGCCAACAAGCAAGGGAGAAAATGGCCAACAAAGTCAAAGAAAAACTCGAACAAAATAAAGCCCATTGGTCAAAAACAAGACCGGAACAACACCAAAAGTACGAAAACAAACAAAGAACCAATAGAAAACAACATAACAGAGAAGCGAAAAACAAGATCGAAGAAGCTAGCATCAATGTGCCTACACTGCATGTATTTTCGATGGTCACCAGACCATATCGACGGTGAACGTGATGCATCAAGAGCGTCCAACAACAACAACTTGACAGATCTCGATATGGTGAAGGATGAAGGGGCATGGGAATGTGGGGTGACCCGGTACGATAGTTGGACCACCATTGGGAGCAGATCCATTTCGAACACGACCTTTCATGCACTGAAACGGGGGAAACAACACAGAAACACCAGAAAAACCTAAAACACAATGAAACCTAACCGACAGAGAGTTGAAAAAAAAGGCCAGCGATAAAAGCGCCTTCAAGCCTTCGATCGCAGCGAGAAGAGCTATCCAAGCAGGCATCCGCCGACCTTCCAAGAAAAGAAAGCGATTCCCCTAAAAATTTCAACGTAAGAAATGGAGGGGCCCCAAGGGCGATGCCCTCTGGCGTCGAAGGGTCAAAGAGCGCCATCAGAAGAAGAGACTTATTAATCGAAGAAAACCCAATCAACCATCGACGGCTAGTGGCCGATGAGAGCGGCACAGAAGTTAGGGTTTTGTTTTAAGGGTGGGGTTGAGAAAGTTGAGAGATTTACTTTTTTTTTCCAACCTCAACTTGAGAGTGCATCATTGAGTCTTAACATATCAAAAGAGTTGTTCAAGAGATCAAAAAAAAAAAAAGAAAGACAATTTGAATCCCAATGCCTATTTTTTGTTGATGTATTTATTTTGTTAAATTTTCATAATTTTTTGTTGATATATTTTTTAAAAAAGTTTTGTATTTTTATTTTATTGTGTATTTGTGAGCAAATTTTTTATGTTATTAATATTATAAACTGCTTTATGCCGTGTATTTTATATGGTAGCGACTAAATTATATTTTTAGATTATAATTAAATAAAGATCTTATTTTTTTATAAATTTTCTAGGGCTTCAAAAATATCAAGACCGCCCTGACAACCCAAAATAATAGTAACCCGAAAAAAATTATCGGTTAAATATTTTATTTAATTAATATTTAAATTAATAATAACTTAAAATGTAATTATATGAATTTTTTTTGAAAAGGCCCCCAGTCTCTGTATCTGCCTGAAGAGGGTTTTGCTTCTTTGAGGTTGGATCTCCCACTAATCTAACACAAGTATTGAGGTAGTCTTCTTGCATGTCCTTTTCACGAGTCAACTTGCCCTTCTTTCACGGCTTTATTATAAAAGAAAGTCACGGTCTTCTTTTATGGCTTTATTATAAAAAAAATCATGAAATCAATATTTTTCGTCCAACACAATATATATACACATTTAATTGATTGGTTAAATTGTTTATCTTTATTATCTCATATTTTTTAGATCATGTGTTCTAGACTCGTTAAGAACACCTTCCTTTTCTTTCCCTAAAGTTACTATTTTCCTCCGCTCTAGGTATGATTAGGATTATATTTAAAATTTGTCAAAAATATATATACATATACTTGAATTTTATTGATTTCATGTATAATTTTATTTAATAGTTATATTTTGATATATAAATTGGGTTTCGTTGGGTAAATAATCTAACTTGAAACTAATATTGGGAATATAGGGTATGTTGGTGGAATTTTAGGAATCTATAGCATTTTCTACCGTGCCGGTTGAGAATGCCTCATGTAGGAGGCGTTCTTTATTTTTTTTAATATTTTTTTGAACCAAAAACACCTCTTGCAGGAGGCGTTCTCCCCTAGCACTGTAGAAAATGTCATATATTCCTAAAATTTCTCAACATACCTTGTTTTTCCAATTTTTTTTCTAAACACTATTATTTACCAAATTTCCTGATATAAATTGTGTAAAAAATGAATTAATATATTATATACTAATGATGAAAAAAATTCCACAAGTGGGGTTTTAAAATTTAGGGACTTAGTTTAGTGTTTAGGGGTTTAGTTTATATGTTTAGAATTGAATGTTCATGATTATAATTTAGGGTTTAGATATTAGAGTTTAGAGATTTAAATTTAGGGTTTTAGATTTTAAAGTTAAAATAGGCATACATGTGTAATTTTTTTACATCGGTTGTGTACCAAATAATAGCCAAAAAAATTAGACAATCTTTTCTATTTAAACTATAAAATCTAAATTCCTCTCTAAAATTATAAACCTTAAACATTGAACCCTAAATTAGACTTAAACCATAAATAATAGGCCAAAATTTATAGAAAATCCATGTACAATATTTTTTTGTTGGATTGAGCACATACTTACTCAAATTTTTATATTTATTTTTTAAAAAATAAAATCTAAAACATGAACCTGTTTCCTTCGCGTTGATTTTGTGTCCTGCTGATTGTTATTCTTATGGGGTTGATCCTTTGTTCAAGCTGTTGTAGTGATGTGGGGAATTGCAGTCTGTGTAGTCATAGAGGTTTAAAACAAAGCGAAGAAAGTATGGAGATAGGGTTGGCGGCTAAGCTGGGTGGTTTGTTTTGTTGTATGCTTCTCTTGAATGTAACCTCTTTTGAGGTTTGGTTTTAATAAAATTAACTTGAAGGTAAAGTCACCAAACTAATTTAAAAATACAAAAAATACATTAAACTTTTAAATGTTGCACAATGAGCATTAAACTTTAACTTTTGTTGCAAAATGGATACTGAGCCGTTAACTATCGTTAAGTGTGTGACGTGATAATTACAAAAAATTGTATAAAAATATGAAAAAAAATATTTTAAAACCTTCAATCAAGTAGTTTAAAAATATGTATTTTACAAAATTTAATTAATTAAAATATTTAAAATAATTACGGTCAAAGCTTAAAAATTGACTTTTAAAAACTCAATACTCGACAAATTTAGTGAGACAGAGGGAGTATTATACAAATTATTAACTTAAATATTATATTAGTATAAAATAAGTTAAAATGGGTTTAATTTCTATTCAAACCTTAAATATTAAGGGCGTAAATTACAAACTTTTATCGCTTAACTTTCTTCTCAGCCCTATTTTGCTCATTTAAGTTTAAAAAGTTTAATTTAATCTCTAAATTTTTTATTTGTTCTTATTTTGGTCACTATGACGTTTTTCAAGAGATTTTTTTACGTTGCAACAGTTCTAATCATAAATGAAAAGGTGAAATGGCAACTAGGTGTACTAATGTGGACTTTTTTTTACTGATATGACAATCAAATCTCATCCACTTAATTTCCTCTTCTTTTTTCTTTTTTTTTATTTTGTCTTTTTCCTTCCAAAGATAAAAATTTATATTTTCACTCATATGTTATGTAAATGCTCAAATAATTTTTTTTCTGTCTTTTTCAATCAATCAAGACACCAACAAACTCGTTTCATCGTCTCCTATCTTTTATTAGTCTATTTAAAAAAAAATCAATTTAAAACTCGTAAAACTCAACCCAAAACCTCAAATTATTCTGATCTACGATATTCACGGTTCGATCAATGTGAAATCAGAATATGTTGCTATCTTCCTTCTTCTCCATCATCCCATTGTTGGAATTTGGAAGAAGAAGTTTCATCGTTGAAAAATGAAAAAAAATTTAGAACTAGAGAGTTTTTCACACAAAAAATTGGGGTCATTTTATAATTTCTAAAAGATAGATGTCTACTCATAATGCCAATAAATATTTAACGATAGAGTGACCAAAATAAGAACCAATTGAAAGTTCAACGATTAAATTATAAAATTTTAAACATGAGTGAACAAAATAAGAGAGAGAAAAGTTGAGTGATGAAATTTACAATTTATCCATATTAAGTTGGTTTGACTACCGACAACGGCAGTGGATGTAAAGCTAAAAAAAATCTGATTTTTCTATATAATTATTAATATTTTTCTATATAATATATCAATATTCGATGTAAGTAAATGATCAAATATTATTATATATTAATATATTATAAAATTCGTAACTTTTAAACCAATTTATTTAATTTATAAAGCAACGGTTGAATTTAGATTTTTAGGGTAAAGTACACAAATGGTCATTAAACTATCCTAAAAATATAAAATGGTCATCAAACTTTTAAAAGTTACATAATGAGCATTAAACTTTAATTTTTGTTACAAAATGGTCATTGAACCGTCAGAACATTTAATCTTCAATATTTACACATTAAATCAATTTAGACATCAATAATGAGGGTTAAATTAGGACCAAATTGATTGAATGTGTAATATTGAGGATTAAATATATTATTATTCAAATTTTTGTAACTGTTATGTAATTCACTCAACAACATTTAATGGCTCAGTGACTATTTTGTAATAAAAATTAAAGTTTAATGTCCATTATGTAACTTTTGAAAGTTTAGTGACCATTTTATATTTTTTGGGATAGTTTAGTGACCATTTATGTACTTTACCCATTGTTTTATTAGAATTTGAGTTTAGTTTAGTTTTTAATTCATAATTTCCATCAATGATTGAAACCTGAAATTAGGTTTTTGAAGAACGTTGATATAATCAGTCACTATCAACTTCTTTTACAGATTTACAGAATCAAAATCACTGATCTTTAATTTCATACAATTAAAACAGGCCAATCTACAATCCGAAATGTTTTCTTCAAGGATAAATTTTATTTTTATGATCAAAGTTTTGAACCTGATTTAAATAGCAGTCCACAACTGTAATAAGAGTTCAGTCTGAAACTGACACCCGCAATTGATGTATTCGCAATAACGTTTGTTATTACAAAAATTTACGCCTGACAATATCCGTCAATAGTATTCGTTATGGTCACAACTATCGAAAACAAGGCCGCAACTGTAATTTAAAACTCTCCCTCTGAAGACTCATTACTCCTGGAAACTTCGATTTTGTAACGTGCCCCTGTAAGTGTATCAACGTCCCTGTAAAGAACGACACTGTCACCGGAACTGAGTTGTTTAAATCGGACAAATTGGATCCAACCGGAGACGATGTTCAGTTTCGGGACAACCCCAGATCAAATCACGCAATGAAAGTTCCATAAGATTCCGACATCATCCATAACCTGCAGTTCTTTGCCATGGCTAACTTGGGACTCTGGTAAAGCTTGTAAGCAGCCATCTGGTAACGATAATGTTCTCTCGACATCGAGTTTTGTTAGGACTTTAAAGAAAAGTGCCATAGCAGAAAGATTCTGTATATAAAAGAACAGAATTGAGCTGCCTATTGTTAATCACTGACATTTATTTTCCTCGTCCAACGATAAAAAAATGTGTAAAACTTAAAATTTCTGACATTATATATATATATATATATACTTGACTCAAACTTAAAAATTAATCTACTAATTACTAAAATTTTGAATTTTTCTCGTCGAGTCAAAAAATTCGATTTTTTCAAGTCCACTTTTGCTCTCCCCTAATTCCTCCAATCAACTTTCTATTATTAGGACCCAATTTCGGTTCAAACAATCAAAAGGTTTAATGTACTGTTCAAGAGAATCTGAACATTCATCATACATAGAAATGTAGAGGGTGACAGAGCCATTAGATTGTATCAAACCACGAAAATGGTGAACCAAATTTCTTCTGCCTCTTTCTCCTCCAACTGCAGAAATTGACTTGTTCCTCCAACTGCAGAAATTGAATAGATTGTGTCGACTTTTGTGACAAGCCGCATCGAAACATGGTACAACATCCAGAGTTGAAGAAGAATCCATTTAATAGAGGTGCCAGTTAAAGTAGCGGTAAGGAAAGCCATGGCTAAATTCAAGAACTTAGATGCGGAGTGGACCGGAGACAGGGTCGTGACTGGAACCGGTGTCCTTGTGTTTCAAAGAGAGGTTCATGAATTGGGAATCAAGATCTCTACTGCTAGAGAGTCGATGGCTAGCTGAAGGCTGTTGTTGTTGCTGATTTTGCTGCTGCTGGTACATGGCTCGTAGCTGGCTGATCTCCTTCTCTAATACTTCCTGCTCAACTGAGCAAAATGATTGCATAACTTAGATTTCATAATATAAATTTCGATCTAACCAATTAAAATGATAACAATTCATCATCAGACGGATCAATGATGGCCCCTTAGCCACATTAGCCTTTTCTCCATGATAATACATGCTTCTCGAAGATCCAATGCATCGAGAGCCTGCTACGTTATTCACACTTCATTTTTCTTAAAGGACCAATGTCCGAGGCCCATATTTGATGCATATTTGAACAAGGAATAAGGACATAACCCATGAGATACCTACCCATATCCAACAGTCACACCTGAGTCCGAGTTGTGCTCCCAAGGCAGGGGGAAAATCACATTTTCTTAAAAATGGCGAAATGCAATATGTGAAGCAGAAGAAATATATAACGATAGCCTTCGACGTCACGGGTTAGACACTTACAATATTTGATAGCCTTCTCCTGAGCTAAACTCTCCAGACGTTGCTTAAGAGCTTTGTTCTCCATGCTAAGAATAAGGTTCTGCTGGTTGAGAAATTCGAGCTCAGCCGAAACTTCAGATCCTTCTGCCTGTTAAATAAGAAACACATTTAATAATTCATTTGAAGGCATTTACGTATCCATAACTTTCAAGTCGATTTCAAATGCCGGTAAATGTAAAAATGAAAATCAGTTTGCACCAACTCTTGCCTGCAAAGCTTGTACATTTTTTTCCAGCTCAGCTATGTACTGGACCTTACGCACCCTTGATCGTTGAGCAAACTGCTTGCGATAGACGATAACAAAGTACTGTAATCAAACATTTCCTCACAATGTAAGGCATTGGTATAATAACCAAATATACATTTTGGTGACATAATATGTATTAATGTTATGCTTCCATAAGTGTGTATGTATGAAAAACCTGCGAGAGAGAGTTAAATACATAATGCGTATGCATGAAAAGGCTACTCACTGCTTGGCATGTTTTGCATCATTGTCAGATGAAGAAGACTTAGTGGCAGATTCAGCGGAATCATGTTTTTTGCTCGCTGTTGATGGTGGAACCTCCACTTCTTGCGGTGAACACCATGATCCTAAACCCTGAACAAATGTGTTTCCTCGAAGAGAAGGAAGCCCACTTGGATGAGTAACAGCAATCCAAGATGAATCCCAAGCCCTATTCTTTTGCTTTAACAAGTGCATATCAGAATAGAAAGAGTTAAGCCGAGCATCTTTGTGACTGTGATAATCAAAGTCCCGATGTGCCCAAGAAGGTTCACAAATCATATTTTTATATCTGCAGTCATCCTGAGCTACATAATCTAGGTTAGGAGCTTTAGATACATCAACGTATGCAAAAGAATCACTAGATGAACGCCGATGACCTCCTCTGCGCACAGGAGTCTCAGGCTCGCTAAGGAGATCATCAAGCCAAGAAGGCTGTTCCTCTATCAGATGGCTTTCAGAAGAAGTGCGCTGGTGGTGTGCATTTCCCTCTCTAGACTTTTGAGTCACTTTTGATCCGATTACATTGTTCGGGATATAATCTGTAAATGCCGGGGAGACTGTAGGAAACGGACTTTTAGGAGGAAGCAAAGCGTGCTTTCCAGCAAACATCAAATTTCTTATATTCGTTGACCCTTTGGAATTAGCCATGACCAAGAACAACCAGTTCCTGCAAAGGGCATAAGAGCGACCGATCATGAAGTAGATGAATTACGGTACAGAGGCAATCACAAAAGTCCCAGAAAAAGAGTTGCAATGACGTTTTCGGGTTCACAAACCAAGAGACAACAAGCCATCCATTCAACAGAGAAAATCAGAAAAGCAGCAGATTGGATCATGAATCAAACCTAATATTATAAAGCAGATAACATTCTAAACATAAAAATATACATGTCTAGTACACAGCACATGCATGAAAAGAAGACATTCTCACAAATATACACGAGACAAATGGAAAGATCACACAAAAAGATTAAATAGAGCTCGCGAATCATACATTGAATAATTATTTATTGTTATAGTATGCCTTCTATATAAAAGGTCATTTGTTACAACTTATTGGGTAAAACTGACTTGACAGTCGAAGCACATGCCGTAGTACCCCAACTTTGACGCCCCCGACCATCTGCATCTGCATTTGCATTTGCAAGTAAACCCCTCAATTGCATGGCTTATCCTTGGAAAAAATTACAAAAAAAAAAAAACAAATCATAGAACAGTTTAAAGGAAGAAAAGTCCCAAAATGCATATGTCAAATAGATCAAGCCAATCCTAACAACAAACATTTAAGTAAATCTAATTTGAGAAAACTGGAAAAAATGCAAAGCAAAACCTCTCAAATCTACAGAATCTATTCAGCTTAGAAAGAAAAAAAAAACAGTACAGTGATTTTTACACCATTTATATTTTCTCTTTATAAATCCAAAAAACGTTAAAAAAATCTAGAGTGAGCTAATCAAAACAACAGAAATAAATATCACATCTCCTAAGCTGACAAAGGAATAGAATAGTGAAAATCCAAATACTGGAAACTGTGATTTTTCTTATTGTTTTCCACATTTTCTCAGCAACCAAACAAGAACCCAGAAATCTAAGATAGATAAAAATCAAAAGCAGCTCATGAAATTAAAAGTAAAAAACAAAAAGCTTAGCATTGAAGATTGACTGTTAAATATAAATAAGAGGTACAATGTGAGAGCTGAAAATGAATTAAAACCGGCAATTTCATGGATTTGAAGCTTACCTTTCGTGGATTTGAAGAATTTGAGATCTCGAAAAGGCAATGCTTGCAGTGATTCTAAATCGAAACTTAACGATTTCTTCTTCTTCTTCTTCTTTCAAATCTTTTCTTGTGTGTGAATAATTTTGTTTGGGTTTCCTTGCTGAAATGAATCTGTGTTTCTATGAAGAAAGGAGGTGGGAAGGGACTGAACTGAAAGATATGTAAAATACGAAAAGGTTGGAACTATTTTTACATTTTAACCCCTCTAGAAACTCTATTTTTTGTATTTTGCTCTCCTTCCTCTTCACTTAATCAAAGCTCACCTTCTTCTACAATAAAGTCCTAAATGAAAAATCAGCCCTTAAATTATATCTTTTTTTATTTTTAGTTTCTACATTATTTTTTAGTCAAAACAAATGTTTAAATAATTATTTTTGATCACTTTAAGTATCTAATTATTTTTTAGTCAAAAAATACTTAAATTATATTTTTTACTCCCTAAAGTATCTTTTGGGTCAAAATAAGTACCTAAATCCTTATAATATGTCAACGTCTAACTGGTCGAAATATTTTTTTTAAATTAGATAACGATCATATTTAAAGTGGTCAAAAATAATAGTTAGGTACTTGTTTTGACTAAAATATAATTTAAAAATTAAAAACAAATAAATGACAATTTACGAGCTGATATTTCATTTAAGCCAACAAAAAATTATTAATTAGTATTAATGTATAAAACTTGGTTAAACCACGTCATCCTTTTAACGAAAAATGAAAAAGGACTAACGACATAAAAATGAAATTGAGGGATCAAACTAATAAAAATAAAAAAGGGTCAAACAAGAAAACTTAAATAAATGTTTGGTTGTCTGTGTTAATATATGGAACAAAAATTCTATGCCTCTTTTTAATCCCAAAACTAAAAATTTAAATCTTAACTTTTAACTCTAAATTCTAAATCTTAAACTATAAACCTTAAAATAATTACACTTTACACTCTAAATCATAATAAAAAATCTTAACTATAAACCCTAAACTTTTTAATATTTAGATATAAAAGTATATCAAAAAGAGACAGAATTTCTCTATATGTGTGTGTGTGGCGGGTGCATGCAGAAGTTGTTGTTTTCAGATTATTTGGTTTTGGAAGAATGTGGGAGTAAAGTGGTTGGATTTGGTTAACAATTGAGTTGGATTATTAATTAATTAAAATAAAAGCTCCAATTAAACCAAATGGAGGTGAGTCAGGGAGCATAAACAGACAAAAGAGACGACCACATTCCATGTAAAGGAAAAATTATATTATGGGGGATTGTCACGTCATTTATGAGACTAATTAATAAAAATTATTTATTTTATTATTTTTTTCATATCATATTTTTACCAAGTGAATTTTTACTTGGTAAAATTTGTTTTTTAAATTTGATTTACAGTAAATATGAGTGAAGATTCACTTGGTAAAAATATGGCATGGAAAAAAATAATAAAATGAGTAATTTTTATTGGTTGGTCTCATGAATGACATAGCGAAAATGACCCATAATATAATTTTTCTATGTGATTAATAAAATTTAATAACACCACATTATAACTTCGCTTGTAGAGTTTCTTTTTATTTGGTAAAATGATCTCTTAAGTTCTTACTTCTAAAAGTATATATATATAGTTAGAAAAGATAAACAATTTAGTCCTTATAAATTTTGGAAATGTGCAATTAAAAATAATTAACCGTGGGATAACGTTTATTTTACGATTTAGTCTTATAAAATCAACTTACACAGAATGTAAAATTTATAGTTTTACACGTTTTTTGGATCGTTGGATGGGAGAAATAGATAACTTAGATTGACTCCTTACCTTCTTTCCCAACTGATAACCTTCACATATCTTAATGTTAATTCCAGTCATCCGTTTCACCCATCAAACGATCTAAAAAACATGGAAGAGTTAAAAAAAATTACACTATGTAATTAAATCCTATCTCATATATATATATATATATGGATAACTTAAACCCCTAAATTAAATCCCTAAAACTAAAACATTTGTGAGTGCATAGAATATTTTCCCATTTATATTCTCTTCACTTTCAGATGGCAAGCAAATTTCAAACACTGTGGTCTTAAAATATGTATCAGATAACTTGGATGCTGGTCCTTTTGTTCTGTATATATATACTACGATGGCATCCCATTGCTTGGGGCTGTCCATGAACACAAGTATGGTTAAATGCATATCCACAGATGATTATCAGTTTTAAGAACCAAGCAGCTTCTTCCATCTGGCATATCCGAGGATAAGCAGGAAAATCAGCACACTCCCTGCTGTAATACATCCCACAAAGATTTCGAACACCTCGTGATTGTTGTTCCAAGTGTAAGGGATGTTCATGCCGCACCACCCGGCTATCAATGTTTCGATGGCTATGGCAAATGATGCGATGGTCAATGTCAACTGAAGTTGAATGAGCTCGTTTCGTTGGTTGTCGAGTTGGATGTTAACGTAGTCTTCTGTATCGTCGATGTATTCACGTACCTGCCAAATGTATCGAGTCAGGGGAGATGAACGTAGAGGTTCACCGATTCTGCACGATAAAGACAAATACTCACAGATAATATCTTGTTCCGTGTTCCGTCCAGCTGCATGAAATAAGCCTCGAGCAACATCTCTAAATCCTCGACATCGTCGTCATCCAAATTGTGGCTGCTCACCATACTTCCGCTCCTGTTTGAACCAAGTCGAGGTAGACGAGGCAAAATAGTAGTGATGCTATTTGAGGCTGCAGTTCCCGACAAAGCCTCCGATTGCTGATTTTGGATCCACTTTCTTGTCAAATACAAATTTGCCATATCTTCATTGTCATCCAGTAGATGTTCAATTTCATCCCTCGCTTGACATTTAACAGGTTTTTGTTAATGTTTCAAGCGAAAAAATGGAATATGGGTAACTGATGCAGGCATCAATCGGTTACATCTTCGATGAATCATATATCTGTTTTCAATTAAAATTTTATATAACAAATAGTAGAGATTCCACCCGATCCTTGGGAAATTATGTTCGTATTCCGATTTCTGATATGTTATCTAATTGGTCCTCCTTCCCTTCAAAGACATGCACACAGAGACTGAATACGGATATGAACAACAGCTAGAACGTGGAAAGAAACATGCATCGAACATACCTTTTGCACACGTGCAAGAAGACGAGTGAGATTGCTTTTCAAACTCCGCACATGCTCCAGATTCTTGGTACTGACATTTCGGGCCAGTTCATCCAACACAGGGTAAGCATCCCTCTCTAGTTCCGCCACGCTTTTGTCCAGAAACGAGCAGACAACCTCTGATGCTATCTCGAGAACCTGAAACTCGAACGGAAGCTCACACTGCAAACCTTCCATGGCTTCTGGAACATGCAACCACTGTCCGCCAGTTGAAACATGAGTTTCACTATCATTTACATCTCTTGTGCCCGCCCCTCGTGTCTTATATGCACTTCTATGAGGAAGTTGTAGTCTTAGTTGATCCACGAATTGAAGAACCTCCTGTTGTAGAGGATCCAGTATAAGGACTTCTTCGGCTGTAACTATAGCCTTTATAAACTCTAAATTGACAACCATGGCTTTCTCCCGAGCTGGAAATGATACGACAGAATCCCAGAAAGATTTATTAATTGTTTCATGGCAACAATAAGTAAACAAAGCTTCCAATATCCTTAATTGTTTCATACATATACCAAGATAGTGAAAACAGAGAGTAAAATTCCACCAGAGAGTAACAATATGCAAGGAGCCAAGAACAAGAGAAAACTTCAAGAATTTAAGCATACCAAGAATCGTAGAGGAGTGAGAGAAGACAGGGCCAAGGATCCTCAAATCTCTAGCAGGAACCGAAGCCCTTTTAATGATCGTACTCTTGTCGTATTCCACCAGCTCCGAGAACCCACTCGTGTCGAATCTCATCCACAGCTTTGCTCCACCCGCCTTCTTCTTCCCCTTCCCCGCCGCTCCCATCCCACCGCCACCGCCATTCAAGTTGCCAGTACTAGGAGGCGGAGGTGAAGATGAAGAAGCGGCTCCGATAGGCGGCTGAGGCGATTGGGGTGACGTCGTGGATTTCGGACGCCGGAACCATTGAAGACTTTTACCACCTGTATAAATTTCGGTTTTTTTCTTCTTGGGATTAACGGAACATGGAGGTTAGTGGGTGCAGAACTCGGAGTTTTTGCTCCTTTTCTCGATTCCGGTGCTTCTTCTTCTTCTTCTTCTTCTTCTTCCATAAAGGAATTGAGATTTGATTAAAGGAATTTTTTTTATAAGTGTTGCTTTATTATCCAAAGAAGCAACAAAAAAGCTATAAATCACATATATGTGTTCTCTAAGCTGCACAATCATCTTCTCAGAGAATTCCCTAAGCTACACAGAAATTTTTTACATTCTTCAATCTTATATTCTTGTTTTGTACTCTACTACAAATCATATCTTTAATACAACTCAACAAAATATCGAGATTCTAAAAACACCTCTAAAATGCCTATGATTCTTTTTGTCTCAAACATAATGAATATATGCCTGCCAAGCAAGTTTAAGAACAAATACAATAAAAGACGTCCCTTTGAACAAAGCAATATCCCAGTTTAGCTCTCATTCCCAATCAAGTACAGCCTAATCCAAGTCACATAGCCCGAGCACAGCACTCCAAACAATTTTTGAGTAGGAGTATGCAAAGAAAACATGATCCCTAGTTTCCATCTCTTCCCCACAATTCACACAATCCATCCCCTGCAATTCATTCAAATCAATCGATCCTTAGTAGGGAGCCTATTTAAAATTGCCATCCACACAATCATTAAGGGTGTTCATAGTAGGTTAACTGTACCGTTTAGCATAAACGGTTAGTTAACTGTTATAGCGGTTATTAACCGTAACCTAACCGTTAAGAAATGGTTAACCGTTAATTTTTTAAATGTTATTGTTGTAACGACCCAGATTTCGGAATCCAAAGGTCGGGTTGACTCGAAGTTTAGGCTTCGTGGTTGGGCCTTGATTTTGGGCTTTGAGAGCCTTTTTGGGCATGTCTTAGAACCTTGGGCTTGAGTTGTTGGTTTGTTGATGGGCAAAGGTGAAAGCAAGAAGGGCAAATGGGTAAAAGCATAATTGAAGACAAGAGAGCTGGGTGGGGGTACTTTATTTTCTGCAGAAAATAGGGGGAGTGAAGTCATCTTGTCCCCTTGCTCCATCTCTCACCCATTTCCATCTTCCACCCAAACTCCTTCATGTTCAAGGTTAAATCTTTGGGTTTTGCTGTGGATTTCTCGTTTAGCTTGTAGAGGGAGAGTTGCTAAGCAAGAAACGATCTTCATTTTGAGGTAAGCTTTGCTTGGTTTGGTGAGGAATAGGGTTTAGTTAGGGGTTTGAAGAAGAAGAGCGAGAATGGATTCTTGAGGACTTCTCCACCAACTTTAATCCAAGGTCAGTACACTACTAACTCTCATAGTTTCTTGGAAATCATGAAGTTAAGCTTTGAGGAATGAATTGGTGTTTTTGGCCTTGGTATAGCTTGAATGGTTGTTAATGGTAAATCATAGAATTGTTGTTGTAATGGCCTAAAATCGGTAGTAATCCACCTAATACTATCATCATAACTTGTAGGAATGATTTGAGGCTTAACCATATAGGTTAAGCAAGGTTTTTAGGTGAAATCTACCCCAGAATTCAAAACTCAAGCGCGCGTACCGAAACATGATTTGAGGGGAGTACCGGTACGCCACCCTGTGTATCGGTACCCCTTGTATATTAAGGATTTCGGTAACGCTTTTGCGTACCGATACGCTATGGGCGTATCGGTACCTACCGTTATATGACTTGTGGGATGCTTAAGCGTACCGGTACGGGCTTAGATCAGTACATAGTGATCTGAGTATCGATGATGAGTATTGATACGGGGTAGAACATATCGATACGGCTTGAGGGTCTAGTTCTTTCGAACCTAAACTGAGTATCGGTACTCATGGGAGAGTAACGGTACCTAGAAGGGTGTACTGATACCCACATAGGAGTATCAACACTCTCTAGGCAATCTGCCTAAGAATTTTGAGGTTGCGTTCGAGTGTTCTATAATTCGAGGCAAAAGGCCCTATGGGTCTGTTAAGGTGTAAATTAAATATTAAAACTGAGAAAAGAAGATTAAACCCTGTGCATGAAATAAATGGCTAATGACTCATTATATATTGGGTAAGCTATGTGAGGTGGTAACCCATAGGGATCCTAGGTGGATCGATTGATGATGAGTGGTAATATGGGCCCTTGCTGTGTGCGGAAAGGGCGCCTATAAGGTTAAGTCTTATTGAATAATAAAATAATTTATTGAGAACGGCTAATGTGTAATTTATTGAGAACGGCTAATGTGTACCTTCATAACATACTAATAAATTGATAAGCTCAATAGGGTGGTATAATAATTGATAGAAACCATAAGGTGATGGTAAGTGTGTTAGAGCTGTGGACGGTAAGACCATTGTATCGAGGTTGAGTGTTATGTAGTGTAGTGACTAGGGTCCTTGCTATGTACTGATGGGACTCCTAGATAGTCGAGTCATCCCTTGTTGTTGGGATTTGTATACCCTAAAAATATGTTGCAACACCTTGAAGACTCCCGAATGTAGGATCCCAATGCTTTGTGGATGCGGGCCTCATTCGAAGATGCTTGATGAGAGATTCTGAGCATAGATGTAGGATTCTGATACTTTATGAACGCGGGTCTCACCCCCTTGAGTATAGGATCCCGATACTTTGTGGACGCGAGCCTTGCTCAGAGTATAGGATCCCGATACTCTGTGGACGCGGGCCTTACTCATAGTGTAGGATCCTGACGCTTTGTGGACGTGAGCCTCACTCAAGTGTATAATTTCGATATTTTATGGACGCATACTTCATTTAATGTTGTTGGTGTTATCTGTGTGATATTATGTAAACGTATGAGGTACTTGTATGAGTGGTGTGCGTGATCATACATTCATAATGTTATGTGTTTAGGCGGTTATGGTAGCGCCATTGTCATCTTGCCAGGATGTCATTCATGTTGCATTGCTTTATTTATGATTTGTATGAAGCATGGTTGAGTAACGGTGTATCCACTGAGATGTGTTAGCTCAATATTCAGAATCGTTGTTTTTGTTCACAGGTTAGTAGGTTTGGCTCGTTCTTGGAGGAGCACCGTCAGGGAAGGATTCCAACGTCTCATCTTTTTGGAGTACAGTATTTAGGTCATTGGGCTATGTATTCGTAAGAACCTATTGTATATTATAAATTGTATTCAGATTTTCAAATGATCGAGTCAAAAGTTTTATAATGTAATTTTAAAAGGAGCTCCATTGTATACATTTCAAATTTTACTTGTATTTATTTGGATTGAAATAAAAATGGGTTTTGGAAGCTTATTGTGGTTTGGGCTAAATTAGGTGGAAATTTGATGGTCGAGTTTCAGGTTTGAGGCCCAAATATGACATCCGAGTCAAATGTGTTACATTTAGTGGTATTAGAGCCTAGGTTTAGCCAGTTCTAGAAAAACCCAGTGTGGTTAAGAGTCGTGAATAGGTGTCTAGTGAATACGAGCTCGTGTCTATAAGTTGTACTCTTTAATCTGTTAAAATTCCAACAGGTCCGCAGTAAGAGACCGTAGAGTTAGGACCACAGCCTGTTTTCTCAACATAGGATGTTACTTGGGTGAGTCAGGAAAAATGTATATTAGTGATGCTCTTATGAAGAAGATGATAGATCAGTTCTTGCAGTCAATTTAAGTTGTCAAGTAGTGTTGGATATGAGTAAGATTTTTTTACGGTTGAGCTGTTATGCCCAAAGTTTATTGCTATCGAAGAGTAAGGGTGGTTGAGGTTAGATGCAGATTAAAAGTTGACATATTAATGCGTGGGACAACAGTTTTACCTGGGATATTCTCTGAGTTAGTTGTTAGTACGAAGCACTCGAATGACTTCAGAACAAACATTGAGTCGACCTAAGAATGCTGTAGACCATGTTGTGGGGACCCATGACTTCATAAGATTCTTCTCAGGCTCCGTTAAGCTTTTGGTCTTTGAGAGGATCAAAAAGAGCTGTTTTAGATCAGCTGAGGGTTGGTCAGAAATCTAAATTGAGGGTTTTGTATGGGACTTATCGATTTCTACTATAACGAAGAGTGTTGATGGTTCGACTTAGCTTTTTTCGCACTAGTTCGTGCGTCTTGTGGATGACATCACTTTGAGGTATGTTTCTTACTTAGGGAATTTTCTATGAGTGCCAAATATCAGGTCACATGGCAAAGGACTGCTCAATCGTAGATGAGTATTTACCGGTTCAGTCTTTGAGGTTGACTTCTTCTGGGCATAGTCAAAGTTCTTCGAGAGGTGGTGTTAGGTCGTTGCCAAAGTATTAGAAGGGAAGTCATGTGAGATCTACCGTTAGAGTCATCGTGTGAGCTTTTGTTAGACAGTAAGCTGTTCAGGCCAGAAATGACAAGCTTGTTACCGAGAATGTGTTAAGTGATTCAGTCCCATCGTGGTTTTTAGTTTCTTGATAGCAGTTTGATTTCTTGTTCTTACCTTGACAGAGATTTTATTGAGCGGGTTCTGCGATAGGCTCCCTCGAGGTTGATATTGGCTTGGTAAATTAATGGATTGGTAAGTGTTGGTAAGTAAAGGTTCCACCGTGGGTGGTGTGTATGGTTTAGAGTAACAACCCTATAGACTTGTTAGATTTACCCTTGGTACGAGTTGGTCATGTGAGTGTGAAGGGTGTTTTGGTTTCCAAGCAAGAATCTTAATGTTGGGGTTTAGAATGAACCAGTTTGTCAGTTTTGTGGGTGAATAAATCCTATCTCTTCAGCTTATGTGTTGTGCTCATGTGATACTAGTTGAAGAGGACCTTGTAGGTTGCTAGAGGTTCTTAGCTCGCGTAGTTGACGCATGGGTGAGAGTTTGCAGTTTAGAGCGGTGGACGTGCAAGTGGTTATCGAGGTGCTCTTCGAGGGCTGAGTGAGATAACCTCTTGATCGTGGAGTAGTACCCATGATAAGGGATGTTTTGAGTTTGGTATTAAGTGTTCATCACCTTGTGGTCTGACATCTACCGAACCTCTTATGTGAGGACTCTTTGGTAGAGGAGGGGGCACGGGCGATGTCGCCAAAGGGTTCACCTTAGGACGTGCTTATGTTGGTATAGCGAGATATAGTGGTGTTAGCTATTGTGGGTCGATGTATAACAATAGAATGCCAATATTTATTTTTCAGGGCTGATGATCTTGTTAATATTGAAAAGTTTTGAGATTCCCGTAAGATCGTTCATGATGTTGGTCTTGTAAGTTCAAGGTTAAGGAGAACTAGTGTTAAAATTTAGGGTTTAATGCGATGATTGAACTCTAAGGGCAAGTTGAATAGTGTTTTGGACTTACGAATATTTCGAGATAATCTTAAGTTCGATAAATAGAGGGTTTTTTATTTGGGTTTGAGATGGATTATTTTCATGCATGGTGACAGTGTAACGATGTTTCGAATGGCTTCGGAGAAATATGGGTTTTGGTTAAAGTTGTATGGAATCGGATTCTTGTGTTGTAATAAGTTGTATTGGGAGAACTATTAGGAATCTTGAAGGACTTGCTAAAGTTTTAGCACTAACGCTAGTTAGAATTTGGTGGTTGGGAGTGGAAGAGAGTGTTCAGACCTTTGATGACAGTTTGGTGGTTTGATCCCTAGTAGATCATGGTTGTGATAACAATTTTCTTTTGGAACCGAAGTGGCTTGGCTTGTATCGCTTGATCGTGGATTCGCATCTGCTTATGTCGTAGTGGGTTCAAGTAAATGAGGTGTTAAATTCTGTATTAGTTAGCCGAGTTGTAAAAGAATGTTGTATTTTCATGTTAGATGGATGATAGAACATGATTGATAGGGTTTGTTATTCCTGAACACGTGGGTTATGGTGATTATATAGGAGGAAGTGCCCTGTGGTATACCTTGAAGAAGTGTCGCGTTATGGACGCAGATGAGAGTTAAGTTCAAGAGTTAGAAACGCGAGTGTTGATAAGGGGTTTTTTGTCAATTGAGATAAAGGACATCCAGAGTAAGTTCAATGGGTTGCTGTCCGACAGTGCTTTTGAGATTAACCGTTATTGATCCGCAATAAGGTTTGTTGTGAGTGTCGCTTTGGATGTGGGAATAGTTTTTTTGGGGGACTCTTGAGGAGAGTTAAAGATTCGCGGTTAAAGGTAGTGGCTAAGAAAGCATCGTAGAAAACATAGGAGTCACGTGAACTTGGGTAATTTGAAGGTTGGTTGGAACGTCGACAGTTGTTCTTTTTCCCTTGTTTAAATTTTGAGGACAAAATTTATTTAAGGAGAGAAAAATTGTAACAACTCAGATTTCAGAATCCAAAGGTCGGGTTAACCTAAAGTTTGGGCTTCGTGGTTGGGCCTTGATGTTTGGGCTTTAAGAGCCTTTTGGGGCATGTCTTAGGACCTTGGCTTGGGTTGTTGGTTTGTTGATGGGCTAAGGTGAAAGCAAGAAGGGCAAATGGGTAAAAACATAATTGAAGACAAAAGAGCTGGGTGGGGATACTTTATTTTCTACAGAAAATAGGGGAGTGAAGTCATCTTGTCCTCTTGTTTCCTCTCTCACCCATTTCCATCTTTCACCCAAACTCATTCATGTTCAAGGTTAAATATTTGGGTTTTGCTGTGGATTTCTCGTTTAGCTTGTAGAATGAGAGTTACTAAGCAAGAAATGATCTTTATTTTGAGGTAAGCTTTGCTTGGTTTGTTGAGGAATGAGGTTTAGTTGGGGGTTTGAAGAAGAAGAGCGAGAATGGATTCTTGAGGACTTCTCCACCAGCTTTAATCCAAGGTTAGTACACTACTAACTCTCATAGTTTCCTGGAAATCATGAAGTTAAGCTTTGAAGCATGAATTGATGTTTTTGGCCTTGGTATAGCTTGAGTGGTTGTTAATGGTAAATCATAGAATTGTTGTTGTAATGGCCTAAAATCGGTAGTAATCCACCTAATACTATCACCATAACTTGTAGGAACGATTTGGGGCTTAACCATATAGGTTAAGCAAGGTTTCTAGGTGAAATCCATCACCAGAATTCAAAACTTGGGCGCACGTACCGGTACAAGAACTAGCGTATCAATACGCCTTAGTACAAAAGAGGAGAGGGGTTGTGAGGGGATTACCGGTATGCCACCCCGTGTATCGGTACCCCTTGTACATTAAGTATTCCAATAACGCTTTTGTGTAACGGTACGCTATGGGCGTATCGGTACCCACCGTTACATGGCCTGTGAGAGGCTTAAGTGTACCGGTATGCGGGGGCATGAGTACCAGTACGAGTTTGAATTGGTATGGGGCGATCCGATTATCGATAATGAGTATCGATACGGGGTAAAGCGTATCGGTACAGCTTGAGGGTCCAATTTTTTTAAACCTAAACTGAGTATTGGTACTCATGAGGGAGTATCGGTACCTAGAGGGATGTACCGATACCCACATAGGAGTATCGGTACTCGCTGGACAATCTGCCCAAGAATTTTGAGGTTGCGTTCGAGGGTTCTATAATTCGAGGCAAAGGGCCCTAGGGGTCTGTTAAGGTGTAAATTGAATATTAAAACTTAGAAATGAAGATTAAACCCCGTGCATAAAATAAATGGCTAATGACTCGTTATATATTGGGTAAGCTATGTGAGGTGGTAACCCATAGGGATCCTAGGTGGATCGGTTGGTGCTATGTGATAATTTGGGCCCTTGCTGTGTGCGGAAGGGACGTCTATAAGATTAAGTCTTATTGAATAAGAAAATAATTTAATGAGAACGGCTAATGTGTACCTTCATAACATACTAATAAATTGATAAGCTCAATAGGGTGGTATAGTAATTGATAGAAACCATAAGGTGATGGTAAGTGTGTTAGAGCTGTGGGCGGTAAGACCCTTGTGTCGAGGTTGAGTGTTGTGTGGTGACTAGGGTCTTTGCTATATGCTGATAAGACACCTAGATAGTCGAGTTATCCCTTGTTGTTGGGATTTGTATACCCTAAAAGTGTGTTGCAACACCTTGAATACTCCCGAATGTAGGATCCCGATGCTTTGTGTATATGGGCCTCATTCGAAGATGCTTGATGAGAGATTCCGAGCATAGATGTAGGATCCCGATGCTTTGTGGACGCGGGCCTCATCCCCTTGAGTATAGAATCCCGATGCTTTGTGGACGCGGGCCTTACTTAGAGTATATGATCCCGATGCTTTGTGGACGCGAGCCTTACTTGTAGTGTAGGATCCCAATGCTTTGTAGACGCGGGCCTTTCTCAAGTGTAGGATTCCGTTGCTTTGTGGACTCAGGCCTCACTTAATGTTGTTGGTGTTATCCGTGTGATGCCACGTAAACGTATCAGGTACTTGTATGAGCGGTGTGCGTGATCATACATTCATAATGTTATGTGTTTAGACGGTTATGGTAGCTCTATTATTATCTTGTCATGATGTCATTCATGTTGCATTGCTTTATTTATGATTTGCATGAAGCATGGTTGAGTGGTGGTGTATCCACTGAGCTTTGTTAGCTCAGGGTTCAGAATCGTTGTTTCCGTTCGCAGGTTAGTATGTTTGGCTCGTTCTTGGAGGAGCACCATCAGGGAATGATTCCAGCGCCTCGTCTCTTCAGAGTACAGTATTTAGGTCCTTGGGTTATGTATTCGTAGGAACCTATTGTATATTGTAAATCGTATTCGGATTTTCAAATGATCGAGTCAAAAGTTTTATAATGTAATTTTAAAAGGAGCTCCATTGTATACATTTCAAATTTTACTTGTATTTATTTGGATTGAAATAAAATGGGTTTTGGAAGCTTATTGTGGTTTGGGCTAAACTAGGTGGAAATTTGATGGTCGGGTTTCAGGCCCAAATGTGACATCCGTGTCAAGGGTGTTACAATAGTGGTTAACCGTTAAGAAACAGTTCGGTTACAAGTTAACTTGTAAACTATTACAATTTTCTTTTCAAATGTTTATTATTATTTTTAGAATAATAAATCTATCTCTCCGATAAATATTGTATTAAAATTTTCAAAAAAATTACTTAAATAGAAAAATTTTAAACACAAACTTCATAGTTAAAAAAAGTACCTATAAGTTAACTATTAACCATCTTTTTTAACGGTTCGATTAACCGAAACCGTTTAACCTTAACGGTTAAGTTAATTAACCAATAAAATAATTGGTTATACATATTAATGGTTACGTTGACGGTAACAGTTTATTTTGCACACCCCTAACAATCATGGTATAGTTAGGTATATGGAGATGGTACCACACCAGCTTATGCCAATCAACCTTTACGGGTGCCATTTTTATCTCATACAATATTAAACTCACTGTCAAGACATTTCCAGCAGTAATTAAAGGCTGAGCTTCACTTCTCAATTTAAGCATTTTTCTCATGCACCAACTAAAATGAGGCATGTACTCTATCTGTCAGAAATCAGTTCGAATAACATATTCTTTAATTCATGCAATCTATAGAGAGTCACTTCTTGTAAGAAGATTCTGCAGCAAATAAATCACACAAGCTTTATTCCATGATTGCAAATCTTCAACACCAAGTCCCCCTTCATTCTTAGGAAGGCATATGTGCTTCCAACTGACTCGGCACCCTGAGCTGAAACATTTCCCCCTTTCCACAGAAATTTACTACACAACTGTTCCACTTTCTGAATAACAACTTTAGGTAACATTATCTATCTACACCGGATAATAGTTCACCATGCTAAATAGAACAACCCTTATAAGCTGTAACCTACCAGCATAGCCTTGATTCTCTCCAATAGGACAACATAACAAAGTTGTAACCTACTAGCCTTGTTAAAAAATTTTGTTATCTTATATTTATGAGTTCTTTAAATTTTAATTTTTTTCATCAACTTAAATTTTAATTTTTTTCATCAACTTAATAACAAAATAACTGTTCAAACTATATTATTGCATTCAGTTTTGGTGCCTAAACTATTTTTCACTCAAAATAAGTGTCTAAAGTTCCATTTCATTAATTTTACATGCATAGTCGTTAACCGCAGTTAAAAACTATGTTATCCAATCAAAATATGACACATGGCTTTGATTTTAATTTCTTTTTGATTTCTTTTAATTTAATTTAAAAAACCCTAAAATTTCCAAAATTCAAAATATAACCCCTAATTCCCAAAACTCCCAAATCCAGACACTATCGTCGTTGCTAATCACACTGTCAGTGACGGAATGAAGCATCCTCATCTAGTCGCACGTCATTTGTCTTTTAGTCAGCCGCCATTCACCGCTCATCGTTTTTTCGTGAACGACATTCCTTCGACGTTAGGCACGCCTTTCCGTCGACTTCTATCGAAGGAAGAATGGGTAAATGGTCGTGGGGGTTCGACAACGAAAGTGGTGGGCATGACGTAGATGATTGCCGGTGGCAACAACTGAAATCAGGATTTGGGACTTAGGACTTCGAGGATTTAGGGATCTGAGGACTATTTTGGGAACTTTTGAAAATTTTAGGATTTTTTTTAAATATTCTGATTTAAAAAAAAAATAAAACAAAGTACAACCTGCCACGTGTCAAGCGTTGATTGGGGGATAATTTTTTTTAACGGACCAACCTTAAAACGGTAACGAAATGAAACTTCAGGCATCTAAATTAGTAACGAAGAAAACATTACGCACATGTTTTGAGTGAAAAATAGTTTAGCCACCAAAAGTGAACAATATGTATAGCTAGGATACTTATTTTGCTATTAAGCATTTTTTTATCTAACTTGTTATTACAAGTGAAATCGAAGTGAATTGAGATTTTTTTTTTAAGAATTGGTGATTTCATTTCACTTTAGCATAGATGAGTTTTCACAATTGAACGGTTTTTATCAATTTTTTTAAACTTTGGTTTTTGCCAAAAAAAAAAAGAATGAATGAAAAGGCATAGATCAAAATTAATACACCAAAAATATAGGAGTTCTCAAAATTAAAATGTTTGAGACTTAAGATTGTTCTATTCTTAATAATGAACTCATTTTTGAAAAATTTCCTTCACTTTTATGTTTGTTTCCCTAAAAAATTGGAGCTGAGAAATAAAGGAAGAAGATGAACGAGTGACACATCACACATTCATTAGCCAAATTTTAACCGAAAACCTAAAAAAAACGAAATAAAACGTTAGTTATTTATTTTAACAAAAAACTATAGGGATCTACAAAAAAATATAGTTTAAGTATTTATTTTATAATTAAACCTTTAATATAATAAATATTTGATCTTTCAAAAAATATTAATTATACTTATATTTTTTATTTACTAATAATAAAGAGAGAACCTAATCAAACATGAGGTATACAATACGGAGGGCCGAGAGGAAGAATGCCATCGGGAGGAGCATCATAAACAATATAACCATCATCAAGTTTCAGAAGGAAATCCGCATCACGAGGGATCCATTTGAATTCGACCATCCAACCTCGGTTTCGCATGTCATCAATGGCTCGTACCAGAGAGAGGGAGCTCAGGCTAGCTTTATCATCTTCAATCAAACGGATTGCTTAAAAAGCTCAAAACCCTGCATCCATGCTAGTCACGTAGCAGACCACCGACAGAACCATGTGCACTAACGGACTCCACGGCTCCTGCCACATTCAAGCAAAACCAACCACGTTCCGGTGCAGTCCATTGAATTGGGTCCGGTGGCGATTGCATCCGATCACCAGCAGCCCCTTCGCTATAGACTTTAGCCCTGGTTAAGCTGCGATGAAGCATGGCAGCGTCTGAATCAAAGGAGGTAGTAAATACATGGTCATTACGCCAGGTGAATGAGGCAAAAATAAGCTTCCTGCACTCACAGCTGTGTTAGATTGAATGTTTAGAGTAAACCAGTCGTATAAACCGAGTTGGAAGAAACTGGTACGCAGAGAACATGGTCCGAAAGCCTCCCATAGTTGCTTGACTCGGTTAAAATCTCGAAGAACATGAAGGATGGATTCCTTGGCAGAATGACAAATAGGGCACATGGGATTGGGCGAGATACTAATTTTTAATGTTCCAGATTGATCATGAGTCTCTGTCGAAGTGCTGTCCAAAGGAATAACCGAATTCTTTGTCCAGATGTGCATCCAAATGGGTTGCTTAGGGTCCCAAGCTGGTTCAGCAAGCATTTTATATGCTAATTGGGTTTCAAAAGAATGATGGGTACCCCATCTCCACATGCAAGAATCGTCAATGTCCCCAGGATCCAGACATCGGATAGCCATGATATGCGGAAGAAGACAGCAGCAAGCTTGTCTGCGCACCAACTATCCCCATCCCCCATGAAATCGGTAAAAGCCAGGGGCATGTCAGGGTCAATGGGGGATCCAAGATGATTCCGCAAAGGGCCTAGAGATGGTACCCAGACATCGTCAAGTATGTTAGCAATTTGACCATTGCCTACGGACCACGCAATGTTGGCTTTCACGATATCCCAGTGAGTCGTAACGAACGCCATAAAGGGGAACAACCTGATTTCTGAAGTGTGGAGGGGCAAAGCTTAGTGAGTTTGTACTTCCCACGTAGCAAAATAAACCATAGATCCTTTGTTCTAGTGATCAATGCATAGCCAATTTTGAGGATGAGAGCAATATTGTGTTCACGGATTCTGTGAAAACCAAGACCGCCATTCTCTAACGGTTGACAAAGAGCATTCCAATTGATAAAGTTTTATCGGTTGTAGAACCCCATATGAACCTTCGAATAAGTTTCTCAATGCTATGACAAACACCCTTGGGTAGAAGTGATGTTTGCATGAAATCTACTGGAATAGAGGATAGAACGGACTTTGCTAATGTGATACGGCCTGCCATAGATAAGGAACGAGATGCCCATCCATCCACCCGTGTCCGAATTTTCTCAAGAATGAAATCAAAGTACGGGAACCCCCAAGTATTTGCCAAGAGTATCAACGGGTTCAAAACCCAACTTAGAACAAATGGCTTGTTTAATCTCATCATTGACATTAGGTGAAAAAGTAGATGTGAGTTTTCATCTTGCTCACCCGATGGCCAGAGTAGTGCCCAAAAACCGAAAGAATGCTATCGACTATCTCGGCTTGTATTAAATCAGCCTTGACATAGAGAATAAGATCATCTGTGAAGAATAAGTGTGAGAGCGGAGTGCCCTTCCTAAGAAATCGAAATGGCTGCCAATGATTTGATGAAACTGACGTCAATTTAGTGACCAAGACGTTCAATAGTTAAAACAAACAAATATGGGGACAAAGGATGCCTCTCATAGGAGCGAAAGAGGGAGATAAGGCACCATTCCACTGGATCTGAAAGCTTGAAGAGGTGACACAATGCATGATAATTCGCCGAATACCCGGAGAAAAGCCTGCATCCACCAAAGAGTTCGAGATAAAGTTCCAGTGTAACCTATCAAAAGCCTTTTCAAGATCTACCTTGATTGCCGTCCAGACATTCGCTCCTTTAATTGAACGCATAGTGTGAATGACCTCCTGATTAATAATAATATTTTTTGTAATGGACTTGCCGAAAATGAAACTAGACTGGTTCTATCGAATGAGAACCGGAAAAATAGGCTTAAGCCTTCAAACAAAAACCTTCGTGAGGAATTTATAGACAACCGTATACAAACTAATTTGTCTAAATTCAGCAAAAGTTTCTGGTTTATCTTTCTTAGGAATAAGGACCAAGATTATCTTGTTGAGGCCGGGTTCCAACTCGTCTCCTGAAAAGACCCTGTTGGATTAATTTGCTCACTGACGAGCCTACGATTTCCACTGTTTTTGATAAAATTCAGCATGTAGCCCATCCCATCCCATCCAGGTGATTTTAGCGGAGCCATCTCCATAAGCGCATCATGAATTTCTTGCTCGCTTCGGATCTCATCCAACCCCAACATGGTATTAGGAGGAATGGATGGGAATAAGCCCGTAATGGGAAAAGAACCGCCATCTTCGGCAAAGATTGACTGAAAAAAGCGGACTGCCTCCTCGCGAAGGGTGTCATCATCCGAACACCATTCCCTACCGCCCAATTTAAGAGAAGTAATCCGATTTTTTGGTTTTCGACATATAGCCTTCCTACGAAAGTAGCTTGTGTTACGGTCACCCATAGTCACCTAATCTGATCTCCATTTTTGCCGACATATTAACTCTTCCTGATCAAGAATATTCTATAGCTCAAGGAGAAGAGAAGCCTCCAATTGGGCTAGGAATTGAGAATGTCAACCGCTAAGAGCCCCTCTAAGACGCGAAATTGACATACGCCTTTTTTTAGCAAATTAACATACGTTTTTTAGTTCCAATGTACCCGAAGACCGTTTTGTTCCAAGTGTCCGCAGCCTTGGAGGAATTCAAAATGGTCTCCGTGAATGAGACACTATGATTCCAATTGTTGCTAACCATTCGAGAGAAGTACCTGAATGGTTGAGCAGAACGAAAAGTAGCGGAGTTGCCGACACGGAGGCAAATAGGTCTGATCAGATCGCATGCGGAAAAGGTGTTCTATATAAACACCGGAAAGATCTCATCCCAGTAGTTATTACAAAGAAATCTGTCGAGTCTGACTTTAGCCGAACCTCTCATCCATGTAAAATCAGGTCCATGAAACCCCATATCCCTTAAACCGTGATCAAATACAAATTCCTGGAAAGCTTTGCTTGGTTTAGATGATTGGGCACACCCCATCATCACGGTGAGTTTGGAAAACCCAAAGAAGAGATGATAGAATCCTCTCTACGTCCACTGAACCGTGGTTCAACGAACACCACAATATCCGGCCGAACATTCATGCAAGTATTGTTTAGCCGTGTTAACAAATTTCGGATGGCCGCAGCCCTGTTCGTTCCAACAGAAGACTTTAAAATTCAAAGGCAAATAGATGGAAAAATAGAACTCACCCAACTATTATTCCAGCATGGCAATTGCATGTTTCCCGTGAGAAGCATTACTCCAACTCGGGTAGAGGCTGCTTCAAGTGTTTAGTCCCTTGAACAGGGATGTCAATCAACTTGGGATCATTAAATGTGTCAGGTGGGTCCCCCATAGGTCTGGTAGAATGTTGCGGCTTAACAGATGGGACCATGGCTGCCGACTGTCATTATGAATCGCCCCGGCAGAAATAACAGGTGCAACCCTCGAGCTGCTAGCTTTGCCATTAGAACAAGAGAGTACAGGGAAGTCAGCTAGCGATACTTTAAGTGGCTTCCGGACAGGCACAGCTTTAGAGACCTTTGGTCGCATTCGAAGCTGGTTTGGGACGTGAGGGAGCAACACGAACATGGTGGGACGATGGGGAGTCGGGAGCATTCTCAAAGTCAGATGATATCTCATCATGACTTTCAAACATAGGATTGAATCTTGATTCTGAAATTTTATACACGGGATTTACTATCGGACACCGACTTAGTATTACGCCGTTGCCTTACCATCCACGGTCTGAACAAAGCATCTCCGGTTCTATCAGCAGTGCCAGTGTTAGCAACATCGGGGACTGGAGCATCACCAGATGTATCATCTTTCAAGTCCGGGCAATTATCATGTGGATGACCATACTTATTTCAATTGAAACAAATGACGGGAAGAGATTAGTTCTCCACTATCTGTACTGGCCATTAACGACCAGCTTAGAAACTAAGGGTTTGCTCAAGTCAATGAGACCGCCACTCTCCGTCTGGTAATCTATCTTAATTGCTGGACCAATGCACTCACCTATCTCAGCGATAATGTTACGCTTGTAGAACAGGACGGGGAGGCCAGGCAAGCGTATTTTCCTTGGGAAGGGCTGGGACACTGAGAAATCCGTAGTCCATGCTTCCACTACTAAATAATGTCCGAAGATCGTCCATTAATATGAACGGCTGAGTCGGCTTCCAAATTTCATAAAGCTTGCTTCGGAGAGTGCCATAACCAATTCTACGCCCCAAAAGCTTAATAACCACGGTTTGCACCAGGCTTTTTGCTGCAAGAGATTGCACCCTCTCAGAGAAGCCAATTGCTATGACTCGTCTATGATTTCATCATCCGCATCAGGTAAATCGCCATTGTCTTTCATAAGCTTATCACGATAGGAACCAGTTTTGCTATCGTTAGCAGCAGGTATTTCTTCATTCATCATTGTGTTTCCTTGCAACACAGGCTCCTGCCGAACCGGTGAGGAGGGGAGCTTTTGCCGTTTATCGGGATGGTCAGGGTCACCGGCTCTTCGTCTTGGCGACGGGTTTTTCTAGGTTTTCTTGGTTCATTGCTTTGCTCCGCAAATTCCGCGATCATGACGGCTCTTATACTTTTTTAATAATAACTATATCTTGTCAGTCTCACAATGATTATAAAGCGGTACAAGTAATTAATTTAGTATTTGAATTTTAAGTTATTTGATTTAAGCTAAACTATAAAATAAGTGTCTAAATTATGTCTTTTTTGTAATAATTAATAAGTGTTTAAAGTATTTTTTGTTTGAAATAGGTGTTTAAACTTTTATTTTGGCTGAAATAAGTGCCTAACTTTTAGTTGTAATAGGTGCTTAAACTTTTATTTTAACATGTTTTAAAGTCAATTTTGACACCTTTTTGGACACTTATTTTAACTAAAAATGAAAATTTAGACACCTATTCCAGCAAAAAATAAAATTTTAGGCATCTATTTCAGCCAAAAAATACTTTAGGCACCTATTGCAAATAAGAAACATAGTTTGGACACTTATTTTATAGTTAAGCCTTTGTTTTATATAAAGATAATATAGAAAATAACATTAATATTTTTTTTAAAAAAATGACGTGTTAATAAAGTTTCGACTAAATTAACACTCATAAATTATGATAACATCTCAATTAGAAAATTTATAATATCAATAATATTAACTCTATGGAAAAGCTTTGTCACCCTTTATGATTCTACTTAACTTAAAAATTAATCTCTGCTTTAAACTGTTAAACGAAACGACGAAATTAATCTCCACTAAAATTGTTAAACGGTACACCATAATACACGCACAAAAGTAAGCTCTATCCATACTAAAAAAATAACTTTGATGCTCTATCAATACAATTATTTAATTCAAATATTTTACATGCTTTTTAGAAAATTAGAAGTAAAAAAAGTTATTGCTAAAATAATAATTTGGTTAAAAACCCATTTAGTAAATTCTTTGAGAAATTCCTTATCCCTAAAAGAAAGTTTTAGCCATTCAGTTCTTACAGAGGACATGTTTCAATATTTTTTTATAGAAGGAAATTTCATTAAATAAAAAAAACAATATATGAGCAGAGAGGACAATACAACCTAACATCTGGTCAGGGTCGAAGAGCACCGGATTGGATCCCGGACCAATCCAAAACACAAACAAGACCCGATCCAAACAAAAACACGAACAAAACACGAACAAGTGGGACGCCCTTACCCAAAACAACAAGAGCACGGTTCGGAGAACACCGGATTGGATCACGGACCAATCCAAAACCCAAACAAGACCCGATCCAAACAAAAACACGAACAAGTGCAACGCCCCTTACCCAAAACAACAAGAGCAGGGCTCGGAGAACACCGGATTGGATCCCGGACCAATCCAAAACCCAAACGAGACCAGAACCAAACAAAAACACAAACGAGTGATACGCCCTTACCCAAAACAACGAGCAGGGTTCAAAGAACACCAGATTGGATCCCGGACCAATTCAAAACCCAAACGAGTCCCAAATCAAACTCAAACACGAACGAGTGAGAAGCCCTTACCCAAAAGGGGAGCAAAAGGGACGGAGGACAAAAGTATAACCAATAGTCTAATATATATATATATATTAAAGCTAGTTTTTCTGCCATTCTAAATCAGGCTTCCCATTATACATCTGTGTGTAAAAGGAAAAAAGAGGCAACGCAAAATCTCATGCAAACCAACAATACAATAATATCCCTACACCCAAATCCTGTGATTTCATCTCTAGGCTTTGCGCTGGAGTCTCGACCTGTACCTTAATCTTATCATTTATTGCCTCGACGACAACTAAGGATGCCTCACGGAAGCACTGATGATTATACTTTCAAACAACAAAAGGTTTAGTCGCACTTGATGTTTCTGTAGATTCTCCTTACGAACAGATTCGAGCCGAGATAACCGACGGCACCTGCATTTCGAAAATGAAATGATAAGAACCCACAGGATGCAGAAACAAAACAAAGACTGCTACACAGCAACCGAGAAAATAAACCCTCCTACTAGGTCGGCAAAAAATGTCTAAAGTAAATGATTATTCGGAAGGAGCACAAAAAAGGTGAGATAACCAAATTTACGAATATGACGGATTGTGTTTTTATTTTCAAAACTCACCGCAGAGAATTCCCAAACCAAGACAAAACATCAAAGTGTATCCAAAGTAGAAGCTGGTCTGGAAGAAGCCCGACATCTTGGTTTTGACATGGTAATAGTAAATGGAGTACAAATACACATAGATTGCTGTTGAGGCAGCAGAGGAAAAGGACGTCCACTGCCAATGGTAGTTCTCGGCATTTAGCAGGAAATATGTTCCCACAATTGTTACACAAATGGTTACAATGATTAGAATCAGGAAGACCAACAGCATAAAGCCATAGACATAATAAACCTGCAAAACACACAATAAAATGCGTTCACAATTTCCATGTCAAAAAAGAAATGAATACTATGTTCTAGCATTCATCAGCATATTAAAAGATACTTACTCTGTCCCAATAAAATTGTCACTTTTGTGTTTTAAACTTATCCCACTCAAATTGTCACTTTGAAAAACTTAACCAACTTTTTTAACACAAATTTACTTTTCTATCCTTTTTTAGTTTTCCACAAAAACAAAAGTTAACGGCAAACTTGTCATTTAAATTATTTTACACCATACAACTTTTTCTTCCTAAAATTCCGTGAAAAGTCAACATGCGACTCAATAACTATGACGGAAGGAGTATATAGTAATTTTGGTTTGTACAGCATAAGGAGTGGAAGGCTATTCGATCAGTTTTGAATTTTTCTATTTCATTATTTTTTTCAGATGGTACACAATTGGCACACATTAGATATATTTCTATTACAACAGTAGACACGAGTTCATATGAGCCTAGAATTATCAACCAAAATTATTTAGTATAGAAAATAGCAAACGTGATTTTAGTTCACCGTCGAGAAAATAAAACATAGGGAAAAGAATTTCACCTTGTAATTCCAGAAGGATGTGAAAACAAAATACATTTCAATGAATATGCTGCCAAAAGGAAGAAGTCCTCCCATCATAGAGACCACAGAGGGTGTGAGATACCATTTCTTTTCGGGAATTGGGCGAGGAATGGTCTTCACACGGCATGGATTATTTGGAGCTCCACTCCAATTTCTTCCAACAACTGTACCGAGAAGGGCCAGGGGGAATGAAATAAACGCCCAAATTACAAAAACGACCACCATTGTACCAAAAGGAATTGCTGCTAGGGATCCGTAAAATATGGCAATTGTGTTCAAGATGAAACCAATCCCAAAGACAGTAAATGGAAACAGAGATGCTGTGAGGATCATAGACTTTATCCAATTTTTACCTAAAGAAGAAGAAATAATCAAACTTTTTAGAATGAGAAATAAGTAGAGGAACAAAGGCAAGTGAGAAAGGATAAGTGATAAAGCACATACCCCCATTGCGTGAGTACATTCCACCACTCACATAACCAGAAATGAATGATGTAAAAGCATAACACAGTATAAAAGTTGTGACAATTGCTCCTCTCCTGAACCAAGTAATCGATATATAAAATTGTTAGCACTCAAAACAATAAAAGTTGAAAAGTCGAAACCAAAGGACAATCTGGTCTACAAAAGAAGGCTCATAAAATACTAAGAGCTGCATGCAGGGTCATTTTTTTCTTCTTTTTGTTTATCTTTTAAAACTAGCAAGTATTGACATAAAGTGGGAAGTTTTTTCAAGAATTTTGTTCTCAAATGGATAGTTAATTGATTTTTCAAGTGAAAAGACTTGAACACTTTTAATTTCATATATTTATAAATAAAAAATTATTTAGCTCTTTTGTAAATTCTCAACTAAGTTGGTCTAGTTGATTAGTGCCACCAACTCTCAGGGGTTTTATGATAAACATAGATGTTCACAGCTCTCATGAATTTTGAAATCAAACTAGCTTCTCGACATACCCGACATACAACGTTCCCACAATTGCCAATAAGATGACAAGGAGAACAAGCAATGCTAGCTGAGCACCTGTGCCAACAACAGCAGAGAGCAGGGCCAAATTGCGAGGAGGTCGGAAAACATCACCATGGACAAGTTTCCAACCAGACTCTTCACTCACATCCCTTTCCTGAGAGCATACGTGAAATTGAAAGGAGAACATGGATTTTCAAATGACGAAACTTTCCTTAAAGAAGAGGAAAAAGAAAGGGTCAGGTATTATTACCAAGCTTTCCAGATCATCATCTTCTCTAGCATACTTTGCATAGTCATTTCTCAGAGTTCTCATCAAGATCATTGACACCAAACCAGTGAGGAAGACAACCATCATGAATGAATTGAACACAGAGAACCAATGGATCTACATATTGCAACATGTATCAGAAAATTAAAGAAAACAGAACAACCTAAAGCAATACTAGTGAAAATAAATGAAATAACACATCGTTGCAAAAGAAACAAAAAAAGAAAATCCACCGAAGTAGAAAATTATCACCAACAATGGTACTTACTTGGTGCTCAAAGAAAGGATAGTCCAAATAAACATCAAAGCGACGGGCAAAAGTGACATTAGTTGGAATCCATTTGATAGAGTATGTCATGTCCAATACTCTACCTGCTTCCAGTGGTTTTGGACTCTCCTGGGTGAGATTGACATGAATAATCTGCAAGATTGAAGTGTGGTCACTAACAATACCAGATTCAAAATAGGGAATGGAAGCTGTATATATGCTAGGAACCACAAACCTGATCCTTATTGTACTTAATAACAATATTCTTATGAGTGTAGAGGACGTGCTTGCCATTATCACTGTTCTTATCAGGATGCAGCTCGCCAACAAAGCCTTAAAAAATAAAAGATACAACTCTTCAGCAACAACCCATAAGGATTAATAAACCAGATACTAAAAGGAAAAGGAAGTAGGCTATGCATACCCCATAAAGGCAGATCATCTGGACTTTCAGCATTGTTAAGAGCACAAACATGGGAAAAAAGAAAAGCAAGGAAAATAGAGTAAGTCCTCCAATAAGGTAAGCCATATAGACAAAATGATACCTAAACCCATCATACATCCATTCAATGCCATAAGAATTCAATGCTTTCAGATCCTGAGATTTTCAGTACTCAACCAAGCTGTCAAGTGTCAGTATCTCTGTAGCTCTATTTGTACACACTTACTATTCTTGTATAAAAGAATGAAAAGCTAAACATACCCACAAAGAATTCAAACCAATAACTGTTCTCAATAGCATCCTTGAACTGTCTGACCTTTGCCTCATCAAGTTCCAGTTGACAAATAGTACTTTTGTCAACATTCTCTGTCGAAGAATAAAACACACGGAGCAGAAGAAAGAATACAGAAGTCAAACACAAGGAAAATAATTACTAAAGGAATTACAACAATCAAAATAACATTCTAACAATGAAAAAAACATACTTTGGAACTTTATATCAATTTCGCTATTGATCAGTTCATTTCCACCAAGGACCTCACCAAGACCACCCCACTTGTGAGCAGGATTGTTACCCCCATGACAAAACGGAAGGCTGTAATAGTTATATGTTTCTTGTGGGTTGTTGTATGGGCCAACTTTATTGACCCATAGGGTAACCGGATCATCTGGTTGATACTGCAAGGAAAACCACGACGGGAGTCGATAGGAGTTGGAGGTAGCCATTGAAGTAAAGAAACAGAAGAAAAATATTATAGAAATCTATCTATATGCAACAACAAAAAGTCTAAATATCACACGCACATTGAAAGAACAACTATAAACTTAATTTCTCGTAGAGAAGAAAGCTGAATTTAATATAAGGACATGCACAGGATAGGATGATGTAACACTGATCTCAAGAAGGACCGGCATTCAGAAAGATACTTTGAGAAAGCCTGTGAAGCCTAGATCCCAAAAATGTCAAAAATACTAAAAATACTCATTTTAACAGTTGCCAATAGTAAAAAAATATGAATGAAGGTAGCAGGAAAATTTTACAAGCAACTGATTTCTATCTGATACGTCAATTCAACAAGGTGAATGATTGAAAACCAATTTTAAAAATGAATAGAATAATGATCGATCCACCAAAAAAAGAGGAGTTTAAAAATGCTAAGATTTATATATAAACCTAAATGAATGGATTTGAGCAAGCAAAACATCCCCATGCCAGATTCGCTGCATTAGCTCAACAGTAAACAAAGCTTTACTTAACGTAAACGTGAAGAAGATACAACTCAATAGTGCATATCAATCTTTCGACCATTTCATAGAGAATTCACGTTGAGATTTGTATAACAAAAAATGCCACAAATGACGCCTAAATCGCCCATAAAACCTAAACGAGTAAATGATACAATTCAAGCACGTAAATAAATCTTTAAAGTACATATCTAGACATACACGTAAACGATTTCAACTATTTCGTAGACAATTTACATTAAGAAAAAAAACTATTCATCAGAGATCCATATCTTACACCAGATACTCGCAAGGTAATAACAAATTTTCTTTCTTTTTCTATAACGAATGCCTCAAATGACACGTAAAATCACGAATTTGCACAAATCAAAAGGCAAAATGTAAATCTAACCAGAAAAGGGAAGGAAATAAGGAAGGAAAAAGTGACAAGGTTTAAGTTGAGGTAAAGAGGGAAGAACAAGAGAGATTACCTTGTGATCTGACTCGGAAGCGAAAGCGGGAGAGAGGAAGAGGAAGAGAAGGAAGGCGAGAAGAGTGGAGGATCGGACGGTGGATAACATGGCCGGCGATGGTCGGATCTGGAGGTTCGGAGGCCGATTTCGAAGGGACAGCAGGGATGAGTTCTCTCTCCTTTTTCTTGTATTTTAGACGCCTTCAAGATTTGGGGGAGAGAGTGCGTGTCTTTTTTTTTTTTTACCTTAACCAGCTATTGTTCTTCACTTCTACTTTCTGGATGGCGGTGACTTTGACTTTAAAAAAACATAGAATTATTTAATTAGACTATATGCGAAAAAATTAATTTGTTTTTCCTCGAAATTTTTTTAAATAAAATTTAAGTTATAAAATAAAATTTTAAATAATTTAAAATTTTTATTAATTAATTGATCAATTTTTAAGTTCAAGTCAAATCTGTCAATTCTATCTGATATGTTAGGTATAATATTGTAAATCACATGTAAAAATATGAAGAAATATATATGTATATCTTATATGGATATAGAAAGCCGTTAAAATTAGAATTAATATGTATTATAACATTATTAATAATTACAATTAAATTTGTACAGAAACTCGAAAACTCGACTCGATTTGAAAAAAAATTTAAATAAAGTTTGAATCGTAAAATAGGACTTGTAAACTCGAATAACTCAAAATTTTATGACTTGACTCGATCGAATGTCCAGCCCCAGTGACTTTTGCCTCTGTGGTATTTGAGTGTGAAAAAGATCCGGATTTGATACGTTCTATTGATCTGACTCAAAATTTTAGATATTTGATTTGATTTTTGTTTTCAGATTGAATATCTAATTTATTTTTTTTATTTTTTGATCGAATATGGATCACAATATTTCAAGTTTTTGATCATCCAAAAATCTAAAATATCCAAAAATTCAAAACTTTAAGTATATAAATCTTATTATATTTAGCAATTTGATGCTTGTTATATCCGAAAATTCGAAAAACCGAAGTTTGTATAGATGTGAATCTTGTTATTTTTGGTAATTTGTTATATTCGAAAGCCACAATTTTTCATAGATGCTATTGCTAAATCAAAAAATACTTAAACCAAATTATATATCGGATAGTCAGATATCCAAATATTCGAATAACCAAATATTTGATTTTTTCCTGGTAAGATACATATCACTATTTTACCGATTCGAAATTTTGGATATCCGATTTTTCGGATTAGATCCGATACCCGAAAATGCACAACCCTAGTATTTGTAAAAAAATGCGAAATATGTCATTTTCGTCCCTTACATTTTAAAAAAGTTGTAAAGTAATTATTAAATTTATTAAAATGTTATTAAATGATCTTTAGATTTATTAAGTTGTTATAAAATGATCTTTAAATTTATTAAATTATTATAAAATGTTCATTGAATTTATCAAACTGTTATTGAATGATTATTAAATTAATCAAATTGTTACACCATTTTAAACATTCAATAATTATTCTGTAATAGTTTAATAAATTTAATAATCATTATGTAACTTTTGAAAAATCACTGATCAAATCGATCATTTTTCATAATTTAGTGACTATTGATATACTTTTACCCTTATTAACAAAGGCTTAAATCTAAACTTCTATTTTGACGAATTTAAGGTCCATCCTTAACTACCACTATATAATATTTATGGAACTTTAATTCATATGTTTAACAAAAAAATATTCTTTTTTCAATTTAGTCCATTGAGTTTGCATTTTATTCATTTTAGTCATTCAACAAAAAAAATTTTAAATCCTTTCTTCTAATCAATTTCTTAACCCCTTCATATTTCCATGAATACTTTATACTCAAAAGTTCATTCTTTAAAAATAACATTATATTATAGAATTTTAGATGATATTTGTTTTATTAAATAGAAACTCAAATAACTCGAAATTTTTAGTAATTAGTTTATCAGTTTTCAAGTTCAAGATGAGTTTCTGAATTATGCATGATGTATTATATATATCACATGTGAAAATATTAAGAAATAAATATTTATATATATATGGATATAAAAAGCTATTTAAATTAGAATCAATATGTATTATAATATTATAAATAATTACAATTAAATTTGTACAAAAACTTAAAAACTCGACTTGAATCGACTCGACTCGACTCAAATTTTATAAACTTGACCCGATTCGAAAAAGTTTCAAATAAAGTTTGAATCGTAAAATAGGACTTGTAAACTCTAATAACTCGAAATTTTTTGACTCGACTTCCTCGATCGAACGCCCAACCCTAGTGTGAGGTAGATCGGAATGTGGTGGATAGCACGGTGGCCTCGTTGGCCAGGGATAGACCGAGGAGGGCTGGAGGGGGCGCTCACTCCCCTTGAAATTTAGGATTCATATCTGATTTATTTTTTAAAAAAACTATATATGTATTTTTTGTTAAAAATCTATTTTTGTCCCTTAAAATAAAGTCATGCATTCGACACGCCTTGTGAGACGGATGTGCCTCTAGAGATCCCACGGGCTGCTAAAGCTGAAGTGATTAACTATTAGGGGGATTCTAGGAATGTTAGAAAGGTCTATGAGATAGTACTCAATTCCCTTTGCATGTAGAACAAAGTGCAACCGAGGAGAGATTGGGAAAGAAAGGGAGAGGTCAACCCAAGAAAAATTCACCTATGTCACAAGGTTTGGCTAACGGATCATTGACTGATTCAGACTTTCAGAATCGGCGACAAGTAATTTTGCGTGAGGCAAGGGAAACATTGAATTTAGGAAAATTAATTGGAGCAAATACTATTGGTAACGACAAAATTGATTGGAACACATTTTTTTTGAAGCTCGGGAAAGAGGGAAATAGGACGTGGCTATGAGGGTGCTGTCTTGGAACGTTAAAGGATTGGGTTTGGCGACAAAAAAAAATAGTACAAGTTTTAGTGAGATGGCACAGATGCGAGATGACTTTCATCCAGGAGACGAAGTTAAAAGAGATTACGGTTCATTTGATTCGAAAGGAAGTATGAATATTGTTCTTTCAATGGTGGAGAGTTGATGTGGTCTTGGCAGACTCATTGGAGGCATTTGTGCCGCAAGCTGCACAAGGCTTTTTCTAGGGCACGACTCGAAACTGGTGGCTGGCGGGATGTGCAGCAGTCCTTTGGTCGTCGGTGTGGCTAGCTTGGAATAAGCTGTTATTCCCGCAGAAGTGCTTAATTATCGATAGATGAATAATTTTTCTTGATTAAGTTACCGTTGTAATATTGGGTTAAAGCTTCTAAATCGGCAAGTATTATTCTTGAATCACAATAGTGTGACTGTCCATGGTTGAGTTCACCTAATGTTGTGAATGGGTCTGGTTGTATAGGGATGGCTTTGTGTCACTGCAGGTACGTTGAAATTTAATGTAGATGGCTCAATATGTGGTAAGCCTGGCCCTGCTGGTTGTGGAGGCGTGTTACGTAAAGAGGATGGATGCGTCTTGACATTGTTCTTGGGTCTGCTGGAGACGACTGAGTCCAATGAAGCAGAATTACGAGCCATTAACTTTGCGTTAGAGATGGTGGTTCAGTCCCGGTAGAGACATGTTTGATTGAATTAGATTCATGTACATGGAGGTGTCGTGGATTTTGCATCACAAAGGTTAACCTTGGCGGCTTTGACAGTATTTTCCATAGATCGATGATGCATATAGTGCTTTGCATTGTGTTTGCTTCTACAACATATTTTGAGAAGCAAACGACATGGCGGATGCATTGTGTTTGCTCATGCTGTATTTCTTGGCTGTGATGTAGCTTGGGTATGGTTGTCTTAAATTTCCTTTGCTGCATTTCTATGCATGGCCATGGGCGGAGTCACCCATTGAATATGGGTGTCATATGACACCCAAAAATTTTGGAAAAAATTTCCTATAAATTTAATATAAAATAACATTAAAAATAAAATTAATACAATTTTAAATAAATATTAACACTCTTAAAAAAAAAGTTGACACCCTTATGAGAAAATTGACACCCATTATTTCTTCCAACTTAATTAAAAAAATTCATTCATAAAATTTTTTAATTATGACACCTTAAACTAAATTTTCTAGCTTCACCCTGTGTTTATGGCTCCACCGGTGCTTTGTTTTTTCCTCAATAAAAAGCAGTATGCATTGATTAAAAAATGTAATCCTTTTATAGAGATTCATAAATATAATAATAAAAATTCATCTTACTTTGTAAAAAAAAACACACTTCTTTTACAATAGAAGAGATATTCTACACATAAAAAAAACATCATATATTACAAATACTTTGATTTCTCCTTTAATGTGTTTTCTGTAAAAACACACTAATGAGCTTGCTTTGACAAACACTCATTTAATAGGATAACACTAGAAATATTTCAGCAGACGGGTTTGTTTCACTTCTATCAGTTTTGCTGTTGTTCGAAATTATTGGTGAATGATTTTTTCTTTCCTTTGAATTTTGCATCATCACCGTAAGAACTAGCGCTAGGCCATGATTCGAAATCGGCGGTGAATGATTTTTTCTTTCCTTTCATTTTAGCATCATCACCGTAAGCACTAGCGCTAGGCCATGGTTCAAAATCACTTGTGAATGATTTTTTCTCTCCTTTTAGTTTAGCATCATCACCGTAAGCACTAGGGCCATGGCTCGAAATCACGGGTGAATGTTTTCATCTCTCCTTTTAGTTTAGCATCATCACCGTAAGCACTAGCGCTCGGCCATGGCTCGAAATCACGGGTGAATGTTTTCTTCTCTCCTTTCAGTTTAGCATCATCACCGTAAGCACTAGCACTGGACCATGGTTCGAAATCATCAAAAAATGTGGACTTCTTTCCATCTCCTTTGGCCTTTGGACTAATTGGACGTTCAAAATCCTTAACAATAATCTTCTCTTCCTTGAGCTCAATGCTTGCAGGTGTACTGCACTTGGTTTTCTCTTCGGAGTTGGCGGAGGAAGCTTCAACTCGAACAAGCTCCTTGAGTGATTCCGGCATAGGTTGATCTTTCATTACAGCTCTCCAGTACTCCCCAGCATCTTTCCTAGCCGCTGCAATGGTGTCAGCAAACTGCATCCATATAAAATATGTAACCATACAAATTATTAACAATATATAAGCACCTAAGAAACTGTATTATTAATACCAAAACGTAGCACTGATAATTGGGATTGCAATATCAACTTACCAGGAGAAGTGACACAAATGCCAAGAAAGGAAGGAAAGATTTCATGATTTATTACTCTTGTGGATATCTAACTTGTACAACTCTTGTGGTGTTGATGAGCAATATTCTTTCTATTTATAGAGAATAAATAATAGATTTTTAAGTATTTGAGTCACATCATAAATTTGTGGAGAAATTCATTTTCAGTATTTACTTTGTCGCATTATTAATAATTAAAGAATAACGGACCCGTCATTATTATCACAGAGTCCTGTGTTGCGGGGCTTGGGGTTTTTATAAAAAATTTAATGTAAAAAAAATACTTCTAATTTTTTTATTTAAGAGTCATTTGTCACTCTATTTGTTATATTTATTATGTAATTATTAAACTTAAAATATATAAGAGTCTATTAAATGTTTTAACCGAACATTTGGAAGTACAAAATTTAAGTTGTCATATTATCGGTCATGGCTCAATGGTTAGGCGCTTGATTCCCACTTTTAAGATCTTATTTTTTCCAGGTAAGGCGACACTCAAGCGCATGTCTTCTGGATCGATGCAGAGGTGTACGAAGTCTTTGTTGAAGTCATCTTCTTGGAAACTATCTGTCCGTCTTCTTGTATGAATGTTTTCCAATTAAGGATGATACATGAGCATACCTTATGATGTAAAGATGCATATGCTATTCTCATGATTGTTGGGGATGTGAAGGTGCAACCTATTCATGTAGACTCATAAAGATGCAATGATGCATGAAACCCCGTCACAGTCTTCACAGACATCTTAATACTCAAGTCACCACTTGCTGGTTAGGTAGGCTTCGTCATGTGACTACAACCATTAATCATTCTGACGCTCTAACAGCTTTCGCCCCCGAAACTTTGTTGCTCATTCCTTGTTCAACCTTTCAAGTCAAATGACCTCGGTCAGCATCATCTCTTTACTCAAGAAAATCTTTCGAACCATCTGACATCTCGGGTCTATTCTGACTTGAATTCTTATAACTATCTCTGTTGTTTCACGGACAATGGTGCCCCACTGATTTTGGACTCGAATTCTTTCTTATCTTTGACCCATCATGCGGAGTCTCTATCTGTCCCAACATTGGGGTGAGCTAAAATGCCCCAAACCCATCTCTGAGTTCAATCTATGTCTTTGAACTTAAATGAAGTACTCTAAGGGGAACTGAATCTATGTCTCTAGGCTTTAAAACTTTTTAAAAAATGAAATGTAAAGAGGCAAATTGCCCGTGTATCCTCTGAAAAGAAAATGGATTTTGAAATGAACGACAAAATTTTACAAAAAAACAAACACATTTTTTTAACTAATGCTTGATCAGAAAATCTTGACAGCCGTAGTGATACGTCAAATTGCATAGCCTGAGTATCAAGTGCAAAAACAACATTGAGACAACTTACCGGCGATTGCCCCCAAGCGTATCCTGTATATAGGGGACCTCAAAAGATGAATTGATATCGAAAAATGTGAAATACATTCCGAGTTATTTTGGTTTTTTTTTGTTGGGTTAGGACCCTATAAGATAAGTCTCAATTCCAAATTATCATCATTTTTTCATTCATTTTTTGGCTCATTTCCTTTTTGTTTGGGGAATTCAACTCATCACATTCTTTTGGCTCGAGAATATTGATGGAGCATACAACAATACCCCAAGTTACTCAGCATTGTCATGAGACGAAAATATTACCATCACTCATGAAGCGATTTTCTTCTATTTCTTTTTCTTCTTATTTTCTTCTTTTTTCTTTGTTAGATGGTACATTGCCATCTTATCGCTTCAGAGGAGTGCCCCAAAGTTGCCACACTCTTATCCGAGACTTTAAACATGCATAGTACCAGGCTTTGAATGTGCTTATTACCAGGCTTCGAACATTGGAGTACTCTTTCTTAGGATTTCTTCTCTCATTCATTTTAAACGTGGGATATTATTATATATATATTTTAGTACAGTAAATTATGCTTAAGTGGGGTCATTAACGATTGACCAAAATAACTCAGAAGGTAATTACAAATTCGTCTTCTCCGCAACCTTTGATTTCCAGTAGATGCAGGTTGCTCAAAACCAATCACCTAGGTTAAAATGATGTCCTTCATGCAATTGATATACATGGACACAATAGCCGGATTCTGTATTTTCTATGCAAAAATATGAGTATGCACATGGGAAAACAAAAACTAACCCCTACCGATGAGTGAAATGTTTTAACGAATCAAAGAATGAAACTCACTTGCTAAACGTGCACAAAAATGATATGCGAAATAAATTTCATTTTTCAAGACATATGCCCCTACAAAATGTCTTTACTACTTTTTGGGCCTAAAATAGTAAAGCTGACTTCGCACTACCTTTAAAAAGCATGAAATCTAGTTAAACACCTAACTGGGAAGTTAGCACCTCCCCAAAATTCATATCTGTCATTTTCCTTAAAACTTCAGATGACCGGCTTCGATCAAACTTTGGACCTTATTTTTTAGAGATCTACAATTTTCAGTTGTGTGGCCTGTACTCCCAAATGGTAATCACATACCGCATTGACATCATACCCCGCTGGATATGGAGGATCTTTTGGCTTGGATTGGACAGGGGCTATCAGCTTATTTTCGATAAACATCGAAAGCAACTCAGTGTAGGTCATAGGTATGGGATGGAATACCTTTGCAGGTTTTACGTATCGTGAAGGCTGATTACGAGGACGACCCTGGGTTGAATGATTGGGTGAGCACGCGCCATATGAACATGAGAATCTTCTTCCTTTTGAGGAGCTGTGTTGTAGGGATCTTTTATCTTCCCCTTCTTAACTGCATCTTCAATGCGTTCTCCAACCCTGACTAAATCTGCAAAGTTGTCGGCATGGTGGCTCACCAGACAATCATACAACACTCCCTTCAAAGTATCCACAATCATGAGAGTAATTTCACTTTCCTGAATTGGGGGTTGAACCTGAGATGCCATATCTCGCCATCGTTGAGCATACTGACGGAAACTCTCTTCAAGCTTATGTTTTAAACCTTGCAGCATGAATCGATTCGGGGTCATATCTGTTATATGCTTGTACTGTTCTATGAAGGCTTTTGAAAGACCCTTCCAGGACTTGATATCTACCCGACTTAATTGATTGTACCACCGGATGGCTGCCCTAGTCAGACTATCCTAGAAGCAATGAATTAAAAGCTTTTCATCTTTTACAAAAGCAGCCATCTTCCGGCAATACAAGGTAATATGCGTGGAAGGACATGAAGTTCCATCATATTTATTGAAATCTGGGGTCTTGAACTTCGATGGTAAAACAAGGTCGAATACCAGGCTCAGATCACTGGCGTCATTCCCTGGTTCCTCTACAGTCTGCATGGCTTTGAATTTTTCCTCTATGAGACGAAACCTTTCTTCCCATTTCTTTTCCACTTTATTTCTAATTTTCTCGACCAAGTCCAGATCCGACACATATTCTTCGTAGAATGCCTCTGTATCTACAGGTTGGCTTTCGGATGCCCCTGCTTGATGACTAACAGATACCCCTGAAGGGTCAATGTATATTCTCCTAGCAGAACTTGGCGTCTTTGGTTGGACCTTACTGTGAGATGCGGTACATTCTGGCTCCTGGGCGACTTCATCTTTAGCTTTTTCTTTCCCAAGGCTTTTTGCCAGCAATGCAGTTATGTCAGATACTATCGCAGCTCGTGATTGAGTAATCTGCTCCCTGAGGCTCTGTTTGGCTTCATCGAAACGTACTTCCAAATCTTTCTGCCCCTTTTCTAAACTAACTATTATGTCTTCCATCAATTTACTTTGGAACCGAGTAAAATATGGATGTTGAATGGTTGCGGCTTAACTTTTAGTTTAATTGCCACAATATTTACACTATTAATACTTTTGAAAAGAAAGATGAATGCATGTATAATGATGCAAATGTCATGATGCAATGCAAGAATGTATGCAAATAAAGGTTCTGATTCCGCTGGTAATCACCATTTTAAACTACTTTCATAGGAATTAAAGGGTCCAAATTCTGGAGCCAGAAAAGAAGACTTCTACAGATATGCCCCTCTACATGTTTTTGGGTCGCACTCAAGGAAATAAAAGTCTCGGTTAAAATCGCTGGTACCAGGTTTGCCTTATACTTCATGCGTTTAAACAGATCCAAGATGGCTACGTCGTTGTTTTTATGAACCCTCGAGAAAATGATCAAACCCTATATCCATAAGGTGAATAAGTCCATATTCTTCCCTTCATCTGGGTGCACATGTATGATGTCTCGAATACTCTTCCATGCAAAGGCTAGGCTATATCCTCGAACTTGAATCAGGCCATTAACCCAGTCGTCACTCATCCCGGTAAAAGTTTTGAGCTACAAATGGTAATTCTAGTTCCTTGGCGGCTTCGTATAGGTCCACTCTTTTTGAACATTCTTCTTGTTGAGCAAGGCTGTGTGCTCTTCTGCCGTGGGTATCATATCTTGCCCGTTGAAAGTGAAGCAGCAAAAAACAGGATTCCAGAACTAGGAGATGGCTCGGAGTAACGGCTGGTTGACTCAGACATTTATCAACTGTGCTATGTTGCCGTAACTATCACAAAATAAGTCTTGTAGTCTTCGATCCCATCCTTCCCAAATCCTTGTAAGATCCCATAGGTCATTTTGTTAGAGGCTCACGTAAGTATACCCTGATACTATGCGCTTGCTCTGCAAACTGTTACCTTTTGATTAATGTCTGACGGTTGATTTGAGGTCGTCATTCTTAAGATACCATTTTCCCATGCTGAAAGATTTTCTGATCTGGCAAACCACTTTATCCAATACCTTTATGTAATGCAAATGCAATGATGTATGCAAAAAAAGCAAAACAAAAAAGGAAAATGAGTCAGTACCGGATAAAATAAATAAATACAAAAATGGACAAATTAAATAAGGTAAACAAACAAAACAACTCTATTTACATCTTTTCTAGAACACCTAGGTTATCCGCATGGCTCTAACAGGGTGGGTTTCTATATGTTCTCTACATGCAGTGTTGGTGCTAGGAGGTACCCGAACTGTCCTTGCTGTCCCCTACTAAGGGTAGCAAGGCCCCCGATCATCACCCATTATAGGCTCCTTTCAATCGGGCTCAATTCAGGGGGACCCATTCGTTTATGCCCCTACAAAGGAACGATATCCTCATGAAAGCATAAGGTACTCGAGTCCTAAACGTACTTGCTAGGCCCATACGGAGGAACGATATCCTTAGGAAAGCATTAGCGTTTTCCCCCACTTAAAAAGACGGGTTTATATGTCAAGTTTTAAATGCGTTAAAATAAACGCTCAATTACAACCGAATGTTACTTTAATAGTCACTTTAACCTGGAACTTCCGATATTAGTAAAGCGGTACTTAATTTAAAAAGCTCGACTCTCTTTTTGTTTTTTTGAAAAACAAAGAAGTTGTCCCCAGCGGAGTCGCCACCCGTAGCGATATCCCTTCTTTCCACTAAAAAACGAGGTTTTAAGGTGTTTAGGGGTTTTTCGGATATTTAAAAATATCTTCCATTGGGTTTTAGAAAAACCGTATTTTATTTAAAAAAAATGGAGTTGCCACCGGCCACTAAGGTAGGCCGGACACCATAAAACTAGATATTTAAAAAAGGTTGGTTACGGATGGGGAAGGATTAGCACCCCCACACCACCCAAAATTGGTTCTTTAATAATTATCGCTTTATTAATATTGAACTTTTCGGATTAAAGTGACGGTTGAATTAAAATTCGGTTATAAATGCGAGTAAATTTTAAGGGCCCCGTTATTCGAGAGTAAACTAATAAACCACCATCACTACGCTTGATACTGGCCATGTTTACGCTTGAATAAAAGGGCACCGCATTGACAAAATATATATGTGTCCGTTATGCAAACTTAGAAAATAATAGAAAAACATACATTTACATTAACATAATAAAAAAGAAACATGAATATCACAAAATTAAGCAAATATGACAAAAAAACGCGAACATAACACACCATAAAAAAACATAAACACAAACAAAACAAAACAAAAACATGCTTCCAGAATTAATTAACTAATTCTAACATGCTTGAACATATAAAAAAATGCAAAACATGCATGACATAAATAAAATATGATGTTAAACTAATAAATCAAAGCAACATACTAGCATGAAAAGAACTAATACTTGACACTTAGCATATGACACAAACTATGCATAAATTAAAAAGGACATTATAATGGACAAACAATATCACACTATCATATAACCTAAAATGCAAAAAGGATCAAAAACTCTTGTAAACATACAAATAGCACACAGACTAAACTAAAATGTAACATACGAGACAAACATGTATATAATATGAACAAATGAATTAAAACATGGAAACATGATATAACACATAAGATTAAAATTAATGTACAAAACCACAACGCCGATATGCAATTTATAACACAAAATAGACATGACAAGCATGATATTAACATGACTAAATATGCCATAGATTAACATGTAATGTAATATACAAGACACAAAAAAAGCCAATATACGGTCATGATATGCAAATTAAACTAAACATAAAGTATAAAATAGACATGTATATAGTACGAACAAATGAACTAAAAAACATGATACAACATGCCCAAAAAACACAAATAAACATGGTATAGAAAAACATATATGAATATTATGATTAATATAAATATGCTAAAACATAAATAAAATGACACATGACATGAACATTTCAAACATGAAAGGGGACTGAAATGGAGTCAAAAGAAAATCAGAAAGCCAGAACTAAATAAAGAAGAAACACATTCGGGGATTTAATTACAAACTGAAACAGTCTTGCAAGGATGGAATGTGCAATATGACCAAGGTGCAAGCTCAAAGTGTAAATTTCAAAAACGCGGGATGGCTGGGAAGGTAATTTCGCCATTAAAACTCTAATTTTATTAAATTGGGGGATGAGATTGAAATTTTTTGGAAACGAAGAGGGACTGATAATGCGAATTACCCATGCGGCACGCTCAAAATGAAAAGTCAGGGAGCAAGTGAGGATTTATGAGATCATTTTACCAAAAACAATTTATTTTCAATCTATAAAACCAAAAAATCAGCCCCCATTTCATTTTTTTCTAACCCTAAAGAGAGAGCTCTCTCATCCCTCAGTTTTTCCAGAAAACAACCACCCCAGAACCCAAAAAACTTGGCCGCCGCGTTCAAAAGGTCTCTGGCGAAGCTAGGCCACCAAGGCCGCCTCGAGCCATCCCGGACCTTCACTTAGCCGGCACAAAGCAAGCCCCTTAAGACCCCTCTACTGTCAACCCCAAAGCTTGGACACTTTACCATTTCAAAACAAAAAAAAACAAACCCTTCAAACGGCTCACCCCTTTTAGGGTTTGTTGCCGGCCAAAAGGGTATTTTGACCCATGTAAAATATTTTCCCTATTTCTATTTTTTAAGTTTCGTTACTTTCTTTTACATGGATGCTTGAGAAAAAAAGAGAAAGGAAATTACCAATAGAAACTTGTGTTTTTTTTTTTTGTATTTCCGAAACTAGTGAATGGGTCTTTACAGTTTTTTGTTTCATACATATATGCTGCTCTGATTTGTGTTTTGGTAGAAAATAAGGCATGAAAATACATTTGATTTGATTTGGGTACTGATAATCCATTGATTTTTGGTGTTTTGCACGTTCTCTAAGCGCGGTGGTTGAGATGGTGGTACGGCGGAAGCATGGTGGTGGCATGGTGGAGGTGGAGTGGTGCCAGTCTTAATCTTGGCTGTTGGATCAGATTTGATCCAACGGCTAAGATGCCTCGATGCATGGATATCTTGGATGAAATCTTGGACGAGTGGGACTGTACCAGATTGCAAGGCGTGGCACGCGGTATCCGAGGAGTCCTGTGCATGTGATGCACGCGCGTGTGGGGAGCTGAATGGCTCGTGTGTGCATCCACGCGGCCAGCTAGAAGGGCACTCTCCTTCGATCACGACCGTTGGATTTATATCCAATCCAATGGTCTAGGATCGGTTGCGCACAAGAGAGAGAAGGGTTAGGGTTTAGTTTAATCTGATATATAACGGGCCTTGTAAATTTAATGAGGTTTGTAATATAAATTGGACTAGACTGTTAATTATTAGGGTCTAAATATATATTTTTGGATTTTATTTTAATTTGGCCCAATACTAGTAATAATAGTAATATTAATAATAATAACAATAATAATACCAATATACACGCACACATACATACACAGACACATATGTATATAACAAGCACATATTCAAATACTTACAAGTAGCACATACATAGCTAATATAAATACACACATTAATTAATATATACATGCAAACAATGTGATGCATACATGACCACACATATGAAACACATACCATAATAATTACTAATAAGTACATAATTCATAACATACAAACCATACATGCATTTACACACATCACACACATAGTTTACGTATACATTAATCACACATATATAATATGTATACATGCTATATATTAATCATTAAACTAACTAATATATTAATACGGTAATTACAAGATAAAAATGAGTGATTACAAAGTTAGAGTTGACTTTGACTTTTGACCTGATGTTGACTTTTTCAGAAAGCCTTCATATTGACCTTATTCGCCGTCCTGAGTCTGAATTCCCTGCCCTTTTTGTCTAATTCGAACCCAAAAGCTCTATTTTGCTAATTATGATTAATTTTTACCTTAGTAATTTTAGAAGAATTGAGTATCAGATTAACCTGAGTTATTCTCGTGTTCAGGTATCGTCTCTGAGGCTAACGAGTTACATTATCCTATCCATACCATTTCTGCATGTTCTTCGAGGCCTTTACATGAGTACGCCTTGGTTCAGTTCTTATATTTTTAGTGGTGGCTTAGTGTTAGAAATGGTTATTAATATAGAGTTATCATCGTAGGTTTTGGTTCAGCTAGGCCTGAGCGTGAGACGCGTTCTGCTCGGCATTAGGGCTACTGCTTGCTAAAGTGTGTCTCTTCCTGTGCCATCCATATATTTGTGTGTTTCTTACTTTGTTATATTCTGTAAAATAATGTTTCTGGCTATGCCCCTGTGCGTAGCTGTACATAGTTTAGCTCCTGCTGTGTTTATGGCACCACTGGTGCTTTGTTTTTTCCTCAATAAAAAGCAGTATGCATTGATTAAAAAAATGCAATCCTTTTATAGAGATTCATAAATATATTAATAAAAATTCATCTTATTTTGTAAAAAAAAACCTACTTTTACAATAGAAGAGATATTCTACACACAAAAGCATCATATATTACAAGTACTTTGATTTCTCATTTAACGTGTTTTCTGTAAAAACACACTAATGAGTTTGTTTTGACAAACGCTCATTTAATAGGAGAACACTTGAAATATTTCAGCAGACGGGTTTGTTTCACTTCTATCAGTTTGGCTCTTTTTCGAAATTACTGGTGAATGATTTTTTTTTCCTTTGAGTTTTGCATCATCACCGTAAGAACTAGCGCTAGGCCATGGTTCGAAATCGGCGGTGAATGATTTTTTCTGTCCTTTTAGTTTAGCATCATCACCGTAAGCACTAGCGCTAGGCCATGGTTCGAAATCATTGGTGAATGATTAACCAGCTAATATACAGTCCGAATTTGAGCCAAAAACTTGTACATATTCATTTCTGAAAACAGCTAATTTATGTTGTATTAAACACTAATTAAAATTAGCGGAAATCATGCTTCCAATACAGCAAATAAATTAGATAGATCAAATATTAAAATTCCTCTATAATATTCGACTCTACTTATAAATAGAAAAGAAATGAAGCAAGTTTTTTTCAGTGTTCAAAACATTTCAAGAAAAATTCTTCCGTATTTATTGTAAAAAGATAGTACGTGTGCGGTACATGTCGAAGACAAGTGATAGCAAGAATGTGGGATTACATGCTCTTACTCCCTTGAGCATTACCAACATTCCACCACAAATGCAAAAGAATCTTTTGAAAAATTGAGTGATAAAAGTTTGAGTTTCAAACCACGAGAAGAGCAATAGCGAGATTAGTTGCTTAAGCACTAGTGAACGTATCTGGAACTAGTATATAGGGATATGAGTGATTCTTCTCTTAGATAAGTGGACGAATCTGGAACTTTCTAAGATAAGGTTAAACTCATAACACACAACTAACCCCTTTATCTACCGAAATCCTCGATGTGTCAGAAAATATACAAATGTATAAAAATATAGCCATCTGACCTCAAGATTCTAGTAAGTGTACTAGAAAAACAGCTCCAATATTTTCCATAGAAGGTGGCTAATCCTTCTCATTGTAGGTTATTTCATCAAATTTATCTCAACATAAACTACTCAAATAAGAACTATGAAATAATTAAGAGCTTTTTCCTCAAGCTCATCCTCTTAAATAAATAGGTAAATTCTTCAAGTTCATTTATAAAATAAACCATCCAAACTCTAAGATAAGAATTTATTAAGAATAAAAACTCAAACTCTTTAATCGGTGAATTCAATAAGTTCTTCTCAATAGAACAACCCAAACTCTTGGGATTGAATTCATTAAGAGTTTAAGAAAACCCATCCTTTCTAGCGGCAAGTTCATTCAGTCCTTCGCGATAGGACTACCCACTCAACATTGTGCTATAAACTTATTAAGAGTAGTTATTCAACCAAAGTCTGTAAATTCATCAAGTCCTTTTCACTAAAACCACCCAAAAACTAGGCTATGAATTTATTAAGAGTAATAAAACTCAACTTGGGCATGTACATTGTTCGTTATAGGGATAGTTAGTAATAAATGTACACTATGAGTACTCTTCATGGCTTCGTTGACCACATTGAACTTAGATAACTAATTTGAGTATCCACCATGAATTCCTCAACCAATGGGCTCTAGACCTATCCCCCTCGACGAATCTAGAACCAATTTCCCACTTAACCCTTTGATAAGCAGATCAACTAGGTTCGTTTCCCACTTCACATACTCTAAAAAGAGTACTCTGTTCCTTATTAAGTGTCTCATTGATTCATGTCTTATGTGAATGTGTCTCTTCTTACCATTGTAAGCTTGACTCTTCGCCACACATATCGCTGCTTGTGAATCACACACAAGGACACTAGATGAGTCAGTTTTCCCCATATTGGAATTTCTGCTAAAAATTTCTAAGATATTCAGCTTCTTGCCTAGCTAGGTCAAGACCAATAAACTCTGACTCCATGGTAGGGCGAGTGATACAAGTATGCTTAGTAGACTTCCATGATATCGATGTACCACCTAAGTTCAAGATATACCCACTCGTAGAGCTTACTTCATCATTGTCGGTAACCTAGTTGGCGTCACAATATCTCTCTAAAACAGAAAGAAAGCCAACAAACTCGAGTTGCCAACCGATAGTACCTTTAAGATAGTTTAGTAAGCATATGAGTGGAATCCAATGCTCACCACTAGGATTATGAGTATATCTACTTAACCTACTCACTACATAGACAATATCAGGCCGAGTATAGTTCATTAAGAACATAGGGCTTCCAATAATTCTAGCATACTCTTCTTGGGAAACATTATTTTATTTATTCTTAAAGAGATGTATACTAGAGTCATAAGGAGTTCGAACAGGGTTGACATCAAAACTGTTAAATTTCTTTAACACCTTCTCAATATAACGTGTTTGATTTAAAGAAAATCCCTTTTCAGTTTTGGTAAATTTAACTCCAAGATCATATCAACCTCTCCTAAATCAGTCATCTCAAATTTAGTAGACAAGAAAATTTTCATTTTGTTAATGGAGTCAATGTTAGTACTGAATATCAACAAGTTATCCACATATAAGCTTATGATAAAACAACCAGTCCCAAACATTTTTGAATACACGCATGCATCCTCTCTATTAACAATAAAACCAAAACTCAAAATAGTTTTATGAAATTTCTCGTACCACTGCTTTGGAGCTTGTTTAAGGCCATAAGAGACTTTTTAAGTCTACATACTTTGCCTTCCATACCAAGTGTCTCAAAACCTGGTGGTTGCTCCATATAGATCTCCTCGTCTAGATCTCCATTAAAAATGTAGTCTTTATATCCATTTGATGTACATACAATTTATGAATGGATGCGATCGCAAACAAGGCACGAATCGTTGAGATTTTTGTCACCGAAGAGTACGTATCAAAAAAGTCAATACCAAACTTCTGAGTGAACCCTTTGGCTACTAGTCTTGCCTTATTCTTCTGGATTGACCCATCTAATCTTAGTTTCTTTTTAAAGACCCATTTACTACCGATAGGTTTAGATCCTCTACGCAAGTCAACCAACTCCCAAGTATGATTAGATTTAATTGATTCTAGTGCATCATTAACGACACTTCTCTAAAAACTAGAATCAATTGAACTTATAGCTTTATTATATGTCTTTAGATCCTCATCTAAAAGGAAAGATTGAGCTATAGGTTCAGTTATAGAGTCTAAATCACTAATTTCTGTAATAAATGAAGTTATAAAATATGGTCCAAAGGTAGTATCTACTTTTTTTTTAATTCGTCTAGGCTCTAATTCAAACCCTAGAGTCTCCTTGGCAGGAATACTAGAAGAAGCAGGAGTATGACTTTCTCGTTGTATTTTAACACTTAGTCTAGGTTTCTTAAGAGGAAATGAGTCCTCAAAGAACACAACATCCCTAGATTCAAAAATTGAGAAGTAATTTAAAGACAAACTTATATGCGGCACTATTTGTAGCATACTCTATAAACCCTGCATCAACTGTTTTAGGACAGATAGTGGCCTTTTTAAAGTCAAGAAACCCTATTTTTGCTAGACATCCCCATACTTTTAGGTATTGCAAATTTGGTGTATAACATTTTCACAATTCATATAGAGTACAGTTTAATTTCTTACGAGGCACTCGGTTCAATATATGATCGGCCGAGAGAATGACTTCCCACATATGTTATCAAATAACCCAGAACTTATTAATAAAGAGTTTATCATTTCTTTTAAAGTTTTGTTTTTCCTCTCGGCAATGCCATTCTGTTGAGGAAAATATGGAGCAGAGGTCTCATGTATTATGTCATTCTTCTCACACACCTCTTTAAGGAAATTAGATCCATATTCATTACCCTAATCAGATCTAACACATTTTATTCTCCTATCAAGTTGATTCTCAACTTCTGCCTTATAAATAAGGAAGAAGTTCTCAGCTTCGTCTTTAGTTCTAAGGAGATAAACCTTTGTATATCTAGAGTAATCATCTACAAAGGTGATGTAGTAGTGTTTTCCTCCCTTACTTTCACAGTTTCTAAAGTCTGCTAGATCAGCATGTATAAGTTCTAAAAGTTCAGATCTACATTTAGATATTGTCTTAAAAGTAGGTTTAGTATGCTTAGCTTCTACATAAATTTCACATTTGTTAAAGCTATTACCTTCTAAATTAGGTATTAACTTCATTTTGATGAGTTTTTTTAAGTGATTGTAGGTTCACATGTCCTAATCTAGCATGCCACATATCAAAAGTTTTAATAATATAAGCAAAAGCAGTGGCTTCATTATTCTCATTAAACTAGGTTTTGATTACAAATAAACCATTTTGTAAAAAACTTTTCCCTACATAATCTCTGTTTCGAGAATGTATCAGTTTATCTACTTTGAAAACTAGTTTAACGCCTGCCTTATTCAATAATTCACCGCTAATTAAATTTATACGTAAGGAAGGTACATACAAGACATTACTTAAAGCTAAATTTTTACCCGAGGTCAATTTGAGTAAAACTTTCCCTTTGCCTAGCACGTCTGAGCTGCTGGAGTTCCCCATGTAAACTTGCTCTTCTTTGTCTATAGTTTCTAACTTAGCGAAAAACTCATTTTAGCGCAGAAATGCCCTGAAGCATCCGTGTCAATGACCCACTCGGTGTTGTTCTCCACCAGATTTACTTCTAAAACCACCGCTGCAATGACATCACCGCTATTCTCTGTAAAGTTGATTTGTGGTTGGTTCTGGCTTTGGTAGGCTTTATGTCCAGGCTGCCCACACACATAGCAATTGACCACTTTGCCCTAGGTTTTGTCCTCTCCTAGCTTTTTGAAGTTGGTAGCCTTCTGGGGTTTGGTTTTCTTTTTCTAGTTTGCCTTCTTCTTTGGTTTAAATTTAGAACCTAGGGCACCACCAGATTCAACCAGATTAGCTCTTAAAGAATATTGACTAGAATTGGAAACCTTATCTTTTAGCCGGTCTGCCTCCTCTATCTTCATATGGGCCACTAATTCTAAATTAGTCATATCTCGCTTTTTATGTTTGAGAGAATTACGGTAGTTGGACCAAGACTTGGGCAACTTCTTGATTAGAACATTGGCTTGCAACACCTCTCACATATTTATTCCTTCAGAAAGAATGTCGGACACCAGCTTCTCGTAGTCATGAACTTGATCCATGATTGGCTTTTCGTCCATCATTTGGAATTTTAGCCATTCGCCGACCACATATTTCTTAATTCCTGCATCATCGGCTTCGTATTTCATCTTGAGAGTATCCCAAATCAGTTTGGCACTCTTCTCTTTGTGAAACATATCAAACAGTTTGTTTGACATGCGACTCAACAGATGACCTCGAACCGTCTTGTTGTCCTTCTGGGATTTTTGGTTGGACACTTGAACGGCTGCGAAGTCTTTGTTAGAGATGATGACATCAGCAACATCCAAGATCGGTTGACATGGTTCTGGGTTGATCAACACGTAATCCAGGTCTAATTGTTCAAAGAATATCACAATTCTTTGGGACCATCTTCGGTAGTTGAAACCCTCAAGTGCGTTGAGCTTGGAAAGATCTAGAATAAGGTTGCTCGATTGATTCTTCATTTTGCAGTAAACAATATGCTACTAAATTGTTGGTAAAATACTGCAAAACTAAAGGCATTAGCACTGACTAGGTATGAATAAAAATTAACCGAATAAAATGAATAAAAACCGTGTCGTGGTTAGAACCACTGCCTTAGAAACAGATTCGTCCCAGCTGGTATAGTTGCTACTAAGGCAGATCGTCCCCTGAGGTTAGCATGGACTCTCCGAGAGTTTGAACACCCAAACTTCATAGTGGACTTGGTGGTATTGCTCTTCCCCCAAAAAAACTCAAAAGAATGGCAAAGGGTTGTAGAAAAAAAAAACTTTGCTAAAAAATCAGAGAGAATAGGAAGTGTATTAGGCAATTTGAATTGCATTGGAAGATCAAAAAGGTTTAAAATGCAATGTATTTATATGCTGAGTTTTGAGGATAAAATGGTCCAAATACACTACCGATATTAAAGCCATTAAAATCAATTTTAAATTAATTATAAAACGGGATGAGACTATTAGAATTATGTTGGTAAATGCACCAGTTATGGAACAATAAATCAGTATTTTAAATCATTAACCAGCTAATATACAGTTCGAATTTGAGCCAGAAACTTGTACATATTCATTTCTAAAAAGCAGCAAATTTATGCTGTATTAAACACTAATTAAAATTAGTGGAAATCATGCTTCCAATACAGCAAATAAATTAGATAGATCGAATATTAAAATTCCTCTATAATATTAGAATCGCTTATAAATAGAGAAGAAATGAACCAAGTTTTTTTTTCAGTGTTCAAAACATTTCAAGAAAATTTTTTCCGTATTTTTTGTAAAAAGATAATACGTGCGCGGTACGTGTCAAAGACACGTGTTAGAACGAATGTGGGATTACATGCTCTTACTCCCTTGAACATTACCAACACATCCCTAGACATATATAAGGACGCAAAAAGGGGTAGCCAAATTCTATTCAACTAATTCTGTATGATTTTTTTTTTTCGTATGTATGAAAATTAAAAGACTTTAAGATATTTCTATGTTTAAAATTTAAATGTTAGATTTTTTTGGTAATGGGAGATCATTAGTTACATTGTATGTTCATAATGTTTCAGAGAGAATGCACTGGTAGGGTTTATGACATGATATCGAGACGTGATGACTGTCGATAAGTAATTTATTCGACCGAAATTTGATTTTGTCAAACCATTTCTCAATAATATAAATCCTCTAATTCTTTTTGATATTTCTTTCTATGCCTCACACTAAAAAATTAAAATTAAAGTTTAGGGTTAAAATGTAGGAAAATAAGGATACAGTGTATTTTTAAGTTTTAAAGTTTATGATTTAAGATATAAAAAATATTTTTTTTATTGAGACATAGAAAGAGACACCGTAAAGGGACATGGGATTTTTGTCTATTTCTCAAGCAATTTCCATCATGGGCGGAGGTATTGTAGAAAGTGGGGGTGCAATTGATCCCACTTAATTTGTTGGGTATGAATTTTTAAAGAGCTAATTTAAGTTTTTTTATAAAAAATATTAGATTTGACCCCATTTAATTTGTTGATATATGTGATCAACAATATTTATTATAATAGTATAAGAATCGCCCATACTCCATTCTGACCCCATTATATAAAAATCAGGGCTCCATCGCATCTTTCCTTATACTATCCATACTTTCCAAATTGTCGAAAATGATATAAAAATGTATTTCTGAACTGAGTATCTCATCAACGACAAACCTTTGACGTCTACATTAAACATCGATTTAGCCAACTTATCCACTTTCTGATATGATTTGTTCTGTCTTATAGTTAGGGATGGAGTTAGAATCAAATATCAGGAGAAGTAAAAATCTATTAAGCCTTTAAATTTAAAAATTATGTAACACTTAAAAAATAATATAAAAATAAATAAAAAAGTAAAATAATTTGATGTTATGGGGAATTAAACCCACAACCTAAACTTTGGCTAACTTAAGCCCTACCCAATTGAGCTAAGGTAGCTCTTGTGATTATGCTGCCTCAAAATTCCTTTAAACAATGTTTTGTAGGTCATACCAAAAAAATAATTAAATCCCCAACCCCTCTTAATTGCTTTCTGCTTCGAGAAAGAAAGGGGATCCAGAAGTTTCCCAAAATTTCCCCCTTTTCACCACCAGTCACCGTGTCGATCTCAGCCACCGCTCCGTCATCGCCGTCACTGCCAACACCAGCAGAACCAATGCCTCATTCCGAGCTTAGCCCCGACTGCCACGCGTAGGACCGCTGCTCTGTTCGCCGTAAATGTTCAGTTGAAGCTTCGGCAAACCAAGGGTTTCTTACCCCTTTCGATACATCGCCGTATCCGTCCACTTCAGCCACATGGATAGGACACCACCGGAGTAGCCGAGCTCAGCATGACGAGGCGAATAAAACCCCTCAAATCAACCATTGAACCGGTGCTGGTAGAAGGTTCATCGGAGCTACATCGAACTCGACAATCCAATTCGTTTTTGAGCAAGTTGGTGAGTTATTTGATCGATTTTAAGTTAATTTTTTTGCTATTTTGAGAGTGTTGTTTCTATTCATGCGTTTTCCAGCGTGTTTTTTACCATTCTAGGCCGAGTGTGGAGTGTACGCGTTGTCCATGGCAATTTTAGACCGCCTTGGATGGTGGCCCTTGAACCATGTCGGTCTGGTATTGAATCGGTTTGTCCAGACCCGATTTGAACCGCTCCAACCCAAACCGACCTGACCCGTTGATCCAACTCATCCAAGTTAACTCGTTCGAGCCAACTCACCGAGTCAAATTGCCCGAGTTAACTCAGTAACTGAGTCAACTCGATGATGCCAACGTTAACCAATAACATCATCGTTGACTGATGATGTTAACATGACGTCAGCGTTGACTTTGACCAAAAATTGACTTTCTCCGAAAAGTCATATTTTATGTTTTTGACATCCTGAGATTGTTTTTGAAGTCTATTTCATGAAATTTTAATCCGATAGCCTCCAAATCTGACCCTGAATTCATGAGTGCATGGGTTTAAGTATTCAGTTTAAGAGCAATGTGAATGAGGACAGATTAAGGGTATTGTTTTATTGAAGGTATCCATGTATCTTCATATCCGAGATGTCAAGGGTAGTCGAATTCGGATTCGAGAGTGTTCGAAAGGAGTTTCAAGGGTCGATCGATGTAGCAAGAATTCAAGGTAATACATTACTACCTCTTGCATGCTTTATGGTACATGTGAATATTTGGTTAACACAACTTATGAATAGGGTAAGAGTACTGCCATTTTCGTGTAAATCAAATCGATTTTGGAAATAGGAATGAATATGGTTAAAGTCGTAATACTCAAATCAGATGGCTAATAAATCGTAAGGATATGGAATCCGATAAATAACTAATAAGGCAATTAATCTTTAAACCCGATTGATAGTTTTTAAGGACTCAACGTTTGAAATATTTGGTTATGAAATTACAAAAATACCCTTGTGGTGTAAGTATTACAAAGATACTCTTGACGAATAAATGATCCGAAAATCAATTTTTGATCTGATAAAGCAATTGAATGCATATAAAAATTTGATATAAGTGGGAAATTCTAGTAAAGTGATTCAATCCCATGAATTGAAATACTTGGATTCTCGAATCCTGAATAATCTTCGAAGATAAATTTACAAGAAATTATTCATATGTTTGAAATGATCAAAGTGGTGCAAATTATTGAATTAATTGAAACGGCTGAAATGACTAAATGATTAAAAGTACTGATAAAACCAAATTGATCAGAATGAGAGTAATGACTGAAATCATTGAAGTACCCTCGAGCATTGAATTTAGCAAATTAATTGGAAGAATGTATAAACCCTCGTGATTTGCAATGAATGAAGTATTAGAAAGGACCGAAAGGACCCGAATGATTGAAACACCATCAATTGCTTAAGCGGTTAAAATAGCTCGAGACTTGAGATAAGTGAAACTTTGGGAAATCATGAAATTTCTGATAGAGCCTAAAAGACTGTAATACCCCTATGGGTTTAAAAATTGTCTTATATATATCAGTCGTTATTAATACCGTTACAATAATGGAAGAATATTGCATAAAGACATGTTCAACTGCTCGGGGCCCAATCAATGACGTTTTAGGTGGTGTTCCATTTAATTATATATGACGTTGCTAATACTAACGAATGAACTCTTGAGATGTACCTGTTTACAAGTAGGAGACCATAATATCTTTGAGTTATAGCTAATTGGATGGATATAAAGGTTCGATTAATCACTCAGAATCGTGAACATTGTGAAGTTTTGGATCTACTCATATTAGTAATTTAATTATAGAATCGTCCCTAAGAGCTAAACTAACCATAATACCCTTGTGAGAAAAATAGATTGGAACATTCCTGATATGTTTAAATATCTAAATGAGTTTGATATATCTGAAATCTTTATTGATCTTGATCTTCTAGGAATTTTGAAATATATCCTAATACACTTGAATTCCTACATAATCAAGATGTATCATAATTTCAGAATGCCTTTGAAGTATAACTCTTTAAAACTGGAAGAAGCTGATATTTACCGAATTCCTTTGAATAAGGTTCTTGAATTCTAAAATCAGACTAGAAGGGACTGCAGTTCAGAGTTTTCCTTCTACTTTTAATAAGGACATCAGAGTGATAATTTGGAATCATCTAGTGTGTTCCAAGTATACTTGAAAAATCTTCCTCATTGGAATCCAAGTCTATCTGTTATGTTTTCTAGTGATCAAGTTATTTGAAGCAAAAATATGACTTATAGTTCCTGATACCTGATATCAGTATACCCGATTCATGGGTCTTGATATTCTAGTTCCACTCTTATCTGCGTGTACCATGAATTCCAGACATACTACTGCTAATTACTGAGATGATTGTTACCATTCAAAATTGTTTTACTGGTACTGGATATTGACTTAAGATTGTAGGCTCAGCCCTGATCAAACTGGTAAGTCTGCCCGTATTCGGTTCCTATGCTTCAGCTAGGGTCTGCTCGTATTCGGTTCCTACGCTTCGGCTAGGGTCCGCCCGTATTTGGTTTCTACATTTTAGCTAGGGCCCGCCCATATTCGGTTTCTACGCTTCGGCTAGGGTTCGCCCGTATTAGGTTCCTAGCTTCGGATACGGTAATTTTGCCCGTATTAGGTTCCTAGCTTCGGCTAGGGTAATTCCGCTCGGACCTAATGTATTCCTTAAGATGGTACCTACGCCCAATGGGCTTGGGTTAATGCCTTTATAGATGAAGTTCTGGGGAACTGCATATTGGAGTACAGTTAGAGGGTAGATAAGAATTTAAAACGAACCGTAATTGGAACATGTTGTTACCCAGAACACCGTGATAATTTTATACTCTACCATATACCTGTTTTACCTTATACATGCATGTGTTTACATCATCATTTGGTAGTTTTGTATTACTGAGCTTTCCCAAGCTCATGCTGTTTTTACCATCATAGGTTAGAAGAAATCTACCATGATATAGTTATCGACATCAATGTTTGAAGTTCTCTCAGCGTTTGCTTTTAGAGTACGGTACTGGTACAATTAGTGGGTATGTATATAATGTCTTATTTTATGATAGAGTCTGTAATATACTTATTAAATTTCTGTTTTATGATTTTCTATAATGATGTCCTAACAAAATTTTACTTTACGATTTTAAATGTATTAGAAAGAAAAAAAATTTATTCGGGTTTTACTGTAGGTCGCTCTTGTGACCCTAATGTGACCTCCTAGAATCCCATGTAATGCATAGGTAGGTTTAGGGGGTTATATTTAGCGGTATCAGAGCTTAGAGTTGCACTTTTCTGGGTTAGATCGGCCGATCGTCTGTCTTAGGGTGTCTGGTAAATACATGCCCCTAGATCATTATCGTACTCATCAACGTTGGGCTCTGATGTCAAACCCTTTCTGAAATAAATGTATCTAAGTTTTCTGTCCCTTATGGCCTGAACTCTACTGGCAAAGGATGCCCATGATGTTTGTCTATGTTTCAGATTCACATGATGGATCTAAATTTGGATAAGAATCTGAAATAGTTGAGGTCTAGGAGAATTAATGATTTGGTTCGCAATGAGAATGAATGATCAAGTCTGTGAAATGATGAAGTATGATGATTATGGTAAAGATTTAGAGTTGAGTCTGATTTGGTCATGGAAATCGTAAATTCAGAATCCGTTACATGTTAAGCTCCGTACCGTTATGATTTGACCATAATGTGATTATCTGTGAAAAGCTTCTCTACCAATACCAAGTTATTTATACAAGATGTTTGTGTGTTTAGCAAAAGCCTAGATTTTGATGTGATTCTAATATCCAAAAGAAACAATTACATTCGGATGTTGCACTAGTAGTTATAGCAGGACATCGCTGCTCGTCTATTCTGTTATAGCTTGAAATGACTCATGGGTGGATGTAGGAGTAAATTACTATAAACCACGTTGCTGGAATATCTCTGACTTTTTGTAAAAAGGATTCTGCCTGAGTGATCGTTGAACGACTCGAAAAATTGGCCATGTTATGTGATTCAGAGAATTGATAGGCTGTACGGAGTACCTTTATATAATATATTTCTGATTAAGATTTGTGGTCAACCTTCTATTCTAAAATGCTTTGCATAAGGTTTTGAGTGTATGACCGAACTTCAGTGCAAATTCCTGTCTACAAATTGATGTCCAGTCTGATAAAGTAATTCAGATTTTGGGAGATAAACTTCAAGGTATGTGATTGACTTTCGTGATAGTTGGGAAAGTTCCCTCCCCTAACAAAGTATATTTATATTACGGCTACCAGGCAAGTGTATGCGTGACGCTCTGTAGGGTCTCGTATGATGGTAGATACTGTATTCTGATCAGTTGGTCTAAGATGTATGATGGACTATATTGATCTGTGACCTTCTGAGAAAGTCTTGAGAATCATACTCTGATGAGTGAGTTTCAATAGGAGAATGGATAGGAAGGCAGTTTTTGCATATCTCCGATTTTGGTAAATTTCAAGGCCAAAATTTATTTTCAGAGGGGGAAAGTTGTAACACTTAAAAAAGAATTAATATAAAAATAAATAAAAAAGTAAAGTAAAAGGATTTGCGGTTATGGGGAATTGAACCTATGACCTAAGCTTTGGCTAACTTAAGCCTTAACCAACTGAGCTAAGGTAGCTCTTATGATTATGCTGCCTCAAAATTCCTTTAAACAATGTTTTGTAGGTCATACAAAAAAATAATTAAATCCCCAACCCCTGTTAATTGTTTTCTTCTTCGAGAAAGAAAGGAGATCTAGAAGCTTCCCAAAATCCCTCTTTTCACCATTGGTCACCGTGCTGATCTCGGCCACCGCTCTGTCGTCACTGTCACTGCCAACACCAGCAGAACCGACGCCTCATTTTGAGCTTAGCCCCAACCGCCACGCGCAGGACCGCTGCTCTGTTCTCCGTAAATGTTCGGTTGTAGATTCAGCAAACCAATGGTTTCTCACCCTTTTCTGTATATCGTCGTATCCGGCCTCTTCAGCCACCAGGATGAGACACCACCGAAGTAGCCAAGATCAGCGTGATAAGGTAAATAAAACCCCTCAAATCAACCGTCGAATTGATTCTGGTAGAAGGTTCATCGGAGCTACGTCGAACCCGGCAATACATTTTATTTTTGGGTAAGTTGGTGAGTTATTTGACCGATTTTAAGTTAATTTTTTTGGCTATTTTAAGAGTGTTGTTGCCATTCATGCATTTTTCGACGTGTTTACGACCATTCTGGGCTGCGTGTGGAGTGCACGTACCGTCCAAGACGATTTTTGGTCGCCTTAGACGATGACCCTTGAACGGGCTGGTCTGGTATTAAATCAGTTTACCCAGACCCAATTTGAACCACTCCAACTCGTTTGAGTCAATTCACTGAGTCAAATCGCTCGAGTTAACTCAATAACCGAGTCAACTCGTTGATGTCAATGTTGACTAATGACGTCAGCTTTGACTGCTGATGTCAACATTAACTGCTGACTTCAGCATGACATCAGCGTTGACTTTGACCAAAAGTTGATTTTCTCTAAAAAGTCATATTTTATGTTTTTTGACATCCTGAGTTCGTTTTTGAAGTCTGTTTCGTGAAATTCTAACCATACAGCCTCCAAATCTTATCTTGAATTCGTGAGTGCATGGGTTTAAGTATTCAGTTTAAGAACAATATGAACGAGGACTGATTATTGGTATTGTTTTATTGAAGGTATCCATGTATCTTCGTATCCGAGATGTCGAGGAACGTCGAATTTTGGTTCGAGAGTGTTCAAAAGGCGTTTCAAGGGTCGATCGATGTAGCAAGGATTCAAGGTAATACATTACTACCTCTTGCATGCTTTATGGCACATGTGAGTATTTGGTTAACACAATTTATGAATACGGTAAGAGTACTGTTATTTTTGCGTAAATCAAACCGATTTTGGATATAGGAATGAATCTGCTTATAGTCATAATACTCAAATCAAATGGCTAATAAATTGAAAGGATATGGAATCCGATAAATAACTAATTAGGCAATTAATCTCCAAACCCGATTAATAGTGTTTAAGGACTCAACGTCTGAAATATTTGGTTACGAAATTATGAAAATACCCTTGAGGTGTAAGGATTACAAAGTTACTCTTGACAAAGAAATAATCCGAAAATCTATTTCTGATCTGATAAAGCAATTGAATGCATATAAAAATTTGATCTAACTGGGAAATTCTAGTAACGTGATTCAAGCCCGTGAGTTGACGAAATACTTGGATTCCTAAATTCTGAATAATCTCTGAAGATAAATTTACAAGAAATTATTCGTATGTCTGGAATTATCAAAGTGGTGCAAATTATTGATTTGATTGAAACGACTGAAATGACTAAAGGATTGAAAGTATTGATAGGACCAAATTGATCATAATAGGAGTAATGACCGAAATCATTGAAGTACCCTCGGACATTGAATTTAGCAAATTAATTGGAAGAATGGATAGACCCTTGAGATTTGAAATGAATGAAGTATTATAAAGTACTGAAAGGACCCGAATGATTGAAACACCATCGATTGCTTAAGCGGTTAAAATATCTCGAGACTTGCGATAAGTGAAACTTTGGGAAATCATAAAATTTCTGATAGAGCCTAAAAGGCTGTAATACCCCTATGGGTTTAAAAATTGTCTTATATATATATATATATACCAGTCGTTATTAATATTGTTCAATAATGGAAGAATATTGCATAAATACATGTTCAACTTCTCGGGGCCCAATCAATGACATTTTAGGTGGTGTTCCATTTAATTATATGACGTTGCTATTACTAATGAATGAACTCTTAAGATGTACCTGTTTACAAGCGGGGGACCATAATATCTTTGAGTTATAGCTATTGGATGAATATGAAGATTCAATTAATCTGTAATACCCCAATATTAGCTTAGTGACTAAAATGCAAGGAATTAAAAGTTAGTGGTTTTAGTCAGTGACTAAAACGTAAAATTTTAAAGTTTGGTGGCCAAAGTAAAAAGATGGGAAAAGTTCAGGGACCAACATGGTAATTTTTCCAATAAGTTATTCTATTCAGTATAAGTGTGAATCATATCGAATTAAGTATCTTGATGTCGGTTTTTAAAATTAAGAACCGGAAAAAGGTACTAAAATTGAGTCGAATAGAATTATTAAGCGTGCTCAGGTCAGGGAAATTTATGATGGGTGACCTATGGGAAGGTACCATAAAAGTGTTTTTGATCAGTATTTTGTACTCAGTAAGAGTAGAGAATATTTGTATGGATCATTGATAAAGGAATTTTAAGAGAATTTTAATTTATGGAGATATTCGATAATTATCGGAATAATAGACTGATTTAGGAAAATTCAGTCTAAGTTTTTGGAAAGGAAGTTTTTATGAAATAAAATAGTTTATTTCTCGAATATGAAATATGGAATTTTTGGAATAAATCCGATAGTTCGGTAAAGAATAAATCGTAGTAGAAGAATTTTATAAATATAGGGAAATCGGATCAAATCAAAATTTTAGAGATTGATCCAAAATGCTATGGAAAAGTTTTGGAATATTCTATTATGGTTTGGTTGGATTTCAATTAGACTTGGTTGGATTTCAACTAGAATGGTTGGATATTTTCTAGAATAACAAACTAGTAAATAAAGAATTAATTAGAGGATAAAAGAGACCTTTCACTCTTATTTTATTAAAGTAATTGATTATTTTTTATAAGAATAAATAGGTGTAGAGATGTGGTTGGTCATAATTCAAGGCTTTAATAGTCTTTTGACTATCAAGATTTTATATTAATTAAATTGGGTGAATATTATGCCATTTGGCATAATTAAAGATCAAAATTTGGCAAAAATCATCTTCATCTTTCCTCCAAGCTACCGCAAGCTTCATCTAGGTAAGGGGGAAATTTTGATTCAATTTTTAAGCTTCTAGAGTTAGATTTGAGCTAGAGACATGAAACAAGAAAATAATCTCCATGAAATTCTCTATCTTTTGGTATAATTTTTACTTAGTTTCCATGTCTCTAAGGTTGAGTTTGGTAATTAGGGTTGATGAAGAGCATGATGGAATTTTGAGTTTTAATGGTTTTTCATGTTGGAAACATGCTTGTGGTGTTGTTTCTATTGTTTAAATGTTGAAAGTTTCATGGAAAACCTAGTAGTGACTGTAATCACTCATTTTGACCGGGTTTTAGCCTTATTAGTGTTATTATAATAGTAAAATTATTAATATAAAAAATCAAAAAAATTAAAAAAATAATAATAAAAATTAAAAAAAAAAGAAATTTGAGTGGCTCTGCAAAGGCCACGTCACCCCAATTACCCACCCCATGCCTATAAATACAAGGCATGGGGGCAGGGGAAATTCACGCCCAAAAATTGAAGGGGAATTGGCACGCCAATTGGCTTGCACGCCAAAATTGCCAAATTGGCAAAACAATTTGGCACCCCAAATCGTGGGGCATGGCCGGCCGCAAGGCTGGCCGGGGTTGGGGGCAGTGCCCTCGGCCCTAGTTGGTTCGATCCAACTTTCGATCGGGGTCCTATTTTGAATCCGATTTAGTTAATATTTTTGGAGGGGTCGTGATAGATCTCGGTGGGGTTCAGTTAGGGTTCCTTATTCGAGCTCCTAGTTAGGTATATTTTCTTCCCTTTTTTATTAGTGTTGTAATTTTTATAATTTAATGAAGTATTAGTTATTTTAAAATTGTAGTCTTATTTTTTAGTTTGTATGTTTATGTTTTAGATTAGTATTTAATATGTTTTAAATTTGTGTTTTATATTAATATTATATTTATGTTAGATATGTTTTTATTTATGAGTTAGATTAATATTTATGTATGTATGTTTTAGATTAATATTTTATTAGATTAGTATTTTATTATGTTAATATTTATTTGTATTGTATTTAAATTATTTGTCATGTTTTATATTTTGCTCACTAAGTTTGCATAATGGAATATATAAATTGTCAATGCGGTGTCCTTTTATCCGAGCGTAAACGGGGCCAATATCAGGCGTAGTGATAGTGGTTAGGCGTTTACCCTCGGATAACGGGGCCTTTAAAATTTATTCGCAATTATAACCGAATTTTAAACTAATCGTCACTTTAACCCGGAAAATTCAATATTAATAAATCGGTAATTATTAAAGTACCAATTTTGGGCGGTGTGGGGGGTGCTAATCCTTCCCCATCCGTAACCGACTCCCGAACTCAAAGTTTTTCGAATCTCTAGTTTTATGGTGTCCGGCCTACCTAAGTGGCCGGTGGCGACTCTATTTTTTTAAAATGCGGTTTTTTTTAAAACCCCACGGAATAAATATTTTATATCCAAAAAATCACAAACACCTTTCAAAAACACTTCGAAAACCACGTTTTTTTAGCGATAACAAAAAAGGGACATCGCTACAGATGGCGACTCCGCTGGGGAAATTTTTTGTTTTTTTTTCAAAAAAACAAATGAGAGTCAAGCTTTTAAAATAATTACCGCTTTACTAATATTGGAAGTTCCGGATTAAAGTGACTATTAAATTAACATTTGGTCATAATTGCGCGTTTATTTTAACGCATTTAAAATATGGCATATAAACCTATTTTTTTTAAGTGGGGGGAAAATGCTAATGCTTTCGTGGAGATATCGTTCTCCCGTATGGGCCTAGCAAGTACCTTCGGGGCTCGAGTACCTTATGCTTTCGTAAGGATATCGTTCCTTCGTACGGGCATAAGCGAATGGGTCCCCCTGAATTGAACCCGGTTGAAAGGAGCCTATAATGGGTGATGATCGGGGGCCTTGCTACCCTTAGTAGGGGACAGCAAGGACAATTTGAGTACCTCCTAGCACCAACACTGCATGTAGAGAACATAGAAACCCACCTTGTTAGAGCCATGCGGATAACCTTAGGTGTTTTGGACTAGATAAATAAGGTCGTTTTGTTTATTTACCTTATTTAATTTGTCATTTTATTTATGTATTTATTATTTTTATCCAGTACTAACTCATTTCTTTTTGTGTTTTATTTTATTTTTACACATATTTTTGTTGCATTATCATTGCAGCCACATTACATAGAGGCGTTGATTCAAGTGGTTTGCCCGATTAGAAAATCTTTCATCATGGAAAAAAGGTGTCTTAGGAAGGATGGCATCGATCCAGTTGTATGACATTGGTCAGAGATTAATCAACAGATCCGAGGTAACGATTTGCCGAACAAGCGTGTAGTGCCAAAGTATACACACGAGACCCTGATGGTGGACATACAACGAGCTACAAGGTGTGTGAATGACTTAGCTATCGAAGTCGCGACTCTCCGACCTTTCGTAACCCCGGACATGGAAGAAACACCAAGGTTTATCAAGTTGCTAAGAGCTGTCGAGGAGCTAGGAGGTAGAGCTAGGGATTATGTGTAGAACTTTATTTTGTAATTAAGACTTTGTAATAGACTCTTTTTGTAATAGGGACCCCTTTTGTAATATGGATCTTTTTTGTAACTGGACCCTTTAATTCCCATGAAAGTCGTTCGAAAGGGTGATTACCAGCGGAATCAACGCCTTTATTTGCATTCATGTTGCATATCATGACATGGTGTTGATTCAAGAACAGTTCATTAAAAGGCTTTCAAAAATAGAAAAAGTTTGCTTTGCCGGGAACGATAATATTACAGTATCAAGTTAGGCCGAGCAAAGACCAATCACGAAAGAAGACGACACGACAATAAGGCACGTGCGACGCAGAAGATTCAGTCAGGGCCGCAGAACCCCAATTTTAAATCTTCACATTTGACCATTTTTAAAATTCTCAGATTTTAATTTAACTCATTAAAAAAAATTGAAAATATTATTATTTTGCTTTGAAACTTCTTTTCTCATAAAACTTTCAGAATAATAATAATAACAAAAAGAAACCTAAAAGTTTCATTTTTAAGTAAGTTAAAATTTTTGATAATAAAAATGGGGAAATTTTTAAACCAAATGATCTTTGAGAATTTTAATTTAAACCCTAATTTTTTTAAAGTACTCCCTTAGGACCGATAGAATCCATCCCTGTTTAGACGTATTATTCGTTTGCACCCAGAAAATATCTTATCTGCATTATGCCTGCACTTGTTGATGTTATTTTTAGAAGCCACAAAAATAAAGATCATGACGTCATGAGTCCATAGAATAGAATAAGAAGAGAAGATGAAGTCATCCATCATCCTGAAGGTGACGTCGAGACGTGGAGCACAGGTTTTGCTTCCCGAAGTCAAGATCTCCAGAAGGAAGCTAACTGTCACCTGTAATTCATTATTAGTTTCTTGCAACCAGACATTTTTCTATTGATTGAAAGTCTTTTAAGGACTGTTCGAGAATCAACACCGCATTTGCATTCATGCATTGCATTGCATTGCATTACATTGTACAATCATGACATATTTTACATAACACTATCACTACCTTGCATAAAATTTTTGGGGGGTAATCCAAAGAACAATTAGAGTTTTATCGTGAATAAAAGAATTGAACACACTCAAAAATCAAGATTCGAGCAGTTAAAAGATGGACTCGAGAGAAAAAGAGAGAAAAAGAAGTTTGATGCCTTTAATACAAGAAAACTCTGTTTGAACCCTGATTTGGTCGTTCCTACGGATTTCAAAGACTTCAAATTTGCGCATGATAACGGAACAAGATGCCCCAAGATTCACGTGACCATATTCTGCAAAAAAAATGGAGGGCTACATTGAAAAATTACCGATCCACTACTTCCCCGACAGTCTAGCAAAAAAAATGGAGGGCTACATTGATGCTTTGGACCTAGCACTAAGTCGTCGGTATCTCTAGGGTACGAAGATGAAACCTGATGAAAGCTTCAAGGAATGTGCTTTGAGGTGTCTGTGTTTAGCGACCCAAGTGCAGCCTCCCGTAGATGAAGAGAAAATTGACTTCTATGCCACCTTTCATATTTCTTCTTTAATAAGATGCTCGAGAAAATGAAAGCCAGCTTTGAGGACTTCATGACAGTCAGAGAGAATCGAACATGCACTCCAGGACCTAAGTTTAAAGACCAGACCTGCCTAGGAGCAGAAGGAAACAAAGAGATAAATGGGTACCACTTTCAAAACATTGAGGCGATGAGGCATGACACTAAGAAATTTGGGGTCGTTAAAAAAATCAAAAAGCTGGTCGATGAGGGAGTCATGACGAGAGAATTGATCCAGCGGTGGAAAAACAAGAGAAGAGGCAAGCCTACACTACCTTGGAAGGGGCATAATGAGTTAGTACCCTGGAGATAATCCAAAGGTCCCTACGGTTTTCTCATCATTTCACAAAGAAATTCTCAACAAAAAAATCATGGTTTATTAGAATTAAAAATCACATTTCCATTTAGAAAAGCATTTTTACATTCTTGATTCTTTAAACATTTTATTTTTATGGGGTAGTTTTCCCATATGCATATACATGCATTTTTAATGGACGTATGTATATATCATTTCTATACCAGGTCCTCGAATTTTGAATGCAACAGTACATTTGCTTCAAACCCAAAGATCAACTCTAAGTTGCATATATTTAGAAGAGATTGAATGTTGTGGTGATACTGTAAATGTGAGTATCTGGGAGTTTACTTAGGCCAACAGAGGAACAAAAGCGAGTGTTTAGACAATGGGCAGTTCCCATTTTAAGAATTTATCTTCTCAGGCACTTTCGTTTAAGATCCTTGAAATGAAAGTTGACCCTAAACCTCTACCCCCTAAAGGCATTCTCAGGACATTTGTGAATATGACAACGAATTTTGTTCTTTTACTTTACCAGAAGACACAGATGAGACCATACAGATTGGATACGAAGATCAGAAAATCATCAGAAGAAAGTGGTTGAAAACATGGATATGTCCAAACGAAAAGCCAAAAAGAAGATAAATGGTAATTAGAAGGCTGAAGCAATCCAGATCGAGTAAATATCAGAAGAGCTGCAGAGAGCAATTAACTCCGAGCGGAAGATCGCATCAATACCCAGTATAGATCCGTGTTGATTCAAGGATACATTCATAGACTCGAATAAGAAAAAAGAGATTCAATGCTAAAAACCTAGAATGAACAGTCTAAAAAAAAGAGAAAAAAGAAAAAGAAAGAAAGAAAGAATACAATCTATGTTTCACACACAGATCAAACAATACAAGAACGAGACTTCAACTATGAGCAAAAGACAGAAGGAATCCATATTTCAAGTAAACATTAGTTTTGAAAATTAGTATAGAAGCTCGAATTGAAGCCAAGTCAAGACAAGTCGGCCCGAAGATTGCCAATTTTGAAAAAGGAAATGACCTCAAGGGTGAAAACCCAAAAATGGGCAGTCTAGAGTGATCCTAAAAATGAAGAAAAAGAGTAGTCTACCTGAGCCTCCTGGCATCAATATCCAACCAAAACACACTGAAGGAAGTGACCTCTAGGGTGAAAACCCAAAAATGGGCAGTCTAGAGCGATCCAAGAGAAAAAGTGAAAAAGAAAAAAGAAAAAAGAGAGAAAAAAGAAAGCAAGAATAACATTTCATCTGGGCGTGCCAATCATAAGAATTCCCAGAAATGTATTCGTAGTCCTTCAAGAAATCTTAGTTCCGATGAGTTTTGGAGGATCAAACATTCTTGAACAGAAAATGAACATCAGTATATAGCCAGAATGCAAGGCATCATACAATAAAAAGAAAGGAAATGAACTCTAGGGTGAAAACCCGAAAACGGGCAGTCTAGAGTGATCCAAAAAAGAGAAGGAATAATGGGCATATCCAAGTTACACAAGTACAGAAATACTGTTTCACTTAACCATAAACCAAAGGCCTACATTACAAGCCCCAAAGACCATTCTGGTCATCCATAGATATCCAAGTTGAATGAGAATATCTTCAGATTCCATTCTGCCTATAAGGGTTAACTTTTCTTCAAGGAACGTCAAACTTCGAAGTGCTTGATCGACACCCAAATGAGAGAAGAATGGGGCATGGTGAGATAGTGAGATTAAGAGAGCCACCTTAAACGGGGTAGAAACTAGGTAGAGTTGTTCCTCTCAAAAGCCTATTAGACCAGAAGAAACTATACATTGGCGTATATCTCCACAATGGTCAAGATCTTCTAAATAGGCGCTTCATTAGAGTTGATCTCTGGCAACTTGAAGTAGATGCGCTATGGTGTTCGATATTTCGGGGGCAAACATGTTTTAAAAGGTTTGACATTTTCTCCCAAAGTTTTGATGTTTACCATTTCCCCCAAACATTAGTTTTTAAAAATGTTTGGCAATACACGTCGAGTTTTGTTTTCTCCAAGCATTATTTTATAAAAAATGTTTGGTCCTTAAAAATAAAGAAAAATATGTTTACCATTTGTTCCAAACAATGTTTGGTATCCCGTCCAAGTTGTGATTTTCAAAATGACTGTTATCTTTTCAAGCAATCATTATTTTTTGAAATATACACAAGTAAATTGCCTTTTACTTTACTTTAAAAATGAATGATGATGAGATTTAAAGCATAGGGACCGAGAGTTAGTTCCCGTCGAAGTGCTACGAGAAGATCAAGGATGAGCTCAGGGGATGGAAGCATTTTGGCTTACCCTGGTGACTAGAAATAGATCAAGGCTCTATAGGATGGGCCAGAAAATTCAAAGCAGTGGAGCCCGTGGTTGAATGGGGCAACGCCAAGCCAAGAAGATGACAAGGGTTCTTATAAGAATAATATAAGAACCAGAAGATCATTTATGAAGACGGGTGATAACCCTAAAGACAAGAAAGCCTTCCGCACAAAAGGTTTAAAAGCATGTTCAAATGAGGATTTAAGAGCATACAGTAAAGCAGTAAAGAGATGAAGAGATCTGAGGAACGACCTTTCAGGGTGTAAGACTTTAGAACAAAAAGGCTAAAAGAAAAAGAGAGAAAGAGAGAGAAAAAGTGAAAAAAGAAAAAAAAAGAAGAAAAGAAAAAGAAAATGAGAAGAAAAAAGAAAAAGAAAAGAAAGAAACCATTACATTGCATGCATCATATAGATAGGGGCTTGTCAATTTTTGCTTATTTTGGACAGGTACCTGAAGAATTATCAAAGAACATTAAGAAGTGGATTTCATTGAAGAAGTTTTGGCGGCCATTTTCGGCGTGAGTCCCTAAATCTGAAGAAGTTTTGGCGGCCATTTTCGGCGTGAGTCCCTAAATTGAAGAAAGTTTTGGCAGCCACCTTTGGATTGAGTCCCTAAAGTTTGAAGAAAGTTTTGGCAGCCACCTTCGGCGTGAGTCCCTAAAGTTTGAAGAAAGTTTTGGCGGCCATTTTCGACGTGAGTCCCTAAATTTGAAGAAGTTTTGGCCGCCATTTTTGGCGTGAGTCCCTAAATTTGAAGAAGTTTTGGCGGCCATCTTCGGCGTGAGTCCCTAAAGTTTGAAGAAAGTTTTGGCAGCCACCTTCGGCGTGAGTCCCTAAATTGAATAAAGTTTTGGCAGCCACCTTCGGCGTGAGTCCCTAAAGTTTGAAGAAAGTTTTGGCAGCTACCTTCGGCGTGAGTCCCTAAAGTTTAAAGAAAGTTTTGGCGGCCATTTTCGGCGTGAGTCCCTAAATTTGAAGAAGTTTTGGCAGCCACCTTCGGCGTGAGTCCCTAAAATTTGAAGATCGGTAGCCATCGTGGTGTGAATCCCAAATTCGAAGATAAAGGTTCTATATAGGAAGGGCCTATATTTTCAAGCTCCAGAGAGAGGTTCTATATAGGAAGAATCTGTCGCTCCGAGGCTTCAGAAGCTAAAAGTTCTATATAGGAAGGACTTACAGCTCCAGGGTGAAGACTAGCAGTTCTATATAGCAAGAACTCCCAGTCGAAGGAATTCACCCATGATACACAAGGTTTTATATAGGAGAAACCAGCGTTGAAGGCGAAGAGTTCTATATAGAAAGGGCTCCGAGCTTTATTGTCTTAGAGTAAAAGATTCTATATAGGAAGAATCCGTAGCTCCAAGATTTCAGAAGCTAAAAGTTCTATATAGGAAGGACTTACAGCTCCATGGTGAAGACTAGCAGTTCTATATAGGAAGAACTCCCAGTCGAAGGAATTCACCCATGATACACAAGGTTTTATATAGGGAAAACCTGTTGTGTCGAAAGCAAAGAGTTCTATATAGGAAGGGCTCCGAGCTTTATTGTCTTAGGGTGAAAGGTTCTATATAGGAAGAACCTGTAGCTCTGAGATTTCAGACGCCAAAAGTTCTATATAGGAAGGACTGACGGCTCCAGGGTTTGAAGACTAGCAGTTCTATATAGGAGGAACTCCCAGTCGGAAGAATCCATCAGCGAAGCAGAAGGTTTTATATAGGAGAAACCAGCGTTAAGGCGAAGAGTTCTATATAGGAAGGACTCCAAGCTGCACCGTCTCAGAATGAAAAGTTCTATATAGGAAGGACTGACAGCTCCAGGGTTTGAAGACTAGCAGTTCTATATAGGAGGAACTCCCAGTCGGAAGAATCCATCAGCGACGCAGAAGGTTTTATATAGGAGAAACCAACGTTGAAGGTGAAGAGTTCTATATAGGAAGGACTCCAAGCTGCACCGTCTCAGAATGAAAGGTTCTATATAGGAGGGACTCATAACTCGAGGCTTCAGAGTGAAGGGTTCTATGTAGAAAGAGCCTATAACTCCAAGATCGGAAGGTGACGAAGCTCTATATAGGAAGAACTTACGAGCCTGAAGATTCAGCTAAGGAAGAGCGGATAGTTCCAGAAGAACACGTGATTCCGAAGCCAAAGACGAGAAAGTAGGTCAAAATGAGTGCTTTTGATCTTTGCTTTGTCCTCGTTTCACAAGAACAAGCAAAGAGGGGCAACTGTAATCACTCATTTTTGACCGGGTTTTAGTGTTATTATAATAGTAAAATTATTAATATAAAAAATCAAAAAAATTAAAAAATTAATAAAAAAGAAATTTGAGTGGCTCTGTAAAGGCCACATCACCCCAATTACCCACCCCATGCCTATAAATACAAGGCATGGGGGCAGGGGAAATTCACGCCCAAAAATTGAAGGGGAATTGGCACTCCAATTGGCTTGCACGCCAAAATTGCCAAATTGGCAAAACAATTTGGCACCCCAAATCGTGGGGCATGGCCGGCCGCAAGGCTGGCCGGGGTTGGGGGCAGTGCCCTCGGCCCTAGTTGGTTCGATCCAACATTCGATCAGGGTCCTATTTTGGATCCGATTTAGTTAATATTTTTGGAGGGATCACGGTAGATCTCGGTGGGGTTCAGTCAAGGTTCCTTATTCGAGCTCCTAATTAGGTATATTTTCTTCCCTTTTTTATTAGTGTTGTAATTTTTATAATTTAATGAAGTATTAGTTATTTTAAAATTGTAGTCTTATTTTTTAGTTTGTATGTTTATGTTTTAGATTAGTATTTAATATGTTTTAAATTTGTGTTTTATATTAATATTTTATTTATGTTAGATATGTTTTTATTTATGAGTTAGATTAATATTTATGTATGTATGTTTTAGATTAATATTTTATTAGATTAGTATTTTATTATGTTAATATTTATTTGTATTGTATTGAAATTATTTGTCATGTTTTATATTTTCCTCACTAAGTTTGCATAATGGAATATATAAATTGTCAATGCGGTGTCCTTTTATCCGAGCGTAAACGGGGCCAGTATCATGCGTAGTGATAGTGGTTAGGCGTTTACCCTCGGATAACGGGGCCTTTAAAATTTATTCGCAATTATAACCGAATTTTAAACTAATCGTCACTTTAACCCGGAAAATTCAATATTAATAAATCGGTAATTATTAAAGTACCAATTTTGGGCGGTGTGGGGGTGCTAATCCTTCCCCATCCATAACCGACTCCCGAACTCAAAGTTTTTCGAATCTCTGGTTTTATGGTGTCCGGCCTACCTAAGTGGCCGGTGGCGACTCCATTTTTTTTAAAATGCAGTTTTTTTAAAACCCCACGGAATAAATATTTTATATCCAAAAAATCACGAACACCTTTCAAAAACACTTCGAAAACCACGTTTTTTAGCGATAACAAAAAAGGGACATCGCTACAGTGACTATTCGGCTACCATGGAAAAATTAAGGGAAATTATGGAAAAAATTTGTTTGATGTTGGAAATGATGAGAATGATGTTAGATTAGTATGATTTTGATGTTAGGATGAAGAAATACCTATGTTCTTGAATTATGGAAAAAGAATTAGGGTCTGAGCCAACTTTGGAAATTTAAGGTGTTAATGAAGGAAGAATGGTTAAATATGATGATATAAGTGGTTTGGAATGAAAATCCCTAATTATTTGACATTATGACCAAATTGTAATTTTTGAAAAGTTTAGGGATTTGATTGTTGAACTTGTTTTTGAAGAATATTGGGTTGAAAAATCAAGTTAAATGATTTGGAGGTTGATTTTGAAGTTTATTCTAACTTTTGGACCATTTTGTGAATTTCAGAAAATTCAAGGACCATTATGTTAATTTTTAAAGTTTGGATCCTAAAGTGTGAATGGTGAGAATTGTAAGGATTTGGCTTGAAAATGATGCTTGAAAGCTTAAAAGTGTCCTTAGGGACTAAAATGTAAATTTTGGGAAAAGTTGGAAATTTAAAGAATAGTTTAAGAAATATTGGTTCGAATATGGAAATTTTATCGGAACAATTTTTGTAAATAATGGATAGTTATTCATTTACTTTCCATTATTTTATATAGATTGAGTATGTTCTAACATATGCTTTGAAATGGTATATGTTATTTTCATCTAGATACCGATAAAGATCAAGGTCGTACTAATAGACCGGGAAAAGAAAAAGTTCGAGACTAATCGAATAGTAAAAAGGGGCATTACAAGGCAAAGGTGAGTGCATATATGCTTTTAGCATGGTACTTTATTATAATGATTTACAGATTATGGTAGTATACCATGAATATTATAAAGCATATTTGGGTATGAACTGCTCCAATATAAAATGTTTTACGTGATGTATGTATGGATATTGTGTTATTTGCCCTTGGTAATGTAACAATATATTATTCGATTACGGATTAGGTGATTTAAAGGCATCATCAATCATATAAGTTGGTTAGTTGGTTTAAAGGCACCATCAACCGTATAAGTTGGTCAGTTGGTTTAAAGGCACCATCAACCATATAAAGCATTCTATGAGTTAATGACACTTGAAGAGTATTATAAGGTTATTGACACTTCAATGTGTATCATAAAGTTATTGGCACTTTAAAGTGTCATATATGTTATAGACACTTTATTGTGTCTGCAAGCAATAAAGAATAGTACTTTTAAAGTACTTAATATTTACCTTGGGTTATATTCTGATATTACGAAGTATGTATTTTTTTATTTATAAATATCAGGTTTTTGGAAAGTATCATGCATTATAAAGATTTTATATATGTTACTTATTTATGTCTTACTAAGTTATACTTAGCGTGTATTTCTGTAATACGCGTAGGTAAACTGGAGTAGGATTGGGCAGAGCTGTTGCATCAAATCTTTTGTGAAGACATAAAGTTAACAGGTTATTTTTAGTACTTGTGACATCCTGGTTTTATATGTGAATAGTGGCATGTACGAAATAACCTGTTGAATTTGTTAAAAGATAAAACTGGCCTGCCTTGTAATTATTTCGTTTATGTATAATGAATAGTATGTGATATGTATAACTTCTGCGTTTTTATGTTAGAACTTAGTTTTAATGTTATTGTTATCCATAAGATAATTGAAATTTTGAAATATCCCTGATTCTTAAGGTAAAATATTTTTTAATTTACTGTGACATTTTCGACTCGTGTTCGGTGTACGAATACGGGAATGGGGTGTTACATAATCACTCAAGATCGCGAACATTGTGAAGTTTTGGATCTACTCCTATTGGGAATTTAATTACAAAATTGCCTCTAAGAGATAAAATGACCAGAATACCCTTGTGAGAAAAATAGATTGGAACACTCCTGAAATGTTTAAATCTCTAAATGAGTTTGATATATCTAAAAACTTTATTGATCTTGATCTTCTAGGAATTTTGAAATATATTCTAATACACTTGAATTCCTGCATAATCAAGATGTATCATAATTTCAGAATGCCTTTGAAGTACAACTCTTTAAAACTTGGAAGAAGTCGATATTTACCGAATTCCTTTGAATAAGGTTCTTGAATTCTGAAATCAGACTAGAAGGGACTATAGTTTAGAGTTTTCCTTATACTTTTAATAAGGACGTCAAAGTGATAATTTGGAATCATCCAGTTTGTTCCAAGTATACTTGAAAAAACTTCCTAATTGGAATCCAAGTCTATCTGTTATGTTTTCTAGTGATCAAGTTATTTGAAGCAAAAATATGACTTATGGTTCCTGATACCTGATATCAATATACCTGATTCATGGGTCTTGATATTGCAGTTCCACTCTCATCTGCGTGTATCATGAATTCCTGACATACTACTGCTAATTACTGAGATATTTGTTACCATTCAAAATTGTTTTACTGGGTACTGGATATTGACTTAAGATTGTAGGCTCAGACGCTTCGGCTAGGGACCGCCCGTATTCGGTTCTTATGCTTCGGCTAGGTTCTGCTCGTATTCAGTTCCCACGCTTCGGCTAGGGTCCGCCCGTATTAGGTTCCTAGCTTCGGCTAGGGTAATTCTGCCTGGACCTAAGGTATTCCCTTAGGATGGTACCTACGCCTAATAGGCCTGGGTTAATGCCTTTATAGATGTAGTTCTAGGGAACTGCATATTGGAGTACAGTTGGAGGGTAGATAAGAATTTAAAACGAACTGTAATTGGAACCTGTTGTTACCCGGAACACCGTGATAGTTTTATACTCTACCATATACTTGTCTTACCTTATACATGCATGTGCTTACATCATCATTTGGTAGTTTTGTATTACTGAGCTTTCCCAAGCTCATGTTGTTTTTAGCATCGCAGGTTAGAAGAAATATACCATGATATAGTGATCGACATCAATGTTTGAAGTTCTCTCGGCATTTGCTTTCAGAGGACGATACTGGTACAATTAGTGGTCATGTCTATAGTGTCTTATTTTATGACAGAGTCTGTAATATACTTATTGAATTTTTGTTTTATGATTTTTTTTAACGATGTCCTAACAAAATTTTACTTTACGATTTTAAATGTATTAGAAAGAAAAAATTTATTCGGATTTTACTGTGGGTCGCTCTTGTGACCCTAATGTGACCTCCTAGAATCCCATGTAACATGTAGGCGGGTTTAGGGGGTTACAAATTGAAATAGATAAAAACCTTATTTTACTACTATTTAAACTAAAAAAGACCTCAAATGCAGTTATATTAAATTTTTTTAGCTATACATAGCTTCGTCCCTGATTATAGCACATTTTCTGCGAATGTCGATTTTCTCCTCCTCCACTACTCCGACTACGTCCGACATTGAGTCATTTCCGTTACCACACTTGAACGAAGCCCAGTCGGTGGGTAGCCGAGCATTCTCCCCCTCCATCCATGGGCAGAGCCACACCTACAATTGGGGTGTATGTTGACACTCATTTTTTTAAAATTATATTTTTCTATATAATTTGTATATAAAAAATTTAAAATATATAATTGACACTCCTTTATAAATAATTAACTTCTTTTAAATATTATTCAAAAAATAACACCCCTTAAATAAATTTCTGGCTCCGCCCCCGCCTCCCTCTAAATACTCCCAACCCAATCCTTACTCTTTCGTTTCCAATAGCTTGTTCCTGATCTATATCTGCCAAAATATGAAGATTTCCTATGGTTATCAACATCGTAAGCAGTAACACTAGTACTTAGTAATTTGTGATGCATCCTTTGTGAATGTGTAGGAGATTTTTTTAAGATGTATGCAGGTTGTGGGGACCTTTGTGGCCAGGGACGAATACAAAATTTCATGTTGAGGGTGAATTTATAAAATTTTATGGGGTGAATTTATAAAATTTAGGGGACGAAATTTTCAATAAGAGGTACTTAGAAAATTTCTAAAAAAGTTTTAAATCATATAGAAATTTTAAATTTTTAGGGGACGACCGTTCCCTCTAACACTTCAATCCATCCCTGTTTGAGGGTTGTTTTGTCTCTATTTGGAATTAATCGCCCTTAATTTTATAAACATGGCTATTGTTGTTGAGAAAAAATTAAGATTTCCTGTCGTCGATGTAAGCAGTACACTAGGATCGAAATCATCAGAAAATGCGGACTTCTTTTCATCTCCTTTAGGCCTAAATGGTGAGAAATTGTTTTATGGACCCAGCTCACCACATTATTTATGGTCCACATCCACTAAAAATAAGTCAATTGATCATTTTTTTCATGTCACTAATCCATTTATAATCAACTTATATATAACAACCCACTCCCTATTTACATGACATAAAAAAGTGAAGATTCATCTTTAGTAAAAAATGACATGGAAAAAATAAATTATGTAGCTGATTTTTAGTGGACGGGACCATAGATAACGTGATGGGTCGGGACCATATAATAATTTTTCCTAATTGGTTGTTCAAAACACTCAACAATAATCTTAGTAGTTAACTAGAATTTTATTATAAAAACTGGAAATTGAATAAATGAGGAAATCATACAACGTCGAGGGGTTAAATTGTAAAAATAAAAATATTTATTTTCAAAAATATAAATTGAAGCTAAATAGGTATTCTACAATGATTTAAGCATGTGGTTCAAATTTGGTCAAAAATGAACTTAAAAAAAGGAATTGAAGAAATGATACAATGTTGAAGGGCTAAATTACAAAAAAGAGAAAAAAATTCAAAAATATGAATTGAAGCTAAATAGATATTTTACAATGGTTTAGGAGCATATGGTTCAAATTTGGTCAAAAATAGACTTAAAATGAAGGAATAATTAAAGAAAAAGGAAATCATGTACTATATCGCAAAACTGTAAAATTTAATTTTTCAAATTGACAAAATCAAACTCAAAATTAGATCGAATGTGGAAAAATATGGAGAATATGGAAAAGATGGGCTAGCTTGTGGAAGTTTCATCTAGTCATCCCAGGTGATCTTAAATCCTTCATGCATGTTTGGTTTGAACAGTCCATAAGATACTCCCAAAAACAAGTCTGGTGCCTGGCTTTTTTCGGATTTATGTGGACCTTTTGGCTCGCTAGAAATGATATTCTCTTGAATCGCAAGTTTTTAGATGAGGACCAAATATTTGATTTAGCACTTTTGAAGATTGGGTTTTGGTGCAAGAGTAAATGGTCGAATTCTCTATAGCCTATTTCTGACTTTGTTTGGGATCCGTCCTTGAGTACTAATGCGGCGAATTGCTAATGATCGAAGAGGTACGTACATCGTTATGTGTACTTGGGTCTGAAATGGGGTTTTCAGGTTTTATAGTGTTATCAGTAGTTTTTGCACTAGTAATTCTATAGGTCTAATCATTTTTATTATTCTGGAATTTCTAATTGTATGTATAGTTGTGATATGGATAGTTACCTATTTGAGTTAGTGGGATGCTACTGGGTAGAAAGTTGGGGGATTCATGATGTTGTGTTTTTGAGTGATCAATGGGTGGGTTGTGTTGCCCATAAAGTTTGTATGTGACCGTTTAGTATGAATAACATACCGAACATTCTTTTCCTCCTTCTAATGTCAGAGAGCGAACCTTTCGAATTATCTCTCGGTTATCAAGGGGGTTTTTAACGAGGTCCATTTCCTTTTAAAAAAAATTAACTCGAGTTGACTCGAATAACTCGAACAACTCTAAAAATCCAATCACACAACAGTCAAACCAAATCTATCAAAACCAGCTATCCATAATTTGTATGGGTTAATATTTGATGCACATGCAATTAAAAAACTTTTTTTTCTACAAACATGCCTAATTTAACTCTAAAATCTAATTCTCTAAAACCCTAAAAACTTAAACTTTAAATTCTAACCATAGACTTTAAATTCTAAATCCTACAACCTAAACTCCTAAAACCTAAATTAGATCTGCTTGTAGAAAAACAAAAATTTGCATGAAATATTTTCCAAATTTATATAATATGTATATTGTAAATGTTTCTTTGTTTGATAAATTAATTTGCTTCTATGTTATCCTTTATCTTGTATTCATCCGCAAGGACAAACATAATAAATATCATTATTGCTGAGCAAAATAAAAAATTCTCAACTTCTTAAGAAGACAAATAAGAAATTTCTAATTGAGTGGCAACCTTAACTCAATTTTTAAGGATCGATTTGATAATTTAATTCTTTTAGATTTTTTTAGAAAAGGTAAAAATACAAATGATAATAAAGATTATTATTTTTATCTTACATGCCTATTTTACCATCCATATTTAAAGTTCATGATTTGTCTGTTTTTCTTAACAATATATCTCTAAAACCTAAATTCTAATCTTAAATTCTAAATCCTACATTCAAATCATAAACCCTATCCTTGAACTCTAAAATTTTAATTCTAAATCTTAAACCCTTAACTCCTAAACTAACTCTTAACCCCTTAAACCCAATTGTTAAAAACTTTTCTTCCACAATTAAATATCTAAATTATTTTTCCATTCACTAAAATATAATTTTTATAATTTCGTATGTTAAATGTAATGACCCAGATTTAGGAATCTGAGGGTCGGTTTAACCCGAGCCGTGGGCTTTGTGTGTTTGGGCCGAGAGGTTGGGCCCGAGAGGCTCCACAAGGTGTTTTGTGGGCTTCCTTGATGTTGGGTCTTGTGGATGAGTAAGGAACAAAGTAAAGGGGTATTAAAGTAATTAACCTCCAATTTCAAGTGGAAAGAGGCTGATGGCATTTATATTTTCTGCATAAAAGAAGGGATGTGATATCACCCATGTCCCCCATTGCTTTCCTCAACTCTTTTTCCTCATTTCACTATTCCACAAGGCAATGGCTTAATCTTGGTTAGATTGAAGCCAAATTTCGGAGCTAAGGTTTGGGACAAGTTGTTCTCTACCCAAGGATCTAAATTTCAAGATAAATTTCATCAAATTTGGAGGTGGATGAGAAAATGGGTTGTAGTAGGGGGTTTGAGGAAAATGGTTTGAGGGAGAGTCAATCTCGTTCTTTTAGCTTGAAAGTAAGTTTCAGTTGGTTTATCTTCTTCTGCAAATTATAATTTGTTCTACAACTTTCTTGTGTAGTGAAAGAGGTGGGAAATTCTTCTAAGGAGCTTGGGAAGAAGAAGGCTTTGAAGAGTTTGGCTTAAGAGCTTCTTTTCCAACTTTTAATCAAGGTTAGTACACTAGTAACTCCTTGGTTTCATGCAATCTTAAGGATGATGCCTTGTTTGCTTGATTTGATATGTATGGTTGTTTTTGGGTGTTTAATGCTTGAGACCCTATTTAGTGGTGAAACTCGGATTAAGTGTTAAAAACTTGTAAAAATGGTAGTAAACCACCCTAAACACTGCCATAAGATGTAGGATCGAGTTTGGAGATTAATGGTTGTGAATTGAGGGCTTGGGAAGTAATTTTTTGAGCCTAAGAAGTAATTTCTGGGCACTGGTATCGGTATGAGGGGAGGCAGTACAGATACCCTAGTGTTCTGGGTTTAAAGAACATTATTCTATTGGATGAAATGAAAGAGGGGCACCGGTACAATGTTCAACCTGTATCGGTACGCCATGCAAGTTGGTATCGGTACGGGTCGACCCGTATTGTTACGTTATAGTTTTGAGAAATTCCAGTAAACTCAATTCGTATCGGTACGCGGGTACCGTACCGGTACGCGATGGCTAGTACCGGTACCCACTAGGCAATCTTCCTGAAAAGTTGAGTTTGAGTTTGAAGGGCTTATAGTTCAAGGGCTATGGCGCAATGGGCTTCTAATGTGGTAAAACAAGTAGTAAAATTGAGAAATATAGATTTAAACTTCATATACGAGCATAATGTGTAAATACTTGGTGAGGCTTGGGTGACTTGTTTGTAATAGCAACCATAGGGATCATTGGTGGATCATGTGATGTTATGTGCCAAGTAAGGGCACATGTGTGGTAGAGTCACCTTGGTTGTTAGGATCCGAATACTCAGAAAGCGTGTTGTAACACCATGAGGTGAGATTCTAGATGTATATTCCCGAGGCTGTGTGACACTAAGCCTCATCTGATGATACTCGATGAGAGATTTCGAATACGAGTGTACGCTCTTGAAGCTGTGTGACACCGGGACTCACTCTAGGTTTGTTTGGTATGATGCATATGTGATGTGTGAGATTAATGCATCCTTAATATTTGCTATGTGTTTAGGCGGCTAGAGGTAGCGCCAATATTGTTATATTTTGCTATGATGTCATTTTTAGTTACATGCTCATAATTATGATTTGCATGAAGCATGGTTGAGTGGAAGTGTATCCACTAAGCTTCGTTAGCTTAGCATTTGAAATTGTTGTTTACGTTCACAGGTTAGTAGGTTGGTGTGCATTGTTGGAGCACCATCGATGCATGACTTCAGCATCGACTTGTGTCCGAGTACAATACTTAGATTATATTGAGTCATGTATTCGTAAGACCTTATGGTTGTATTGTAACTCTTATTTTTGGATTTTAACTTGTGAGTCGAATGGTTTTAACTATGCATTTTAAATGGAGCTCTCATGTGACATTTTAATTATATATCTATGTTGAGATATTTGGACTTAATGGATTTTATGAAAACGATTGTGGTTTGGGCTAAACCAGGTTGGAAATTTTATGGTAGTGAGTTGGGCTTAAGGCCCAAATGTGACATCCGGGTTGAGGGTGTTACATTAAATGATGACATAGTATTAATGTCCAATAGTTATGTGACACGTATACTGGCAGAGACGGACCTACATTGGTCCTGGGGAGAAATTATTAGATGGACCCAGCTCACCACATCATCCATGGTCCAGTGTAACTTCGAATTAACTCTTAGTTACATGTAGGAAGGAGGTGAAGATTCACCTTGGAAAAAAATGAGAAGGAAAATTTCCATTGGATGGGACCATAGATGACATGGTGAGTCAGACCCATGTAATAATTTTTCGGTCCTGAGAGGGGTGCTTGCCCATATTTTTTTTGCTTTGTTTTAATATAATTTTTTTAAAAAATTAAAACAATTATAAATTTATCCTTATTTTTTAATATTTATGTTTTGCCCCAACTCCTGATACTGATAGTAAAGCCTATTAAATGAAGTTTTTTTTTTCAGATTTATAGTCCATGTCATTCTTTTAAACGGAAATTGAAATTAAAATCAAATTGCTTTTTGAGGTCTCTTAACAAATCTTCCCTTTTTTTCAATCCATGCTTTAACTTAGTTGTTCCTTTAAAAAAAAGCTTTAACTTAGTTGAACTAAATTAATTAAAACATTTTGTACTTAATTTCGCTTTAAAAATTGAAAACCCATGTCATTCATTATATTTTACATCTGAAAAAGCAGTTAAAAAACTTAAGCATGTGGCACATAGATATACATGACATATGTGTTACGTCGTCAATTAACGAATTGCGTTAAAAATACATATTAATTACCAACAATTAGTTGGTCTAACAAGATGAAGTACTAGATTTCTTAAGTAAGATTATAGATTTGAATTATGACGTAGTAAATAGAGAAAACTGGGTTGAGAGAATCCCCATATTGAGTCTCTAAAAAATTTGATTCAAATTAATTGACCAATAAATTAGATACCGATAATTAAACCAAAAAATACATATTAATTAAAGAAATAAAAAACTGTAAGTATAAAGTTGAAAAAATGGACAAGTTCACCGACTAAATAAATATTTAAGTATCATTAAAATATAGGCATCAAATTGTCCCATAGTAGAAAAGAAGCTTAACACATATTAATATGTATACTATATGTAGTCACATTCCTCACATTAATACCGTAAATCGTAAACGGTGATTTTTGATTAATTTTATGATTTTAAAGGTTTGAGTGAGCGTAAAAAATTCAACGATTGAATTGATTTTCTTCAAACGCACAAGGACCTCAAGACTAAGTTACAATCCCTTAAATTAGAGGATAACGCACATTTAAGTATGTTCGAATTCACGTCCTCTTCGATATTGTAATAACAATCAGATCAGTCGAGCCAAGACTAAGTTTGTAAACAAACAAATTAATTATGATGTGTCTTTTCTTGAAAGAACAAAATTGGAGAACGATCTTCACTTTTGAAAAGCAAAATTGGCATTAAAATTCTCAAGTTAGTAAAGATTGGAAGAAGTTTCTACCATATGGTAAGAGCTCTGGTTTCAGAAAAATGGTCACCAATTTTCCGAGGCAAAATTGAGCATCCGAAACCAATCTTTTTCTAATCCAAATGTTTCACAACTCCGCCTTAGATTCCTGATCCTCCGATGATCGGTCATTGGAGGAGGTTTCGGATGATGTTGGGGGTTCAGGATTGTCCATTTCATCACCTAATATTTTGGCAGTGAACTTTCTAGCCTCAAAATCAAGACCTGTCCACTCAGAAAATATTCTTCTAGCACCCTGAGCATCTACATATGATGTAGATAATTAAAAACCGATGCAATGAGAAGAGAAAGTGGCATGAAGATAATAGGAATCAATTGCGTACGGATTACCTGAAGTTTTGGTTCTTTTGTCATCGGATTGTTGCAAAGATCGATGGTTTTGGACTTAGATTTTGTGGCATTACCACACCATGATTCACACCACAGCCATTCTTGGGGTAATGAAAAGATCGGTACTGTATGCTGGGCATAGTTTGGAAGATACTGAAATATAATGATAGGTTATTTTAGTATCTTATACGAATACGATCATTGCATGTTAAGTGAAAATAGTTGGTGATGATGCAATGAGTTTAACTTGCCTGGTCCAGATTGGCTAAACTGTTTGGATCTTTGCTAAGACTTTCATAAAAGACTCTTAAATTATCACCAGCTGCCGTCTCACGGAACTTCACCAAGTCAACCACATACAGTGCGCTGTAGAATCACGATATGTTAAGCCTAAGTCATGTTGATAGGAGATGAAATTTTGTATTAGTAATCACGAACCTGATATGGTATGGTCTGCCCCGCAAATGCTCTCTCCAGAATCCCTGTACCAAAAAGAGGAATAAGGAGGGAAAAATTAGAATAAACAGTTTTATAGTTATCGAGTCCAGGTTATAGAAGAAGTGAAACATAAACCGAGGAAAAAAGTCGATTTTGCAGATAGTGCAGGGATAGGTGTGGTAGCACATTACTTGTCTCCAAAACCGATATCCATCCATGTCCTTATTGTTATCGCAAAAAGGAGTATACGCAAGAGGTCTTCCCTTTATATCCATGTCATAGAGTTCTCCTATATCCGCCCCCTCACAACTTGATCAGCGTCAACAAATATTACCTGCACATGCATTTTCATCCATGAAATTGGCAACAAATGCGATAGAAGAGAACAAATGTCTAAAAAGAACCGGAAAAGAGGGAAAAAGGAGGCGGGGACCTTTTCCAATGAAATGGGAAATATAACGTCAAGAAACAAAATCTTGTATGCCCAGATAATTCGCTGCTTTTCTGTCTGCTTATGCAGCCATGTAGGCCATTTGTAGGTAGTTAGTTCATAGTCAAAGCCATATTCCTGAGACATATGTGGAATCACATCCTGCATAAACCCGAAAGCATACAAGCATTACTTTTCAAATTATACATGGACAGGGTGAAAGAGTGGTAGAGAAAGATGGAAATAATGCCAAAAAGTTGTATACAACCTTGAACTGAGGGGACAAGTAGTTCTTTATAAACCAGAATTTCACCGGACGATTGGTATTCTTCAATACACTTAAAATCATAATTTTAAGGAAGCGTTCATATCTGTAAAAAGCAATCAAACAGAAGTTTAAAAAAAATGACTGAGAATTAGTAAAGTGAATGTACCAACAAATGTTTGTCATTTCACAGGCAGATCATCAAAATTTTTTGAATGTGTGAAAGAGCAGAAGTATTACTTCAATACGACATAAGAGTGCAATATGTCAATTCTTTTGCTACATCCACTAATGTTTTAGAGCGAAAAGTTTGTCAAAACAGACTGCAAACGATAGCATTTACTAAACAATAATTTCCTCAACTTCATTGTAACGATAACCGGTTAAAGCTAGAAAAGAGAGAAAACATAAGCAAGACGACAAAAGTAAGTTTTAAAAGGAGTGTTAAGCCAGAGAAAACAAACGGTCATAGATCAATATATGAACTGATACAGAAGCAGAAAATTGGCATGTGAATTACACAGTGTGATTGTTCTGAGAACTCTACAACCAACAGCATGGACTTGAACACTTACAAATGCCCTGAAGCAATTGAAAAAATGTTGATAGTTTTTCCACGCCGACCACCCTTCCCATGATCCTGTTGAACTGAATAAGAGATTCCAGTACTTTGAGGATGAAATTAAATATAAATACCAAACAATAAAGATCTTAGAAAATAAAACTGAGAGCCACTCATCTATCAACTGTAATGGGGATTCTGAATGGTGATGAACTGATTATAACAAACATATTTGCATACTACTGCTAAATTTACAGTTTTGATCTGCTTACCATATTATTAGACCTAAGTGATGGTTTGATTTGGGGTTGCTACTGCTAAGGTGAGGACAAGAATAACAAGGTCCATACCACAGCTGCACCCAGAAACTAACATCAGTGGAAAACAAAACTACGCAGCTCATATTCTCCCTCTCACAACTACAACTGTACACTTATTTTGACCACGGTTTAAGGGCCAATCATTCTTTCATTTTCTTATATCATCTTTCCTATTATTCTGATACCTTCACACAGGTTCATATTTATACCCATTTCTTGTAACAATTAATTGGGGAGGGGAGAGGGAGAGAGAGAGAGAGAGAGAGAGAGAGAGAGAAGCTCACCACCAAACTGTCATGACCCGTTTTCGATTTCTCGCTGACACCAATAAAACCAGAAGCCCATTTGAGAATATTTGAATTCCAGCCATTACGTCTCTGCAAGGCATCCACAAAGACTCCTCAGTCAACCATGAGCACAAAAATGAAGATAGCAAATTTCATTTCAAACAAAAAGAAAATGCTCACCTTTTCTTTTGAACGCCTGTGATCATCAGATGGAATAAGCAATTTCTCTTGCTCTTTTCCCTTCTTCTTCACTACTTCAAGATGAACAACTTTACCCCTCAAATCATTTATAGTAATTCGCTTTGACAAAGATTTCTCGTGATTTCCATTATCGCCACCATCTCCAAAAAGATACAACTCAGAACTTCTCCCTGGAGCCAGTTGCAGGTACCAAACTCCAGGAGATACTTTCATCTGCTAATAACCCAAGTTGGCCATCACAATAGTATCAACCAAATGAGGTGTATTCTTTGTTCCAAGAATTAGTTGAAGACCTCTGGGAGGGTCACGATCCATCTCAGCACAATGACCTAAATTACACAAAAAAGTCGTAAAGAAAATGCACAGAGTACCTCACTACTCCAGTTAGGCTCATAAATTTTAGATTATTTCCAAACAAAAACAAACTCACCAGTCAGAACAAGAGCTTCAACTTCAAAAACTGCTTGCAATGTCCTTGTGTCACCCAGGTTCTCAAGCAAAATGTTGTCCAGGTCATGACTAAAGTATTTAAATCCACACACACAGAGAAAGATTAGTCAATGCAGTAAGGTACTTACTGTTGCAACTCTTCAACATTTTATAAGGAATAAATGGGAGAGGCAATAGACAGAAAAAAAATCATGATGTTAATAATGAGGAAGCATACACAGCAACGACGGGCTCAACAAGCCATGGCTCAGGAACATCCAGGTTCACGGTAAGTGTTTTGGACAATGGCATATTTGCAAAAAAGGCTTTTGGTCCATTTACTGTGTAATCAGTACTGCTAAAATCTTCCTGAAAGGTACTAACACAGCTAAGAAACCATTCTTGGGTGCTCAAATTTGAGTGGTTTCTAAAGTGAGATGCATACCATGGTTGGGATAACATATCTGTAATAGTTCTTCAATGGAAGATCAACAAGGGAACTCTGCAACAAAAGTAATTGCTTATAATATTTTCCTAAAATTTTTGTAATTAAATAACATCAAGCAAGAAAAAAAATGAAAGAAAAGTGATCATGCAGCATGCTTTAAACAAAAGCTAAAAAAGAATGCAGTGACCTCATCATACAAACTGAAAATTTCAAGGTAAATAACCCCAAATTGAGTGGTGTTTACTGATATTGTTAGAACATTCTTACAACAATGAAATTAACCATGTTACATAATCTACCCTTGGGAAATACAGTCAGAACTCTTTGCTTCTATTCTTATGATTCTTTTCAATACTTGCCTCATGGAATGGCCTTTCTCCATCCACTACATGAACTGAGCCCAAGGTCCTATGCTATTTAGCCCTAGGCCCCATCCCCGATGGTAATTTGAAAAGACAAAAATTATAAGAGAATTCTTCTCATTTGTCTGTATTAGCTTTGAACTATGAATGGGTATACAAGAATTGAAAAAACTATCTAGGGAAATAATCTTATTGTTAGCCCAATTACAAGCTAATTACACCCTAATTTAGCCTAAAAGTCAGTCAACATAATCATTAAATTTCAGATTTTAATCTGGTCAACACTTGATTAGACTCTCTATCTATTCACAAGCACAACAGACAACCAATACCACAAATAATGACTCACCACAATAGTTATACAATATGATTAAATAGGAATGCTTTTCTTTTTATGTTCCCTTCTAGAATAATATTTCTATGCGGGAACACAGGGTAGCAAAGATAACAAAGGTTAAAAACATCAACTCACCATGGGATTTAGTACAATGCCCATGCTTGGATGGACATACTTAGCCAGCACACGAAGCAGTGATGATAGTTTCTGTCCTGATGGGCTTAGAGGGTCAACAACTGCATCGATATGAATGCTAGAATTCTCATTGTTAAGAACAACAGCACTGCGGAACATTTCAAAAAGAAAAAAAGGCATGAGTTAGACGTTTGAAGACAACAAGTCAAAGAAGTGAGGAGCAGAAACACAGAACAAAACAGACACAATTAAATCAATAGCAAACATGGCAATCAATAAATATGTAGTTTAATGGGATAACTGAAATTAAAAAATATAACAACGAAACTAGTATAGTATGCAGGATGTAGCTTTAAGAACATATGATGAGGGTTTCAAAAAGTCAGGTTAAAAATTAAATTTTATCACACTGTTACATAAGAGGATCTTTTTGTATCCAAACATCATTTTTCATGAAGAAGGTCAAAGTGACTCAAATCGGATTACACTAAAACATTATGCAAGGATTAAAAGGAAGAAACTCATTGTTAACAGAGTATGAAATGCATGTGTAGCGATGTCCTCTTTTTTTATCGCTAAAAAAAACGAAGTTTCAAAGTAGTTGGTGATTTTTTTTGATATAAAATATTTATTCCGTGAGGTTTTCTTTTAAAAAACCGCATTTCATTAAAAATTGGAGTCGCCACCGGCCACTTAGGTAGGTCGGACACCATAAAACCAGAGATTCAAAAAAACTGTTGGGTTCGGGAGTCGGTTACGGATGAGGAAGGATTAGCACCCCCACACCGCCCAAAATTGGTACTTTAATAATTACTGCTTTATTAATATTAAATTTTCCGGATTAAAGTGACGATTGGTTTAAAATTCGGTTATAATTGCGAATAAATTTTAAGGGCCCCGTTATCCGAGAGTAAACGCCCAACCACTATCACTACGCCTGATACTGGCCCTGTTTACGCTCGGATAAAAGGGCACCGCATTGACAATTTATATATCATTATGCAACCTTAATGAGCAAAATATAAAACATGGCAAAATATTTAAATGCAATAAATATTAACATAACAGAATACTAATCTAACATAAATAAAATACTAAACTAAAACATACATATATACATATTAATCTAACTCATAAATAAAAACATATTTAGCATAAATAAAATACTAATATTCATAAATATTAATCTAACATAAATAAAATACTATTCTAAAACATACATACATAAATATTAATCTAACTCATAAATAAAAACATATCTAACATAAATAAAATATTAATATAAAACACAAATTTAAAACATATTAAATATTAATCTAAAACATAAACATACAAAATAAAAAATAAGACTACAATTTTAAGATAACTAATACTTCATTAAATTATAAAAATTACAACACTAATAAAAAGGGAAGAAAATATACCTAACTAGGAGCTCGAATAACGAACCTTGACTGCACCCCACCGAGATCTACTGCGGCCCCTCCAAAAATATTAACTAGATCGGACCTAAAATAGGACCCCGATCGAATGTTGGATCGAACCAACTGGGGTCGAGGGCACTGCCCCCAACCCCGGCCAGCCTTGCGGCCGGCCTAGCCCCCATGAATTGGGTGGCAATTCAATTGTCAATTTCCTCTTCAATTTTGGGCGTGCCTTTTCAATTGGCCATTCAGCCTATTTATAGGCAAATGGGATGGAAAATGGGTGACGTGGAGCACCCTGCTCCACGCAATTTTCCTTTTTTTTAATAATATATATTTTTTATTATTTTTTTATTAATTTTATATTAATAATATTATTATTAAAATAATACTAATAACACTAAAACTCGATAAAAAATGAGTGATTACAGTTGCCCCTCTTTGCTTGTTCTTGTGAAACGAGGACAAAGCAAAGATCAAAAGCACTCGTTTTTAACCTACTTCCTTGTCTTTGGCTTCGAAATCACGCGTTCTTCTGGAACTCTCTGCTCTTCCTTAGCTGAATCTTCAGGCTCGTAAGTTCTTCCTATATAGAGCTTCGTCACCTTCCGATCTTGGAGCTACAGGCTCTTTCTACATAGAACCCTTCACTCTGAAGCCTCGAGTTATGAGTCTCTCCTATATAGAACCTTTCATTCTGAGACGGTGCAGCTTGGAGTCCTTCCTATATAGAACTCTTCGCCTTCAACGCTAGTTTCTCCTATATAAAACCTTCTGCGTCGCTGATGGATTCTTCCGACTAGGAGTTCCTCCTATATAGAACTGCTAGTCTTCAAACCCTGGAGCTGTCAGTCTTTCCTATATAGAACTTTTCATTCTGAGACGGTGCAGCTTGGAGTCCTTCCTATATAGAACTCTTCGCCTTTAACGCTGGTTTCTCCTATATAAAACCTTCTGCGTCGCTGATGGATTTTTCCGACTGAGAGTTCCTCCTATATAGATCTGCTAGTCTTCAAACCCTGGAGCCGTCAGTCCTTCCTATATAGAACTTTTTGGCGTCTGAAATATCAGAGCTACATGTTCTTCCTATATAGAACCTTTCACCCTAAGACAATAAAGCTCAGAGCCCTTCCTATATAGAACTCTTCGCTTTCGACACAACATGTTTTCCCTATATAAAACCTTGTGTATCATGGGTGAATTCCTTCGACTGGGAGTTCTTCCTATATAGAACTGCTAGTCTTCACCCTGGAGCTGTAAGTCCTTCCTATATAGAACTTTTAGCTTCTGAAATCTTGGAGCTACGGATTCTTCCTATATAGAATCTTTTACTCTAAGACAATAAAGCTCGGAGCCCTTCCTAAATAGAACTCTTCGCTTTCGACACAACAGGTTTTCCCTATATAAAACCTTGTGTATCATGGGTGAATTCCCTTGACTGGGAGTTCTTCCTATATAGAACTGCTAGTCTTCACCCTGGAGCCGTTGGTCCTTCCTATATAGAACTTTTGGCGTCTGAAATCTTGGAGCTATAGATTCTTCTTATATAGAATCTTTTACTCTAAGACATTGAAGCTATGAGCCTTTCCTATATAAGACTCTTCGCTTTCAAACACAACAAGATTTCCTATATAACCTTGTGTGTCATGGGTGAATTCCTTCGACTGGGAGTTCTTCCTATATAGAACTGCTAGTCTTCACCCTGGAGCTGTCAGTCCTTCCTATATAGAACTTTCAGCTTCTGAAGCCTTGGAGCGGAGGATTCTTCCTATATAGAACCTTTCTCTGCAGGCGCTTGGAAACATAGGCCTTTTGTATGTAGAACCTTCACCTCCCCATTTGGGATTCACACCACGATGGCTACCGATGTCTCTTTTTGAATTTGGGGACTCACGCCGAAGGTGGCTGTCAATCTTTCTTCATATTTTGGGGACTAATGCTGAAGGTGGCTGCCAAACTTTCTTTACATTTTAGGGACTCACGCCAAATGTGGCTGCCAAAACTTTCTTCAAACTTCAGGGACTCACGCCGAAGGTGGCTGCCAAGCTTTTCTTTAAATTTTAGGGACTCACGCCGAAGGTGGCTGCCAAAACTTCTTCAAATTTAGGGTCTCACGTCGAAAATGGCTGCCAAAACTTCTTCAAATTTAGGGACTTACGCCAAAAATGGTCGCCAAAACTTCTTCAGATTTAGGGACTCACGCCGAAAATGGCCGCCAAGACTTCTTCAGATTTAGGGACTCACGCCGAAAATGGCCGCCAAAACTTCTTCAGATTTAGGGACTCACGCCGAAAATGGTCGCCAATCTTTCTTCAAATTTTAGGGACTCACGCCGAAGGTGGCTGCCAAACTTTCTTTAAATTTTAGGGACTCACGCCGAAGGTGGCTGCCAAAACTTTCTTCAAACTTCATGGACTCACGCCGAAGGTGGCTGCCAAGTTTTTCTTTAAATTTTAGGGACTCACGCCGAAGGTGGCTGCCAAAACTTCTTCAAATTTAGGGACTCACGTCGAAAAGGGCTGCCAAAACTTCTTCAAATTTAGGGACTCAATCCGAAAATGGTCGCCAAAACTTATTTAGATTTAGGGACTCACGCCGAAAATGGCCACCAAAACTTCTTCAGATTTAGGGACTCACGCCGAAAATGGCCGCCAATCTTTCTTCAAATTTTAGGGACTCGCGCCGAAGGTGGCTGCCAAACTTTCTTTAATCTTTAGGGTCTCGTGCCGAAAATGGCCGCCAAAACTTTCTTCAATTTAGGGACTCACGCCGAAAATGGCCGCCAAAACTTCTTCAATGAAATCCACTTCTTAATGTTCTTTGATAATTCTTCAGGTACCTGTCCAAAATAAGCAAAAATTGACAAGCCCCTATCTATATGATGCATGCAATGTAATGGTTTCTTTCTTTTCTTTTTCTTTTCTTCTTCTCATTTTCTTTTTTTTTCTTTTTTCTTTTTCTTTTTCACTTTTTCTTTTAGCCTTTTTGTTCTAAAGTCTTATACCCTGAAAGGTTGTTCTTCAGATCTCTTCATCTCTTTACTGCTTTACTGTATGCTCTTAAATCCTCATTTGAATATGCTTTTAAACCTTTTGTGCGGAAGGCTTTCTTGTCTTTAGGGTTATCACACGTCTTTAGGGTTCTTATATTATTCTTATAAGAACCCTTGTCATCTTCTTGGCTTGGCGTTGCCCCGTTCAACCACGGGTTCCACTGCTTTAAATTTTCTGGCCCATCCTATAGAGCCTTGATCTATTTCTAGTCACCAGGGTGAGCCAAGATGCTTCCATCCCTTGAGCTCTTCCTTGATCTTCTCGTAACATTTCGACGGGAACTAACTCTCGGTCTCTATGCTTTAAATCTCATCATCATTCACTTTTAAAGTAAAGCAAAAGGCAATTTACTTGCGTATATTTCAACAAATAATGATTGTTTGAAAAGATAACAATCATTTTGAAAATCACAACTTGGAGGGGATACCAAACATTTTGAAAACATTGTTTGGAACAAATGGTAAACATCTTTTTCTTTTCTTCTTCTTTTTCTAAGGACCAAACATTTTTTATAAAATAATGCTTGGAGAATGGTAAACAAAAATCGACGTGTATTGCCAAACATTTTTAAAAACTAATGTTTGGGGGAAATGGTAAACATCAAAACTTTGGGAGAAAATGTCAAACCTTTTAAAACATGTTTGCCCCCAAAATATCAAACACCATAGCGCATCTGCTTCAAGTTGCCAGAGATCAATTCTAATGAAACGCCTATTTAGAAGATCTTGACCATTGTGGAGATATATGCCAATGTATAGTTTCTTCTAGTCTAATAGGCTTTTGAGAGGAACAACCCTACCTAGTTTCTACCTCGTTTAAGGTGACTCTCTTAATCTCACTATCTCACCATGCCCCATCATTCCCTCATTTGGGTGTCGATCAAGCACTTCGAAGTTTGACGTTCCTTGAAGAAAAGTTAACCCTTATAGGCGGAATGAAATCTGATGACATTCTCATTCAACTTGGATATCTATGGATGACCAGAATGGTCTTTGGGGCTTGTAATGTAGGCCTTTGGTTTATGGTTAAGTGAAACAGTATCTCTGTACTTGTGTAACTTGGATATGCCCATTATTCCTTTTTTTTGGATCACTCTAGACTGCCCGTTTTCGGGTTTTCACCCTAGAGTTCATTTCCTTTCTTTTTACTGTAGACTGCCTTGCATTCTGGCTATATACTGATGTTCGTTTTCTGTTCAATAATGTTTGATCCTCCAAAACTCCTCGAAACTGAGATTTCTTGAATGAAGGACTATGAATACATTTTTGGGAATTCTTGTGATTGGCACGCCCAGATGAAATATTATTCTTTCTTTTTTCTTTTCTTCTTTTTCACTTTTTCTCTTGGATCGCTCTAGACTGCCCATTTTTGGGTTTTCACCCTAGAGGTCACTTCCTTCTTTTGTACCTTTGGATCAATGTATTTTGGCTGGATATTGATGCCAGCATGCTCAGGCAAACTACTCTTTTTCTTCATTTTCAGGATCACTCTAGACTGCCCATTTTTAGGTTTTCACCCTAGAGGTCATTTCCTTTTTCAAAATTGGCAATCTTTGGGCCGACTCGTCTTGACTTGGCTTCAATTCGAGCTTCTATACTAATTTTCAAAACTGATATTTACTTGAAATGTGGATTCCTTGTGTCTCTTGCACATAGTTGAAGTCTCGTTCTTGTATTGTTTGATCTGTGTATAAAGCATAGACAATATTCTTCATTTCTCTTTTTCTTTTTTTGTTTTAGACTGCCATTTTGGGTTTTTAGCCTTGAATCTCTTTCTTCTTATTCGGGTCTGTAAATGTATCCTCGAATCAACACGTATCTATACTGGTATTGATGATATCTTCTGCTCGAAGTTACTTGCATCTCTGCATCTCTTCTGATATTTACTCGATCTGGATTGCTTCGGCCTTCTAATTACCATTTATCTTTTTTTTCAGTTTTTCGTTTGGACATATCCATGTTTTCAACCACTTTCTTCTGATGATTTTCTGATCTTTGTATACAATCTGTATGGTCTCATCTGTGTCTTCTGGTAAAGTAAAATAACACCATTCGTTGTCATATTCACAAATGTCCTGAGAATGCCTTCAGGGGGTAGAGGTTTAGGGTCAACTTTCATTTCAAGGATCTTAAACGACAAGTGCCTGAGAAGATAAATTCTTAAAATGGAAACTGCCCATTGTCTAAACACTCATTTTGTTCCTCTGTTAGCCTAAGTAAACTAGCAGATACTCACATTTACAGTATCTCCACAACATTCAATCTCTTCTAAATATATGCAACTTAAAGTTGATCTTTGGATCTGAAGCAAATGTACTGTTGCATTCAAAATTCGAGGACCTGGTATAGAAATGATATATACATATGTCCATTCAAAAATGTGTGTATATGCATATGGGAAAACTACCCCATAAAAATGAAATGTTTAAAGAATCAAGAATGTAATTTTTTTTTTCTAAATGGAAATGTGATTTTTAATTCTAATAAACAATGATTTTTTTGTTGAGAATTTCTTTGTGAAATGATGAGAAAACCGTAGGGACCTTTGGATTATCTCCAGGGTACTAACTCATTCTGCCCCTTCCAAGGTAGTGTAGGCTTGCCTCTTCTCTTGTTTTTCCACCGCTGGATCAATTCTCTTATCATGACTCCCTCATCGACCAGCTTCTTGATTTTTTTAACGACCCCAAATTTCTTAGTGTCATGCCCCATCGCCTCAATATTTTGAAAGTGGTACCCATTTATCTCTTTGTTTCCTTCTGCTCCTAGGCAGGTATGGTCTTTAAACTTAGGTCCCAGAGTGCATGTTCAATTCTCTCCGACTGTCATGAAGTCCTCAAAGCTGGCTTTCATTTTCTCGAGCATCTTATTAAAGAAGAAATATGAAAGGTGGCATAGAAGTCTATTTTCTCTTTATCTACGGGAGGCTGCACCTGGGTCGCTAAACACAGACTCCTCAAAGCACATTCCTTGAAGCTTTCATCAGGTTTCATCTTCGTACCCTAGAGATACCGACGACTTAGTGCTAGGTCCAAAGCATATCATATCACGGTAGGTCCTGCTAGACTGTCGGGGAAGTAGTGGATCGGTAATTTTTCAATGTAGCCCTCCATCTTTTTGTAGAATATGGTCACGCGAATCTTGGAGCATCTTTTTCCTTTATTATGCGTAAATCTGGAAATCTTTGGAATCCGGAAGAACGACCGAACCGGGGTTCAGACAGAGTTTTCTTGCATTAAAGGCATCAAACTTCTTTTTCTCTCTTTTTCTCTCGAGTCCATCTTTTAACTGCTCGATTCTTGATTTTTGAGTGTGTTCAATTCTTTTATTCATGATAAAACTCTAATTGTTCTTTGGATTACCCCCCAAAAATTTTATGCAAAGTGTAAAATATGTCATGATTGTACAATGTAATGCAATGCAATGCATGAATGCAAATGCGGTGTTGATTCTCGAACAATCCTTAAAAGACTTTCAATCAATAGAAAATTGTATGGTTGCAAGAAACTAATAATGAATTACAGGTAACAGTTAGTTTCCTTCTGGAGATCTTGACTTCGGGAAGCAAAACCTGTGCTCCACGTCTCGACGTCGTCTTCAGGATGATGGATGACTTCGTCTTCTCTTCTTAATCTATGGACTCGTGACGTCATGATCTTTATTTTTGTGGCTTCTAAAAATGACATCAACAAGTGCAGGCATAATGCAGATAAGATCTTTTCTGGGTGCAAACGAATAATACGTCTAAACAGGGATGGATTCTATCGGTCCTAAGGGAGTACTTTAAAAAAATTTAGGGTTTAAATTAAAATTCTCAAAGATCATTTGGTTTAAAAATTCCCCATTTTTATTATAAAAAATTTTAACTTACTTAAAAATGAAACTTTTAGGTTTCTTTTTGTTATTATTATTATTCTGAAAGTTTTATGAGAGAAGAAGTTTCAAAGCAAAATAATAATATTTTCAATTTTTCTTTTTTGGTTTTTCTTAATGAGTTAAATTAAAATCTGAGAATTTTAAAAATGGTCAAATGTGAAGATTTAAAATTGGGGTTCTGCGGCCCTGACTGAATCTTCTGCGTCGCACGTGCCTTATTGTCGTACCGTCTTCTTTCGCGATTGGTCTTTGCTCGGCCTAACTTGATACTGTAATATTATCATTCCCGGCAAAGCAAAATTTTTCTATTTTGAAAGCCTTTTAATGAACTGTTCTTGAATCAACACCATGTCATGATATGCAACATGAATGCAAATAAAGGCGTTGATTCTGCTGGTAATCACCCTTTCGAACGACTTTTATGGGAATTAAAGGGTCCAGATTACAAAAAAGATCCATATTACAAAAGGAGTCCCTATTACAAAAGAGTCTATTACAAAGTCTTAATTACAAAATAAAGTTCTACACATAATCCCTAGCTCTACCTCCTAGCTCCTCGACAGCTATGAGCAACTTGATAAACCTTGGTGCTTCTTCCATGTCCGGGGTTATGAAAGTTCGGAGAGTTGCGGCTTCGGTAGCTAAGTCATTCACACACCTTGTAGCTCGTTGTATGTCCACCATCAGGGTCTCGTGTGTATACTTTGGCACTACACGCTTTGTTCGCAAATCGTTACCTCGGATCTGTTGATTAATCTTCTGACCAATGTCATACAACTGGATCGATGCCATCCTTCCTAAGACACCTTTTTTCCATGATGAAAGATTTTCTAATCGGGCAAACCACTTGAATCAACGCCTCTATGTAATGTGGATACAATGATAATGCAACAAAAATATGTGTAAAAATAAAATAAAACACAAAAAGAAATGAGTTAGTACCGGATAAAAATAATAAATACATAAATAAAAGGACAAATTAAATAAGAATAAACACACAAAACAACCTTATTTATCCCATCTAAAACCTAAGGTTATCCGCATGGCTCTAAAGGGGTGGGTTTCTCTGTGTTCTCTACATGCAGTGTTGGTGCTAAGAGGTACCCGAATTGTCCTTGTTGTCCTCTACTAAGAGTAGCAAGGCCCCCGATCATCACCCATTATAGGCTCCTTTCAATCGGGTTCAATTCAGGGGACCTATTCGCTTATGCCTGCACGAAGGAACGATATCCTTACGAAAGCATAAGGTACTCGAGCCCCGAAGGTACTTGCTAGGCCTACACGGGAGAACGATATCTCCACGAAAGCATTAGCGTTTTCCCCCACTTAAAAGACGGGTTTATATGCCAAATTTTAAATACGTTAAAATAAACGCGCAATTATAACCGAATGTTAATTTAATAGTCACTTTAACCCGGAATCTCTAATATTAATAAAGCGGTAATTATTTAAAAGCTTGACTCTCATTTGTTTTTGAAAAACAAAAAAAAATCCCCAGCGAGTCACCATTTGTAGCGAGGTCCTCTTTTTTTATCGCTAAAAAAAACGAAGTTTTGAAGGTGTTTGTGATTTTTTTTGGATATAAAATATTTATTCCGTGGGGTTTTATAAAAACCGCATTTTATTAAAAATTGGAGTCGCCACCGGCCACTTAGGTAGGCCGGACACCATAAAACCAGAGATTCAAAAAAACTGTTGGGTTCGGGAGTCGGTTACGGATGGGGAATTATTAGCACCCCCACACCGCCCAAAATTGGTACTTTAATAATTACCGCTTTATTAATATTAAATTTTCCGGATTAAAGTGACGATTGGTTTAAAATTCGGTTATAATTGCGAATAAATTTTAAGGGCCCTGTTATCCGAGAGTAAACGCCCAACCACTATCACTACGCCTGATACTGACCCCGTTTACGCTCGGATAAAAGGGCACCGCATTGACAATTTATATATCATTATGCAACCTTAATGAGCAAAATATAAAACATGGCAAAATATTTAAATGCAATAAATATTAACATAACAGAATACTAATCTAACATAAATAAAATACTAAACTAAAACATACATACATACATATTAATCTAACTCATAAATAAAAACATATTTAGCATAAATAAAATACTAATATTCATAAATATTAATCTAACATAAATAAAATACTATTCTAAAACATACATACATAAATATTAATCTAACTCATAAATAAAAACATATCTAACATAAATAAAATATTAATATAAAACACAAATTTAAAACATATTAAATATTAATCTAAAACATAAACATACAAAATAAAAAATAAGACTACAATTTTAAGATAACTAATACTTCATTAAATTATAAAAATTACAACACTAATAAAAAAGGGAAGAAAATATACCTAACTAGGAGCTCGAATAACGAACCCTAACTGCACCCCACCGAGATCTACTGCGACCCCTCCAAAAATATTAGCTAGATCGGACCTAAAATAGGACCCTGATCGAATGTTGGATCGAACCAACTGCCCCCAACCCCGGCCAGCCGTAACCAATTTCCGTGCCTTTTCAATTGGCCATTCAGCCTATTTATAGGCAAATGGGATGGAAAATGGGTGACGTGGAGCACCCTGCTCCACGCAATTTTCCTTTTTTTTAATAATATATATATTTTATTATTTTTTTATTTTTATTAATTTTATATTAATAATATTATTATTAAAATAATACTAATAATACTAAAACTCGATCAAAAATGAGTGATTACAGCATGGTGAGGAGGTAATGTAAGCTACATCATCCTTTTGCTTGATAACTTCCGTCTTGCATGTCTTTCCTCAGAATCAATTGGGTTGATGACAATTCGCTTCGGTTGACAAATAATGAGTAATTATGCATAGAAATAAATGCATGCTAAATCTAGGAGTACGGTGGACTAGAGATTGGTAGGAAAAAAACATAATTAATCATGGAATTGACTTCGGAACTATAGTTAAAACTTTTGAAAAGTTGTGGCCACCACGCTGCTCTTTTGAAATAAATGCATGCTAAATCTAGGAGTACCTTCCTATATTGCGCATTCAAAATTTCAAAGCGTGCACTTTCAGTACTTCGCTCCCTTGTGGCCATTGAAGACGTCACAAACATGATAATATCACTAACATATTTACTGAAAGCATGAATAAAATCAGTACAACTCAGTATGTCTAGCCCAAAAAATGAAATGTTGAAAAGTACAGTACAGTATTATATCTGCCGTAAATAATGAAAATCAGGTAGCTAATCAAACTTGAAAAGGTAATTGCCAATCAGGTAGAAGTCTCTAAATCAGCACAATCAGCGGCTGGTGCAAGTTATTGAGCCAAGAAAACCAGAAGCAATCCTAAATACCTATATGGGTGTACCCAATATATACTGCATTGAACAGGGGAAGCATGTAGATTACATAAGAAGAAGAATCACTAGAAAGAGCAGAAAACTGACAAACCTTGTTAGCATGTCAGGGTCAATTCCATCCCAATTAACTTCCTCAACAATCTCTGCAATGTGTTTTATTCTATGCTTAAACTCAACTGACTCCAGAAGATGCATTGGCAGTTGGTAGTTGGTCAGAAAACAAGCATTGGCAGTTGGTCAGAAAACAAGGAATCGGTTCAACAATAATCCTATAGATTTATGACACATTTAAGAGAGAGAGTAGTCAAACCCTTCCGTTGGTAATGACTGCATCAACACCAGATGCTATCCCAAATTGCCTATATAAAAATTGTGCCACCTGGATAAAATTGCAATATAACATATTAATGTCGAAATGAGAATTAAAAACAAAATTCAACATTATCCTGACTACGACTAACCCTTACAAGAGAAACTCAGATTGGAACAGGATTAAAATGCGTCAAACCAGAAAAACAAAAGCATCCATTGCGAGCTTGAACGTCCTATAAAAGAAAAGAAAAAGTCAAATAATATTACCTTATTCATTTGTTCTCGCAAATTCAGATTGGAAGCTTCAGGTAGAGAGGATTTATATGCCTTAGATGACAGTTCATTTGCATCAGCAAGTTCATAGACCTTAGTAATGAATGCTTGAGCGCTGTCAGCTTCAGCAGGAGATCTAAGGATGTAATTATGCTCATAAAATGAGCATACTTGATCTACAAACTCCAATACCTTCTTCTTATGACTGCAAAAGCAGCAATAATGCAAGTATTATCAGATCAGAGTTGACAGTCTAAAGCATATTTACAAGATTCAATATCATGAAACAAAAGCCTATAGAAACATAGACTTGGAAACCTATACGAGGCTGCAGTGATCTCAAAGGTCTTCACAAGTAGAATACTAGACAAATCAGCATCCTGACTAGCAGTAAATAGCACACCAAACACGAGCATTTTTGGACCCTCGAATCTGGAAATAGTGCAAGAATTGGTAGACCATCCATAATGACAGTGATGCCAACAATAACACCATAAGAGAAGAATAGTCAAACAGAAGTCATGATAAAGAATACCAGATAACGGATTCCTTCCCGAAGTAACTTTATCCCTTTTTCTGATGTGACATCAAGAGCAAGAAGATGAGTTACAGGCTTCACATCATCTACAGCTGGCATTGATCAAGTCATTAAACATGTTAGAATGCAAATACCCAGAGAAAATAGTAAAATGAAATTAATAACTAGCATAACGTCTGCTTACTTTCAGGAGAATGTAAGTAATTAAGTTCATTCAGCACAGATTCCCCTCCAAGGATTGATGAAGCTAGAGATAAAAGCCTTGGTTTGACCTTGCCACTAACAATAATCTACATCCACCCAATATCAAATTATGACAAAAATATCATAGTTATGGGTTACTGGCATGTTGCAAAAACATCTAACCGGTGCTTTACCTGGGGATTATAGCGACTGACACCAGTTTCAGATAGGAATTTGTCCAGCACATCAGTGTGAGAATTTATTTGCCCATAGTAAACTTGTTTTTGTATTCTGTAAAGCTCATCATTCATGGCATTTATAAGAGCTTCCTCCAAAATAAACACAAAAGGTCATTTAAGTTTGAACTAAAATTCTTATCAAAAAAAAAGTTTGAACTAAAATTTTAAAAACTTTATGATGAAGAGTTAGAAAGCCATGATGATAGAAGTCGATAATTGAAAAAAAGAAAAGAAAAAAGAGGACACATATAAACGATTAAACATCACATATATTAAATCATCAAAGGAAATCAAGACATGGAAGTAATCGTCAAAATCTAAATGTAAAAGAAACTAGCATAGCATTATAGTTTTTCAAAAGGAAAGCCACATTTAAGAGGGGAAAAAACTGTAGAAAAGAGAGTTTGAATACTCTTCTTGTTATATCGATATACAAGAGAATAAGTCTATTTATAGACTTTTACACAGGAGTTTTACACAGAGTAATTAACCTATTAGGATTGGACTCTTATCCTTTTACAATGATAGAGTTAGATTATAACTAAACTACTTAGTTATGATAGAGTTAGGATAGAGTTATACTTCCTATTATACACGTATTAACTCACACTCCCCCTCAAATTGGTGTGTATATGTTGTGTACACCCAGTTTGGATGAAAGCTCATCAAAAGTCGCCCTAGGAAGTGCTTTGGTGAAGATATCAGCAAGCTGATTTTTGGTGGGAATGTAATGAAGCTTTATTACTCCATTATTGACCTTCTCATAGATAAAGTGCCTATCTATTTCAATATGTTTAGTCCGGTCGTGCTGCATTGGATTCTTGGCAATGCTCATTGCTGATTGACTATCATTGTAAACCTCAAATTTTAATTTTCAATCCAACTCTAACTCAGTGAGGAGCTTTTTAATCCACATTCCTTCACATATTCCAAGAGTCATAGCTCTAAATTCTGCCTCTGCACTGCTCCTAGATACCACAGCCTGTTTTTTACTTCTCCAAGTGACCAGATTTCCCCCACACAAATGTACAGTAGCCACTTACAGATCTTCTATCTGTTAGTTTTCCTGTCCAGCTTGAGTCTGTGTAGACTTTCACTGTTCGGTCTTCATGTTTTCTGAAAATAAGCTCGGACCCTGGTGTAAACTTCAGGTACCTCAGGATCCTATCGACTGCCTCCACGTGCTCTTCTCTAAGATCACTCATGTGTTGACTCACTATACTCACTGAGTATGCAATGTCAGGTCTGGTGAGTGAGAGGTAGATTAGTTTTCCTACCAGCCTCTGGTAGGATTCTTTATTCACAGGATTCCCCATTCCATCTCTATTGAATTTCAAACCTGGTTCCATTGGAGATTCGGCTGGTCTACACCCGAGCATTCCGGTTTCTGTAAGTAGATCTAGAATGTATTTTCTTTGGTTGATAACTAGCCCTTCTTTTGATCTTGCAACTTCCATTCCCAAGAAGTACCTAAGGCTTCCTAAGTCCTTAGTTTCGAACTCCTTTGCTAGAACAGTTTTCAGCTTCTCTATTTCTTCTATGTCATCTCCAGTAATAATCATATCATCAACATAGACAATTAGGAGAGTTATCTTACCATCCGGTGCAACTTTTCTAAATAATGTATGGTCTGCTTGACTTTGCTTGAAATCATTCTAAACCATAGCTCTGGCAAACCTGTCAAACCATACTCTAGGGGATTGCTTCAAGCCGTACAACGATCTATTTAGTTTACATACTGTCTTTGTTGTGGTTTTCTCTTCTAAACCAGGTGGAACTTGTATGTACACTTCCTCCTCAAGTCTACCATTTAGAAATGCATTTTTGATGTCCAACTGATGCAACTTCCAATCCTTGTTAACTGCCACTAAAAGTAATATCCTGATGGTGTTTAACTTTGCTACAGGTGCGAAAGTTTCTTGATAGTCTACTCCATATGATTGAGTAAACCCTTTAGCCACCAACCTCGCCTTGTATCTCTCAACACTCCCATCTGAATGGTACTTGACTGTAAAGACACATTTACACCCTACAGCCTTTTTTCCTTCTGGCAGATCTGTCAAGCTCCAGGTGTTGTTCTTTTGTAGTGCCTTAATTTTCTCTTCAGCTGCTCTCCTTCATTCTGGACTGTCGAAAGCCTCTTCCACTGTTTCAGGAATTCTTATGCTGTCAATGCTAGCTGTAAAAGCTTTGAAACAGGCGTTAATTTCCCATAGGCAATAAACCTATTAATAGGATGAGCAGTACATTTCCTTACCCCATTTCTAATAGCAATAGGAAACTCATCTAAGTTAATAGTAGTAGAATCTTGTGGAATAATATTATCTCCTGTCTCCACAGCAGCAGGACTCAAAACTAGTTCTTGGCAAGTGTCAGACTGACTAACTGCCTCGGTCAAGTTTCTTTTTCTTCTTGTATAGACACTGAGTTGTCTTTCTGGTGGTTGCGGAGTCATAGAGTTTGGTGATGTATGCGGTACAGTTTTAATCATTGGAGGAGGTGTTGTATAAGGGCTGCTAGTTTTAGACTGTGGAGATGGTGTGTCTACAGGATTAAGAGCAACACTCACAATTTCATCAGAAGTAGGCTCGGAAGGAGTATTTTGCAGAGCAGTAGTACTATCATCAAGAATAGGCAAGAAAATAATGGGTTGTGGATCATGCAAGGACTGAGATTCTTGTATCTCTCCCCTGAATTTCAATTCCTGCAAAGTAAGGTTTATTTTCAAAGAAAGTAACATCAAAAGAGATATATGTTTTCTTGGTAATGGGGCAGTAACACTTGTAACCCTTCTAACTCGATGAATACCCTATAAACACACAACGTAGTGCCCTGGATCAAGTTTACTCCTTGTAGGTTTAGTCAGTTTATTAGAAGTATTATTGTAATTAAATTGTACTGTTAGAGTTATTATTTAAGCCTTGTACTAAAACCTAGAGTTAGAAGTTAATAGTTAGTAGGACTCCTAATTAATAGCCATTAGGACTTCTATTGTAAATCAAAGTCATTTTCTATAAAAGGATGTAGTGTATATAAATCAAAGTAAGAGTAATTCTTACTCATTATTCGAATAAACAGAACAAAATTTTGTTTATCTTCATGGTATCAGTCTAATTCGATCATATCACAATTTTTTCCTCTTCAATGGATAATCCGACTTCATCTAGAGGCTTCACCAAACAACAGATGGTACAAATGCAGTAACTGTTCGACAGATTTACTGGGAGCAATGCAGAAAATCTGGCTTTCGCAGACAATAATGATTTACAGACCAATTTTTTTCCATTGCACTTCTTTCTACTACGAATAAATCAGAATGAATTGTGGACTCTGGTGCTTCTGACCACATGACTAGTAAAAAGGAATTGTTTTTTCAATTTAGAAATTCCTCATCTCAGAATTTTATCAAATTAGTTGATGGTTCGTTATCCTCAATTAAAGGCAGTGGTTCTGTTTTTCTTACTGATATCTTAGCCCTTCGAGATGTGCTCTTTGTACCTAGTCTGAAGAGTAATTTGTTATCAGTTCGCAAGCTATGCAAAGGTTCAAATTGTGTTTTCCAATTCACTGATTTTGAGTGTTTTTTACAGGCACTGAACTTAAAAAAGAGGATTGGCAATGCTCGCTTACATAATGGTTTATATGTTCTTCAAAGCACAAGAACTTTTAAACTTTCACCTTCTAAATCTTGTTTTAGTTCCTTAGGACAATCTGATGTTATGTTATGGCATTTTAGGATAGGCCACCCAATTTTTTTCTATCTAGTAAAATTTTTCCCTCAATTATTTGTTAATCAAAAACCTTCTTCCTTTAAATGTCATATCTGTCAACTTGCAAAACAAACAAGAAAATCTTACTTACTCTCTACTTACAAACCCTCTAATCTTTTTTCTCTTATCCACAGTGATGTTTGGGGTCATTCTAAAGTGAAGAATATTACTGGCAGTAGGTGGTTTGTGACTTTTATTGATGACCATAGTAGAACCACTTGGACTTACCTCTTGAAAGAAAAATCTGAAGTGGCTAATGTTTTTGAAAGATTTTACAACATGGTCGAGACCCAATTTCATTCTAAAATTCAAATCTTTAAATCAGATAATGGAGGGGAATTCCTTACTAAGTCTTTAGGTGATTTTATTAAAAAAAGAATAGTGCAAATCAGTTCTTGTGTTGATACACCCCAACAAAATGGGATAGCCGAAAAAAATAGGCATCTACTGGAAGTTACCCAAGCTCTTTTGTTTACCCATAATGTTCCTAAATATCTATGGGGAGAAGCCTTGTTAACTTCTACTTTTCTTATTAATCATATGCCTAGTCGAGTCCTAAACTTTCAAACATCTAGAGATGTTCTTTTATCCTCATTCCCTAATTTTAAACCTTTGTCATCATCTCTTCCCTTAAAAGTATTTGGATGTATTGTGTTTGTTAAAAACTTAGATCCTTCTAGGTCTAAACTTAATCCTAAATCTCTCAAGTGTGTCTTCATAGGATATTCTTCACTAAAGAAGGGCTACAAATGTTACCATCCACCTACTCATAAATTTTTTGTTTCTTTGGACCTTAATTTCTTTGAACATGAATCATATTTTTCGACGACTGTAATTCAGGGGGAGAATTTCTATGACTTTCAGCCTTCTCACAAACAGGTTCCTCTTTCTTCTTTCCCTTTAATACCTATTTCTGATTCATTACCTCATGAGCCTCAGACTTCTTTGACACCCTCCAATAATTTACCTATCTCTTCCCTTATCACTTTATCTACACCACACTCTTCTCGTCAACCTATGTCTACAGGAATTCAAACTTCAACCAAATCCTCTTCTCGGCCTCCTAAACAACTGTAGGTTTATACCAGAAAAAGGAGAATCTTTCCAGAAACCATTCTGCAATCCAGTATTTGTCAAGAATTGGACTTTAGTTCAGCTGCTTGTGAAAACAATAGAGGTAATGATTCTACTAGTATTCCTCATCATCTTCTTGAGTTTGATTATTTACCCATTGCTAAAAGAAAAGGGGTAAGACAATTTACTCAATATCCTATTCAGAGATATGCTGCTTATGGAAATTTGATGCCTTCTTTTAAAGCTTTTACAGCATCATTAGATGTTGTACAAAATCCTAAAATAGTTGAGGAAGCTCTACAGATTCCAGAATGGAAGAAAGCAGTTGAAGAAGAAGTTGAGGCACTTGAGAAAAATGGTACTTGGACTATCACAGATCTTCCCCAAGGTAAGAAACCTGTTATATGTAAATGGATGTTCGCAATTAAGTATAATTCAGATGGCAGTATACAGAGATATAAAGCCAGGTTGGTTGATAAGGGTTTTACACAAACTTATGGCATTGATTATAAGGAAACTTTTGCTCCTGTTGCCAAACTAAATTCTGTTAGAGTTTTATTGAGCCTTGCTGTAAATTGTGATTGGAAATTACACCAACTTAATATTAAAAATGCTTTCCTTAATGGTAACCTTGAGGAAGAGGTCTATATGCAGATTCCACCAGGGCTAGAAGGTGCAGGACAAAAACGGCAAGTTTGTAAGCTTGACAAGGCACTTTATGGCCTAAAACAGTCTCCTAGAGCATGGTTTGACAGATTTACAAGGGTTATTCTGGAGAATGAATACAAACAGTCTCTTGTAGATCATACCTTGTTCTCTAAGGTAACTTCATCAAATAAAAGGGTTATTTTGATTGTTTATGTGGATGATATTATCCTAAAAGGTGATGATGGAGAAGAGCTTAATCGATTAAAGGCTCTGTTGAGTAGAGAATTCGAAACTAAAGACCTAGGGAAACTCATATACTTTCTAGGCATGGAGGTAGCAAGGTCAAATAAGGGTTTGGTCATCAATCAAAGGAAGTATGTTCTGGATTTACTCACTGAAATAGGGTTACTTGGATGCAAACCAACAGATACACCCATTGAGGCAGGTTTGAAATTCAGCAAAGATGATCATAGCCCTAAGGCAGATAAGGGTCTATATTAGAGATTGGTTTAACTTATTTATCTATCACTAACAAGACATGATATAGCTTTTCCAGTAAACATTGTGAGTCAACACATGATAGACTCAAGACTAGAACATATGGAAGCAGCAAAGAGGATTTTACGATATTTGAAGGGAACACCAAGACATGGATTATTGTTCAAGAAGAGCACTGATAGAACTGTTAAAGTCTTTACAGATGCAAGCTGGGCCAGTGAACTGACAGACAGAAGATCAACTAGCGGTTATTGTTCTTTCATCTAGGGTAATTTGGTAACTTGGAAAAGCAAGAAACAAACCGTGATCTCCAGAAGCAGTGCAGAAGTTGAATACAGAGCATTGGCCTTGGGAATGTTTGAAGGTATCTAGTTAGTAAAATTACTTAAAGAACTGGGAATGACTCAGGGAGAAAATTTCCAGGTTTTTTGCGATAACCAGTCAACCATTCAAATTGCCAATAATCATATTCAACATGACATAACGAAACATGTTGAAATAGACAGACACTTCATAGCAGAGAAATTGACAAGTAGAGTTGCTTCATTGGAGTATGTACCAGCAGAAGAACAAATAGCATATATTTTCACAAAAGCTTTATCAAAAGTTTTTTTTGAATTTTTTTATCCAATCTAGGATTATACAATGTATACTCTCCAGATTGAGGGGGAGTGTAGGTTTAGTCGGTTTATTAGAAGTATTATTGTAATTAAATTGTGCTGTTAGAGTTACTATTTAAGCCTTGTACTGAAACCTAGAGTTAGAAGTTAATAGTTAGTATGACTCCTAATTAATAGCCAGTAGGACTTCTATTGTAAATCAAAGTCCTTTTCTATAAAAGGATGTAGTGTATGTAAATCAAAGTAAGAGTAATTCTTACTCATTGTTTGAATAAACAAAACAAAATTATATTTATCTTCACTCCTATTATTGCGATGCACATGAACAAAAGATGTGCATCCAAAAACTCGAAGAGGAAGAACAGAGGATAATGGTTTAAAATATGGAAAATGTTGGAAAAGAGTTTCAGTGGGTACTTTGAATCCTAGTGTCTTGCTTGGCATCCTATTGATAAGATAAGTGGCAGTAAGAAGAGCTTCCCCCCATAGATAATTAGGTGTATTGGCAGAAAATAATAGGGACCTAGTCACCTCTAGTAGAGGTCTATTTTTCCTTTCGGCCACTCCATTTTGTTGAGGGGTGTTGACACAAGAAGTAAGATGAAAGATGCCTTTTTCTTTGAAAAAATACCCAAGAGATTTGCTAAGATATTCACTCTCATTATCACTCCTCGCTATTTTAATTTGTTTCTCAAATTGAGTTTGACCATGTGATAAAAACTTTTAAAAATTGTCTCAACTTCAGATTTTTCTTTCATCAAAAAGGTCCAAGTTGTTCTAGAAAAATCATCAATAAACGACACAAACCATCTAGACCCAGAGATAATTTTTACTTTAGAAGGACCCCAAATGTCACTGTGTATAATAGAAAATGGTGAAGTAGGTTTAAAGGGAGAATGAACATATGGTTTTCTTGTATGTTTAGCCATTTGACATACTTCACAAGTAAAAGAAGAGGGATTTTTATTAATGAAGAAATTAGGAAACAAATTTTTAAGGTAGTAGAAACTTGGATGTCCTAATCGAATATGCAAAAGCATAATATCATTCGAAAGTAAACTGCTAGAAAAAACCGATGTCCTAAAGCAACTGGAAATAGAAGGATTCGGATAAGGTAGGCCATCAAGGATATATAAGCCGTTACACAGCCTAGCACTGCCAATCACCGTCTTCGAGCCCTGTGCCTGAAAAACACAACCAGCAACCCCAAAGTTAACCTCACATTTAACATCCTGAACCAATTTGCTAATAGATAATAAATTGCATGTGAGCTTGGGAACATAAAGAACACCAGACAATATTATCTTGCTACTCAATCGAACAGAACCACTTCCTTTCACTGTTGTAAGGGAACCATCGGCTATCTTGATGGAGGATGTAGACTTGTGGTTATTATAATTGTGGAAGAGAGTAGGATTTCCTGTCATATGATCAGAGGCACCAGAATCGACTATCCAATTAAATGCACTCGTTGTTGCTAAGTAAGAAATACTACCTTCAGTAGCTGTTAAGGCATTAGGGGCAGGCTTAGATGATAGGTGAGTAAACATCTGTTGGAGTTCTTCAATCTGTTGTTTACTAAAGCTGCTGGAAGAACTGTCAGAAGATGCAAGATGGGCTTCTTTCTGAAATCTAGATTTAGGAGGCTTCCAATCTGTTGGTTTTCCATGCAACTTAAAACATCGGTCCATCACATGCCCAGCCTTTTTGCAGTGGTCACACCAAGGTCTCCCCCTCCGTTGTTTACTCCCAGAGTTGGAGTGTTTAAGAGCAGAAGCTTCTGTTTGCTGGACTGCTGGCACCATCAGGGAAAGTCTGCTTTCTTCCCTTCAGATTTCTGAAAAAGCTTCTCGAGCCAGTGGTAGTGGTTTAGTGGCTAAAATCTTGTTGTTGGCTCCATCAAATTTTCCATTCAGTCCTAAAAGAAACTAGAACACCCTCCTCTGATTTTTTAGCTTATTGTAGAAGCTAATGTCATCAGGACACTTCTATTCATTAGCTTCATACAGATCTATTTGCTACCAGCATTTGGTTAGGATTCCAAAATATTGCGCCACTGTTACCTCCCATTGTCTGAGATATTTGATCTTATTCTCAACTCCAAAGAGTTATGGTGTGTTGTCAACACCGGAATACGTATCTCTGGCAGCACTCCAAATTTCTGCTGCTGTTTGATAAAGCATAAAATTTTCTCCAATTTCGAGTACCATGGAATTAATTAACCACGACATTATCATGGTGTTTTCACTCAACCAGTTAGAGTAGGCTGGGTCAGACTCATCTGGAACAGACGTAGAGTCTGAGAGATAAGAAGCTTTCCTTCTTCCTGTAATGTACAGCCGTACTGATTGAGACCAAGGAAGGTAGTTGTTTCCATTTAGTTTATAGGATGTAATTGGGGAAAGAGAGGCACCCGAGAGTTGGAAATCAGATGAACGAGGGCTGTTTTGGGAGCTAATTTATGATGTAGCAGGATCAGAATTAGTCATGGAGAGGTATAGATCTGATCGAAAAGGGAAGGAAAAAAAAGATTTTGAGGAGATAGGATCGACCTAACCTGATACCATGTAGAAAAGAGAGTTTGAATACTCTTCTTGTTATATCGATATACAAGAGAATAAGTCTATTTATAGACTTTTACACATGAGTTTTACACAGAGTAGTTAACCTATTAGGATTGGACTCTTATCCTTTATAACGATAGAGTTAGATTATAACTAAACTACTTAGTTATGATAGAATTAGGATAGAGTTATACTTCCTATTATACACGTATTAACTCACAAAAACTACAGCCCGGTAAAACAGATTCATTAAACATAGGTGTCAATAAGAACTTTTCCAAAAAGGTAATGATCTCAAACACATAAAGGGGCACACTAAATAGTCAAAAAGCTGCATGTAGGAAATAGAAAGAGATGTTGCCACTGAATAATGAGTAATATAGGTACCTCACTAGAATCAAGGACAAGACCATTCATTAGGAGGCAGCGCTGCAGCTTGCTGACACCCAGCTTAAAAACAAACAAGGAGCTCTCTTGAGACAATTCCTTGTGAGTCTGTTCCTTTTCCAGCTTTAACAGTATTTCTTGTGGCGTAGATTTAACTTTCGGCCTACCGAAACAACGCATATTGATTTACAAAGCAAATCTAAATATCCGAAAATTAGAGGAGCATCAAATAAGGAAACACGGTCAGCATAACTGCATAAGTCAACATAATTAATGCCTCTTCAATATGGTGCATTTCAAGAGCCTCATCTGCAGATTCTATTCGTAGTCGATTTATCTATCACAAGTATGTAAAAATTTTAGTTAAAACTGTTAAAATGCACCATGTTAGTAAATAGTGATACAGCAGGTTCAGCCACAGGAATAAAAATAACATTCAAGGAGTGCCCCATACACCCATTATAGTTCTCAAAATCATCTCTAGTTTAGAAATTCTCCTTCCTAGTAGAAAATCTAGCAATCTCAGCCTAGTACAGAAAAGGTTTCGGTCTTTCCCTCACTCTTCCAACCTCCCCAAACTTTCATGAAAGTCTTCCCCACTTACAGGATCGGTATATGCCTACTTAGTATAGAAACAAGTAATTTCCTATTCCAAGGCATAACATGGCATTTTGTAGAGATGATAAAACTAACAATAAGAATAGCAGCTTTAAATTATCATGTCAAATACATGTTATCTACCAAAAAAAATTCTGCATATAGACTCATTAATTTAAAATTTCACATACGAAAAGTCTACTCATATAAATCATCTTATCTTTTACAATATACATGTCAAAAGCTTATATATGCACCTTTAAAGATGAGTATATAGATAGCTGAAAGAGAAAATGATGTTTCCATAGGATGAAAATAAGTACAATAACAAGTTTAAGTGAGTCAAGGGCATATGATTTAACTTCAAACATTTTTTTCTTCCAAGCATATAATCTTTCAGAAAATATTGAAGATAAACAACACAAAACTGGGATGAAGTCAGTAGTAAAAAACTAAAGAGAAATATATTTTACATCAAATCAACAGTAGAAGGTACAAGCATAAAAAGGTGGTATGAGCATCAAACCCATACATTGCTCAAAAATTGGAAAGCTGTTTGAGTCCCATGGTTTTCTGTAGAAAAGCAATTTTCTAGCTTTAGGAAAAACTAATTAACGCATAAAAATAAAGCAGGATTTAAGTTTCTGCGGAAAAGAAGAAGAAAACATAATTGATTTTCTGTTATTGAATATTTTTGAAAAATTACATCCATTTACAGTGAATTTATAGACTCAAGTATTGGACTTTAGTTACAATTAGGAGTCCCAAGTACACAAGACATCTAACTCTATCTTTTAGGAAGTAAACTTTAATTTAAACTACTATTTACATGAGGACTCTAACTCTATCTTTAAACTTTAATTTAAACTACTATTTACATAAGGACTCTAACTCTATCGAATAATCTAACACTCCCCCTCAAGTTGGAGAATATACATTGTATAATCCCAACTTGAATAGAAACTTGTCGAAAGAAGCTTTTGGTAGTGCTTTTGTAAGTACATCCGCCACTTGTTCTTCTCAGAGGAACATAAGATAAAGAAGCTGTCCCACTAGTAATCTTTTTCGAGATAAAATGCTGTCAATCTCCACATGTTTAGTCCTATCATGGTGGACTGGATTTTGAGCAATTTGTATGGTGGACTGATTATCACAAAAAATCTCAAACTTCTCCTCTTGGTTCACATTTAGCTCCTTCAATAGCTTTAACAACCAAATTCCTTCACACATTCCCAATGCTAAAGCCCTATATTCGCTTCAAAGATCGCTTCTAGATACAATGTTTGTTTCTTACTCCTCCAGTCACTAGATTTCCCCAAACAAAGGAGCAAGTAACCACTAGTTGATCTCCTTTCGTCGATTCGTTTGCCCAACTTGAATCAATAAATCTGAACAATCCTTTCTTGAGTCTTTTTAAATAGCAATCCATGCCCCGGTGTCCCTTTCAAGTATGTCAAAATTCTAATTGCAGCTTCCATGTGATCTTCCTTGGATCAGTCATGTGTTGGTGATAATATTAATTGGAAAAGCAATTTCTGGTCTGGTTAATGACAAATAAATCAATTTTCCCACTAACCTCTGAAATTTACCCTTATCAGCTTTAGGGCTTGTGTCCTCTCTATTGAATTTTAAGTCTGCTTCCATGAGAGTATCAATTGGTTTGCATCCCAACATTCCTGCTTTATTAAGTAGATCAAGAACATATTTTCTCTGGTTTATCACTAGACCTTTGCTCGACCTAGCAACCTCCATGCCTAGAAAGTATCTCAGCTTTCCTAGGTCTTTTGTTTCAAACTGTGTATTTAACAACCCTTTCAAGTTACTTATCTCTTCATCATCATCACCTGTCAGAATAATGTCATCCGCATATACTATTAAAATAACCATTTTTATTGCTAGAGGTTACCTTAATGAAGAGAGTGTGATATGCCAAGGATTGTTTGTATCCATTTTCTAAAATCACCTTGGTGAATCTGTCAAACTAGGCTCTAGGTGACTGCTTCAAACCATAGATGGATTTATTGTCTGCAAACTTTTTGATCTCCTTTTACTGACTTCAAGCCCGAAGTCACTCTCATGTACACTTCTTCTTCCAATTTTCCATTAAGAAAGGCATTCTTAATGTCAAGTTGATAAAGCTTCCAGTCCTTGTTTACAGCCAAGCTTAAGAGAACTCTAACTGTATTTAGTTTAGCTACAAGAGCAAAGGTCTCATTATAATCAATTCCATAGGTTTGAGTAAAACCCTTGGCCACTAACCTTGCTTTATACCTCTGTATACTGCCATCAGAGTTGTATTTTATGGAGAACACCCATTTGCATCCGACTGGTTTCTTGCCTTGCGGAAGATCTGTAATGGTCCAAGTATCATTCTTTTCAAGTGCTTCAATCTCCTCTTTAATAGCCCTTCTCCACTTAGAATCTTTTAGAGCCTCCTCAATAGTGTTAGGTATCTGTTCTATATCTAAGCAAGCTGTAAAAGCCTTAAATGATGGCATTAGATTACCATAAGCAACATACCTCTGAATGGGGTGTTTTGTACATTGTCTTACCCCTTTCCTTTTAGCAATAGGCAAATAATCAAATTCAAGTAAATGAGAGGGAATCTCAGCTAGAACATTACCTCCATCATTTTCATTGGCAACTGAATTCAAGTCCAATTCTCGGCAAGTGTTAGATTGTAAAACAGTCTCTGGAATAGTTTTTTGGTATAAACTTTCAATTGCTTAGGAGGCTGAGGGGTTTGTGAGAAAGGTTTGGGTGAATTCTGAGGAGTAGTAACAATAGGTGAAGGATGGGAAGCTGTAGGTGTAATAATAGGTGAAGAAGTAGAAGGGTTTAATGGAGTATGAGGTTCAAATAACAAATGATTATTAGTAGGTAATAACTCTAAAGGTAAAGAAGGATAAACCTGATTGGTAGGAGGCTGAAAAACATCACAATTCTCCCCCTGATTTGCAGCCACAGGGAAATAAGGTTCCTGTTCAAAAAAGGTGAGATCCAAGGAAGTAAAAAATTTCTGAGAAGAAGGATGATAACATTTGTAGCCCTTCTTAAGTGAAGAATACCCGACCAAGACACACTTCAAGGATCTGGGGTCAAGTTTTGACCTAGAGGGAACATAACCTTTCACAAACACAGTGCAACCAAAAACTTTGAAAGGGAGAATAGAGGATAGAGGTTTAAAATTGGGGTAACTCTCCAAAAAAACAGCTCTATGTGTTCTGTATTGCAAAACCTTACTGGGCATTCGATTAATGAGATAGGTTGCAGTTAACAAAGCCTCACCCCACAAATACTTAGGAATATTACTAGTGAACATCAAAGACCTAGTTACCTCCAACAAATGCCTATTTTTCCTTTTTCCAACCCCATTTTGTTGTGGTGTATCCACACAAGTGCTAAGTTGAACAATCCATTTTTTGTTAAAAAATTCCCCCAAGGACTTGGTAAAATATTCACTCCCATTATTAGATTTGAAGAATTGAATTTTACTTCCAAATTGGGTTTCAACCATATTGTAAAATTTCTCAAAAACAGAGGCTACTTCAGATTTATCCCTTAACAAATATGCCCAAGTTGTTCTACTATGATCATCAATAAAAGTGACAAACCACCTACTACCAGTTACATTCTTCACTCGAGAAGGACCCCAAACATCACTATGAATTAATGAAAAAGGTTGGGAAGGTTTGTAGGAAGATGGTAAATAGGATGCTTTTGTCTGTTTAGCGAGAGGACATATATGGCATTTAAAAGAACTTGGTTTTCTATTAACAAATAATTCAGGGAATAATTTAGCAAGATAATGAAAATTAGGATGCCATAACATTATATTATCAATTTGCCCTAAAGAAGTCAAAGAGCAAGAAGTATTTGGTAGGGTAGATGGTTGATTTCCAAGGACATAGAGACCATTTTGCAAGCTAGTAGTGCCAAGCATCTTCCTCGAATTCATTGCCTGCAAAAAATAACCAGATTCAGTAAACTGTAATGAACACTTCAAATTCTTGGAGATTTTACTAACAGAGAGGAGATTGCAGGCGAGATTAGGCACAAACAAAACATCTTCAAGCAACAAATTATCTTTAATGAGGACTGAGCCACTTCCTTTGATAGGAGAGAAAGAGCCATCGGCTGTTTTAATAGAACTTGTAGAAAATGAATCTAAAAAACTAAGGAATAATTCTCTGTTACCAGTCATGTAATCAGATGCTCCAGAGTCGATGATCCATGCTGATGCACCTTTGGTAGAAAAAAGTGCAGTAAGAGAACAAGTATTCTGTATGCTTGTATCCTCCACGAGGGCTAAATCTGCTTCACAGGTTACTGTCGAACCTGAAATTTCTGGAAAAAATTCCAATCCAGCAGCCTGCTCTGCTATGGACAACATCTTAAAGGTTGTCGAAGGGGATCCTATTAAGAATTCTAACTAGGATCGATGATAGACTGATACCATGTAGAAAAGCAATTTTCTAGCTTTAGGAAAAACTAATTAACGCATAAAAATAAAGCAGAATTTAAGTTTCTGCGGAAAAGAAGAAGAAAACAGAATTGATTTTTTGTTATTGAATATTTTCGAAAAATTACATCTCTTTACAGTGAATATATAGACTCAAGTATTGGACTTTAGTTACAATTAGGAGTCTCAAGTACACAAGACAACTAACTCTATCTTTTAGGAAGTAAACTTTAATTTAAACTACTATTTACATGAGGACTCTAACTCTATCTTTAAACTTTAATTTAAACTACTATTTACATAAGGACTCTAACTCTATCGGATAATCTAACATTTTCCTTGTTATAAATGAAAAGTCGTATAATCTGCAAAGAAATTGCAGTTGACAATGTTTACAAGCACCATACTTCGCAAAACATAAACTTCAATGATACTTGACAACAGAATGAAATATTGAAATAACTGAAGCGAAACCATGGTTCAACATAGATAATATCGAATTAAACAAAAGGTATAACAAAAAGCATTTTGACCAAGTTAAGCAACTACCAAACTGGATTTATCATCCTCGGTTTCACTGTCACACTCGAAATCAGATGAATGAAGTTCACCACCACTCCTTTCAATTTTTTTTATCAATTCTGTAGAATACAGTATTACCCCAAATCTGATAGGGTAACTATTCTCATAGAAAGATGTAATCATATCGATAGACTGCAAGAAACCAGTTCAAACTTATGGTAAGAAAACTTATATGACCAAGATAATTCAATAAATGAGAGAGAGAGAGAGAGAGAGAGAGAGAGAGATCAAACATCTAGAAGACAGCAGAAAACATGCCTGAAGAGCAGAAACTGTTGCTGGATCAAGAACGTAAACTGCATGGAACAGATTCTTACGGATATAACGCAACTGGCCGGGAAAGACAGGCATTAAGATCTGCACAAAAATGTCATCAGAAGACATGCTTTCTAGCAACCATTAACAGAAGCTCACACATGCACAACCATCATACTATTTAAGAGTGATTTTAGGATAAACTAACATACATCATTTAAATTACTCCTCCAACGCCTATACATGGCATCCTCCTTCAAGTTATTCAGATAATGAACATGGGAAGAACGAAAGTCAACTAGGAAAGTATCGGACTCAGGAGGAGTAACTGTTGATAGAAGTTTCCGTAGAGTGCTACCAGGGAGCTGAAAATAATAGAACCCATAAGTTAATTGTGTATAGAGGCTGATGCACATGAGATGTATGCCAAAATGACCTGATAAGAAGCTCATGTATAATGGAAGGTATTCTAAAAACTAGAAAGAAAGAGATTCATCAAATATATACAATTATATGCTAATTTGGTCAGAAATAAGGATGAGAACAATGGTAAGCAATGACAGAATCAATTTGATTTTAACTAATAAATCAAACGCATCAGGCTGAACAACTCATAATGGGTAAATTAGCACAACATATGGCTCTTATATATTACATACAGTCAGACACATGCACTCCTCGTATGAAATTAATTATCCAAATCCCGGTTGAAAGAAACTTTAGATATTAATTGCTTATTTTAGTGGAAGCCACGAAACAAACATATAGACATTGTGCTTTGATATTTACACTACCATCCTTGTAGAATTTAGTGAAAACAGAAGAAAGAGGATTCTGTTATTCAACTTAGAACGGATTACAACATACAACTCTTTTATAGAGTCCTTAAGAATTTATCTCTAACTAGGAATCCTAATAATAAAAGGCTTCTAATCCTACTAACAGATAACTCTCAATCTTTTACATAATTTACAAGTCTTTTACATAATATACAAGCCGTATTATCCTACAAACCTATGTTCCCAAATGATGTGTTTTCAAACTTATTTGAAAAAGGTAGCATTCCATTCATGAAGTTATATGTTTCAAGATAAACGGATATGATATAAAGGAACACACTTTTAGAGGAATTAACCAATCAATCAAACAAAATGGAACTTAGAATTAATCACCTTCAACTTTGAAAACTGATCAGCCAAGGATAGCTCCTGATGGACCAGGTCAATCAACCTATGAAAAGTTATCGTAAAAGCGTAATATCAGGGATTCAGAATTAATACTACATCAATCAAGTTGCATAAAGGCATTCGAGTAATAATAAATAAAGAACTAAAGAAAAAATCTTGAAAGGGTGAAAAGCATTAATATAAAACAAACTGTCATAGAACTGTCCGTAAGAAACTCCAGAGTGATATTCCAGGATAACATTAAAACACTCAACAGTACCATTGCCTTCAAAGAACATATCACAATATCAAACATCGGGTTTTCATCAAAAAATCCTAAGCAAAAATTGTTTTTAATTCTAAGAAAGTCTTCTTTAAATTAACTCTGAAATTTTATGATAGGGTTTTGTAATAGAATTCAAAATTCAGCACTCGGAATATTAGCACTCAATAATTTCTTTCAATCCTGGAAGTATTAAATTTACATGATAAAAAATGTGTTGTTTATTTTAAATTTTAAGAAATAAGTTTGGTTAAAAACTGTTTGGAAACAATGGCCAAAATCTTCAAGTATAGAGGGGACAAAGAAAGAAATTTAAAAATGTCCTGAATTTTCAACACTCAAAAGATAAAATTTTCAGTGAAGAGCAAAAGAAATAGGGGAGAAAAAGCATTACAGATAAAGGTCAATATCGAAGATATTGATTAAAGCACCATTCAGAGCCATCAAGGACTTTCCAGGAGGAATCATTCTCTGGTTTGCAATTATCTCATCTTTAACTGAATCATTGAGCTGAAAATTGCATAAATTTGTATAAACTTATTACAAAAAACACAATTGGGCACCTTTTTGTTGAAGTATATTATAAATATTACAGCTGCTAAAGCATTGAGAGAGTCACCAAGAAGTTACCTTCATTCGAGATAACGAAGACACTACACTAGGAAAATTTTGGTTGATTTCTTGCATTGACTGCAAAGGATCAGAGGCTTGTACTATTCTCTGTGCAGTTTGATGTCCCAAATCTGTTCAAAGGGGGGAATTTTGGCAATTTGAAGATTAGACATTCCCAACTAGATGGAAAAAGAAAACCTACACTAAACAGTACCTTTCAGTTCCCAAACATCAAGTGTGTCTGATATTGTTGATGACAAAAGATAATCCCTGAATGCCATTATCTCTGAAGTAAGGTGAGGTTTGCGTTCCTGCGAAAGGATATAAAAATATATTAACTTCAGGATGACACGTTGCACATTTCACAGTTAGAAAATCATTATGACCAGTGTTGACTCCTCTCCAAAGAGAAAGGTTCAGTGTTTTAAGTTTATTCATATATGTCTATGTAACTAATGTTCCTTGCAACAGTTGTAGCTTGTATTGGAAGAAAAGGAAAGGTGAATTATTGCGAACCAGAATTTTTGAAAATATAAACCCTCTAACTTCTTGGCTAAGATCTTCAGTATGAGGATCTTCTAGTGTTACACCTGCAATTCAAACCCCAAGCCCTTAGATACATTAACCAAAGCAATAAAGCATGTGATTAGAAGCAAACATGCATACATGCTTAAAAAATTGCATGAAAGTATAACTTTTTCAAGATATTCATATTTGTAATAGAACACCGTAGGCATAACCAAGAAGTTATTGTACTACAATTGAGAGTGATAAAGAAGAATGAGATGTATTCGTATGGAGCAAAACCTCAAAAAAATAGTAAAATTAAAAAATTAAAGGACTAATAAAGGTTGAAAGTTTCCAAAAGCCATAGTGCCAACAAGTCAGAACACCAAGACAAAAGTGTCTGCATTAGAGAGCACAATATGATTAAAGAAGAGCCATAAAGAAACCAAAAGCATCAACAACAAAAACACTGCTACATCTACCAAGGAAATGTTATGTCACAATTGAATTCAATTTCAAAGATCCGTAATGGCAATTGACAAAAAGCAATAATGGTAAAATAAACTTATTGACCAAATTGATACAAAGATCAGGAAAAAGGGTGGCTTTTGAATTTGCAACTGCTCCAGCAAGAGTGCTAACCTTTCTTTATGGTACTGTCATCCATGGCCTTATACTCCATATTCTTCAAAGCAAGCTCTACACCATAGCCGCCCAAGTTTAAGGAATCCATCGCACCAACAGCCCCACATGGGCCAACTTCTCCTTCACAACCGGAAGGTAATACTGGTCTGAAAACATACTTAACTTTTCCCTGGGCATAAAATAAGAAGTAAATCAAAGAATTTATAACAGAAATCACACCAAAGTGTGTGATATCATAATCCTTAAAAACAGATGAAGGGAAGCATAGTACAGGGACAAAACTGTATGCAAGTAGTATTCTGATAGACCAGTAAACAAAGCATATAAATGAATCAATTAGATAATATAGAGTCAGCTCAAAACCGATGATGAAGGTTCCCACTAAGCACCAGATGGATTGCAAATAAGTTATTAATTCAAACAAGAGGTCTAGCTTATTTTGATTGCAATAGGCGATTTATTTCAGATGATTCTTGCCAATTAATATGTGATTAAATATTGTTCATAAAACAAAAACAAAAAAACGGACAGGAATTATCAATTAGCAAAAATCAAATGTGTTATCTAGTTTATGAGTAAAAGAAAAGCTAAAGTATAGAATGAAAAGGAGACAAATTCCACTGCACCAAACAGACCTCTTTGGCAGCTTGAACTGGGGTGAGATGGAACTCCCTAAAACATTCTGTTCCAAGAGCACCATACAGAATAGAAACAGGGCTCATAAGATTTGAATCAAAATGAAGGTGATCAAAGTCATATAATTCAGGCTGCTGAAAGGAGTCTCCACTGCTGGCAACCTGTCATAACCTGTTTTGACCCCCAAACCCGAAAAACCCTAAAAAACCAAATAACCAAAAACCTAACCCTAATATCATTAACCCTAGCCGCCACCTCCTCTACCGCAGCTGTCGCCGCTGCCGTCCACCATTTCCGGCGACCAGCCCCAAAACCATAACCACAAAATCCCAAAACCCTAACCCGTAAACCCTGAAAATAATCCTAAACCAACCCATACCCAACAACACCTTAACCATCTGCCATAACCATAACCACTCACCATACCCTTCACCTACTTGGCAGATAATTCCCTAAAATCCGGCTGTGCACCATGAAATCAAATCTGCAGGATTAAAATAAGGAGTTGTTATCTTTTATTATTATAAAAAATCGGATATAAATCCGAAAAGAAATCAGATTGTAAAAGGGGATCTGGAGAAAAAAATTGTAATATAGAGAGGTTTCAGATCCAAAACTTCGAATTTCTTCTCTTCTATCTTATTTTTTCAAATCGAAATTTTACTAAAATAGAAGGGATTTCTCAGCTTGAAAATTCTTGTTTAGTCTAAATCGAATAAAAAATATATAAAAAGAGAGATTTCGAAACCTTACCTCTATCCGGTTAGTCAGAGCGCTGCGGTTCCGCAGTTAACGGGCTGTTCCTCGCCGTGAGGCCGTTCTGGCCGATGAACGGCACCTGGAAGCCAAGGAGCGGCGCCGTCGAGTGAAAGAAAGAGTAAAGGAGAAAAAATGATAGGGTTAGGTTTTTTTTTCTTTTGTTTGATTAATCTGTTTCGATACAAAATATTGACCCTCTATGTGTTTTAAGCTAGTGTCCAAACTCGGAGAGGATCCGCGTTTTTGCATAAGGGTCTAATTACACGAGTACTCCCTCTCCTTTTCCTCTGTTCTTGTTTTTGGTCGTGGTAAAATTACCCTCCAGGTCCCTAAACTTTCAACCTGTTTATTTTTTGTACATTGGTTAATTACATATTCGATCCCTCTTCTTGTTTCCCGTTTTCACTTCTATCCGTGGTTTAATTCTGTTTTCAATCCTTATACTTTGTATGCGTGTTTATTTTAGCTTTCGCTTTCTATTTCATGTCATTTTAGTCACCATATTTAAATTTCAGCACTTTATTTCTGTTAGTTTACATTTATTTCTTTATATTTCGTATCTGTTGCATTTTATTCCCTAATATTTGTCATTTATGCCATGTAAATTATCACATCATGCATTTTAATCACTACTTCATGTTTTTTAGTTGGTTTATATATTTTAACATGATGATGATGATAATTATAATTATAATTATAATTATTATTATTATTATTATTATTATTATTATTAGGTAGTAAGCTTTTTATATGTATATATTAATATCATATAAAATACTTATATATATATTATCTATAATACATATTTTGTGTATATGGTTTTTCTATATTGTATATATATATATATATATAAGGTTTTATATATTTAAAATAAAATATGGTTTTTTGTTTAAGTACATGTAAAATTTAATAAACATTCATTGTTTTAGGAATAATATGTAAATATATAAAAACTATTAATTTTAAATATATCTAGATATTTTTTATAGGTATAAGTATTAAATATTTTACCGTAAGTATGTTTTTTAAGTTAGATTAATATTTATGAATATTTTAGATTATTATTTTATTATGCTAGTATTTATTTATATTTTTATCGCATTATATTTATTTATGTCTGCCATGTTTTAAGTTGCATTTCAGAATATAAATTGTCAATGCGGTGCCCTTTTATCCGAGCGTAAACAGGACCAGTATCAGGCGTAGTGATAGTGGTTGGGCGTTTACTCTCGAATAACGGAGCCTTTAAAATCTACTAACACTAATAACCAAATTTTAATTTAATCATCACTTTAATCCGGAAAATTTAATATTAATAAAGCGGTAATTATTAAAGTACCAATTTTGGGCGGTGTGGGGTGCTAATTCTTTCCCCATCCGTAACCGACTCCTGAACCCGACATTTTAAAATCTATGGTTTTTACGGTGTCCGGTTCACCTTGAGTGGCAGGTGGCGACTCTATTTTTAAATAAAATACGATTTTTTTAAAATCACACGAAAGACATTATTTTCAAAATAAAAGCACATTTTTTTAGCGAGAGGGAGATCGGTACACAACCAACAAATGAAAGTAACAAGTATTCAATCATAAGCAATTTTTTTATTGTTTCCGACTTAAAAATATGTTTTTTTTAATATATATATATATATATATAAACACATATACATAAAGAGAAACATTACATTTCATTAGGTCCCTGAAGCCACGACTGCAATTCTGCAACATCAAAGAACAACTCGGCACCAATGTCGACCCAACAACATTTTCCACGAGGGCTTTTCGGGTTTATTCCAACAAGCAAGGAGTCCAACTTTTTAGTTCCCACGGCTTCACTAGCATCAACCCCACATCCGTTATGTGAATAACCATCATCAGACAGCGGAAAAGAAGAAAGAGACTCCTCCGCTAGTTGCCGGTAAAGCACCAATGGAGGGGACGCTGATCTTAGATTCAAGGAGAATTCAAATAACGATGCCAATGATTCACTTAAAAGAGAGCTTCCATGTTTCAAAATCTTTACAAGGCAGTCTTTAGCTGAATGATAATCACCCTCAGTTTTTGCAACATGTAGCCAGCCATCAATAAATTCCCAAAAAAGACGTTTCGACTCTTTTGATAGTAATTCACTGTAACAATTAAAAAGACATAAAAAATATAAATCTAGACTAGCTTAAGAAAACTAAACTAACACTAAAGATTCACCAATAGAACAACTTTAATACGAACACGAATAAATAAAAGAATTCCACAACAAGAGAATCACAAACAGAAAAAAAAAAAAGCCAAAATTAAATTGATAATAAGAAGGGAACCGACCCGGCTTCCAAGAGCAATGGAGTACCCCGACCATTTAGCCCGAATCGCTACTTGAACGTTCTTCGGCCTTTGATTTTGAGCTCCAACAAAAGCGAAACCACAGATTAATAAACAAGTGAGGAGGAACAGAATGCAAAACCGAGATCTGAAACGGGTATCCATTTGGGTGAAATGAAACTAGATTTTCCCAATCGATTTCTATATAATTTGGCATAGAAACAGATCCGACATTGATGAGAAACTTAGCGATCGGAGTTTGGGGAGTGATACGTGAAAGAGTGACGACAATTAGCGAAGACTTCTGGGAAATTAAAAACCAGAAAGGGGCAGGGGTTTTATTAGAGGCTTTTTCGTCTTTGCATGAAAAGATCAAAGGTATTTTGGGAAACCTAGATTTTTGAAAGGAATAAATTTTTTTAGTTATGGTGTTCGACTTGTTGGTCCATCAATTTGATTAAATACTATAGAGGTTTATTATAGATGATTTTGTATTCGCCGTCTAATGTTTGACTAGTAGGTTGTTCGTCAATTTTTTATTATGGTACGTTAGGAAAATGGTCGGTTAAGTTCAACGACAAAAAGGTGAATTTGAAGGCGATATTTGGCGACGATAACGATGAAGATTTGGGGTTTGAGAATTTTAAAAACTTGGGGACTATTTTAGAAATTTATTAGAATTTTAAAATTTTTTGAAAAAAATAAACTATTAAAAATAAAAATTAATTAAAAGGAATTAGAAATTAAAACATAACACATGTCAAATTTTAATTGGTTAAGAAATTTTATAATGCAATTAATTAAAAGGCACCTAAAATTAACGAAATGAAACTTTAGATATCAATTTTAACCAAACAGAGTTTTAAACACCTAAAAATAACAAGAGATATAGTTTGAATACTTATTTTTAATTAAGCTAATTAGTATAGGGTAATTATTCCATGCACAAGTGCTTGTGGAAACTTTGTTTACACAATCGCCTTAATTTTAGAGTTTAGGGACTCTATATAGGGTTTATGATTTAAGGGTTTAAGTATATTATTTTGAATTTAGGGGATACTGATAGAATTTTGGGTTTATAGATTAAAACCTAAATCTTTAACCATATTACCCTAAACCTAAACCCTAAATTCTAACTATAAACCTTAAATTTTAAACCCCAAACTAAAGCCCTAAACCCTAAAATTAAGCCGCTTGTGGAAACAAAAAGTTTCCACCACCTATGTATGGGATAATAATCCATTAGTATATGGGTAATTATTCCATGCACAAGCGCTTGTGGAAATTTTTTCCACAAGCATTTTAGTTTTAGGGTTTAAGGATTTTGTTTAGGGTCTAGTGTTTAGGGGGTTTAGTGGATGAGTTTTGAATCTAGGTTTTATAGGTTAAATACCTAAATCACTAACCATAGTACCCTAAAAACTAAACCCTAACCTCTAAAGCCTAAATTATAACCATAAACCCTAAATTCTAAACCCCTACACTTAATGTAACCCGCTAAACCCGGCCAAAAAGAAAAGGCCGAATTTAGGAAGTCACGATTGAAAACTTTGCCCTCAAAAACCAATTTATTTATAACAAATCATTTAACTTTTCTATAAAAGATACGTTATAAGTTCGTTATCATTTATTAAAATATTACATCCAAAAGTATAATAAAATATTCAGTTCAGTAATAAAAACATGCATACTGAAAACATCCTTAAATCTCAAATGGTTCTTAGTCCAAATTACAACCCAAATCTGATAAAAAATATAATAATAATAATTTAAAATTTGTGAGTCCGTACTGATGAAGAAATAAAACTGAATACGCAAGAGGCCCTCCGAGTACCAGGTCACCTAGAGTCAGGAATCTGAAAGATAAGCTATAAGGGAGTGAGCTATTAAGCTCAGTGTGTCTCTAAGTGCATCAATCACAAAACACAGTTTCACAAAAATAACACAAGGTAAAATCATGTCATTACAAAACACAGTGTATGAGATGATACTAATAAATAGTCACACTACCCAACTACTAACGCCAATCACAGTGGTGGCAGAGCCAACTGGTCACAGTGGAGGTAGTTCCCTTGAACCCCTCACCCCTTTATTTCTCCGTTCACAGTGTGGTCAAACCACTCTTCCTCCGTACAACTCATCCCATGCATGATAAAATAATGTTTATGATCACATTGTTAACACAGTTGTATCGTACTAAAATACGAGGAACACAGTTCGAAAGATCTGATAATCTAATAAAACACAGTTCATAGTATGCATAGCATCTCAAACCTCAGTGAAATCTCAACACAGAAAATAACATGCAAAGTTTGTAAAATATTTCACAAAATATAGCACAGACATAGAACACACCTCTAGCGGCCAAAGCTCTAATGTCGATGCTTACGCCTCTCACGGTCTGAACTAGCGCTAGGTCTAGCTGAGTCAAAACCTACGAGGTAGAGTTCTAAGTTAAATTCACATTCTAACGTAATTATTACTATGCCACCTAACTGAATGATGCTAAGAAATCACGTGTATCTCTCGCAGAAGGTGCATGAGCAGGCTAAACATGAGGTGGAGGAGGTGGTAAAACGTCATCCTCGGAATCGATGTCGTCTGAAACACATAAATAAATTGCATTAGGTCTCTTACACAACTCCTTAGATTTCTCAAAAAATAAATTACAATTAGCAAAACTATCAATTCAGGCTCGAATTAGGCAAAACGGGCTACAAAAACGGACTCAGAACGTCGAGAAATGTCAAGATCAAGCTGGTTGAAAAAGTCAACAGTGACTTTGACCGGTCAAGTCAACGATGACGTCATCTTCTCTTGTCCATGCTGACGTCATCTCGGGTCACGAATTGGGTCTCGGGTCACAGGCCGGGTCACAGTCTAGCCTAGCTCTCTCACAGTCCGGTTCACACGCTGGATCGGTTCTCACTCTGGATCGATCCGGTTCGCATTTGACCCGGTTCACTGGCCCACTTAGGTTTAGGTTCTCTCTCACTCTCATCATATAGCCCACTCCACACACCCACCTCAGCCCACTCCTGGGCATTTCACAATAAAGCAAAACTAGGGTTTGCAACCCTCTCGGCGGTGGCATAACCAGGCAGCACGATTCAGCGATGACGGCTCAACATTGAGGTGGCGTCACTTCACGGCATACAACGGCGGCGCTATAACGCGACGGTGGTGGCAGAAACCACATCCGACAACAAGGAACCTCATCGGTTCAAAAAAATCCCTATTACCACAACCTCAATACACAAAACAAAGCTTTTCCCACTTACCCAAGTCGAATGAGGAAGGAAACTGGTGGCGAAACGAGCGGTGGCACATGGGAAAATGAAGGGTTTTCGTTTGATTTCAAAGATAACGAAGGATGATGGGAAGCTTGGTGGTCGGGGTTGATTAACAAAGGCTCAAGGATCACGGTAGGAGGGGCAGTGTAAGCTACAAGCGGCGACAACCTCCTCGTCGAAGGCTCGTCGGAATGTAAGAGAGAATGATGCTCACAAAATTTCGATAGGGAGAGGGAAAAGATTATGGGAGAATGGCTGAGAGGAAAAGAATGAGAGCTCAAGGGTTCACAATGAGATTTTAATTCCCTTTAAAAGAAAAGGGTAAATTGCAGGGGAGGTCCCCGCAATTAGCCCGAGTTTTTAGAAAGAGCCACAAGATTTAAAAGTTTTCAATTAGGTCACAAGACTAACTTAACTCATCCCAATCCTTAAATTATTTAATTAGGGTTTTAGATTCCAATTTCCCAAATTCTAGGGTTTCGATTTAGAAATTTTGAAACCAAGGTTAGGGTTTTTAAAATAAATTTTAGGGTGTTACAATTATCCCCCTTAAAAGAAATTTCGACCTCGAAATTTTAGGCTCAGCGACAAATTCCAAAATTAACGTATGCGCACACCTACTTCATCATTTTAAATTATTCATCTATTAAGGTTAGAATAAGGACTAGAAATATATCACAACGGCACCCGCTATGTCCTCAAACTCCTCATCATCATAATTACCACGAGCTCCGGTTGCATAAATTAAACATGGTCGCCTAACCTCAGATTTAGCTAATCTAACACCCTGAGAAGGTATATCTCTACTAGCAGTACCAGAAACAGCTAACCTACTCTGCTCTCTACCTCTAGGAGGTGCTCGAACTAACGCATGTGTCTGAGTCTGCATTACCGAACTAGTATGTGATCGCGGACAATCATTAAGGAAATGATCAAGAGAACCACATCCGAAACAAGCTCCCTTCTTCTTTCTACACTCCTCATCATGCCATTTCTTACAATAAGTACACTAGGGCACATAATAAGGACCTGTCGATCCACCGATACTACCTATTGGAACTGCCAAAACGACTGGTCTCGTTCTCTGGCTACCCTGATAATCAAATTCCTCCCTAGCCCTCTTACCGGAATAGCTATCTGAACCATGCTGAACATTTAAAATCTCTTTCTTGAACTGTCTGACTCTTCGAGAGGGATTCTATTATCTCTACTATCTTGGCTCGATCAACCAACTCACTGAACGTCTTATCTTTGAACGGAGCCACTTTCTCACTAATTAAGAAACGCAGGCCTTTGAGAAACTCCCTATATCTATCTTTCTCTGTGTCTACCAACTCAGACGCATACCGAGACAACTCTACGAACCGAATCTCATTTGAAGATACTGTCATGCCCTCTTACTTAAGGTTTATGAATGCCTGACGACGATCAGCTAAATACTGCTCACCCACATAGCGGTTATGGAATGCCTGACGGAATGTCTTTCATGACATCTGATCAGCTGACTTCAATCTCCGCTCAGCCTTCCACCAACGTTGTGCTTCACCATGCAATAGCGAAACAACAGCTCTCAATTTCTTGTTAGCAGGATAGCCCATCTCCTCAAAGAGCATGTCAAGATCCTTCATCCATAACTCAGCATCATATGGGTGTTCATCGGACACACCCAAAAATACTCTCATCCCAGCACTCAAGAATAATGTAGAGATAGGCTTCCTTGAATTCTCTGACTGGTCACGAAAGTACCGCAACAGCTTCCGATTAACAGTAGCACTATCCAGCTCCACAGTCTCACTGTCATCTGAATCTAGCAAATCCTCACCAGGTAGCTGTTGATCATGAGCATCTCCATCACCAGACTGTTGTCTCACAGCTTGTTATCCCGCTGGTGGCTGGGTTCCACCCGGATTTTGTATCTCCTCCTGATCGTTCGTATGATCAACAATAGGAGGTGATTCACTAGCAGCGGCAGCTGCACAGCCTCAGCCTCGACCTCTAACCGAAGCGAGTCTAACACTCCTACGGGGTGGTATAGTCTATATCTACAAGAATAAGAAACTAGAGATTAGAACTGGTATCGGAGTCTCAAAATTTCCAAAACACTTTAAATTATTAGTTAGGTAATCGATTATTTAGAAAATTTATCATTTACCCAAAACCTTTATTATGCATGCAAAAAAAAATTTCAGTTTAAAATTTCATGTGAGCCTCATTGTCCGAAGGTTGAACTCAGCTCTGATACCACTAAATGTAACCCCTAAACCCGGCCAAGAAGAAAAGTCCGAATTTAGGAAGTCACAATTGAAAACTTTACCCTCAAAAACCAATTTATTTATAACAAATCATTTAACTTTTATATAAAAGATACTTTATAAGTTTGTTATCATTTATTAAAATATTAAATCCAAAAGTATAATAAAATATTCAGTTCAGTAATAAAAACATGCATACTGAAAACATCCTCAAATCTCAAATGGTCCATACTCCAAATTACAACCCAAATCTGATAAAAATATAATAAGAATAATAATAATAATTTAAAATTTTGGAGTCCGTACTGATGAAGAAATAAAACTGAATACGCAAGAGGCCCTCCGAGTACCAGGTCGCCTAGAGTCAGGAATCTAAAATATAAGCTATAAGGGAGTGAGCTATTAAGCTCAATGTGTCTCTAAGTGCATCAATCACAAAACACAGTTTCACAAAAATAACACAAGGTAAAATCATGTCGTTACAAAACACAGTGTATGAGATGATACTAATAAATAGTCACACTACCCAACTACTAATGCCAATCACAGTGGTGGCAGAGCCAACCGGTCACAGTGGAGGTAGTTCTCCTGAACCCTTCACCTCTTATTTCTCCATTCGCAGTGTGGTCAAACCACTCTTCCTCCGTACAACCCATCCCATGCATGATAAAAAATGTTTATGATCACATTGTTAACACAGTTGTATCGTACTAAAATACGATGAACACAGTTCGAAAGTTCTGATAATCTCATAAAACACAGTTCACAGTATGCATAGCATCTCAAATCTCATTGAAATCTCAACACAAAAAATAGTCATGCAAAGTTTGTAAAACATTTCACAAAATATAGCACAGACAGAGAACACACCCCTAGCGACCAAAGCTCTAATGTCGATGCTGACGCCTCCCACGATCTGAACTAGTGTTAGGTCTAGCTGAGTCAGAACCTACGAGGTAGAGTTCTAAGTTAAATTCACATTCTGACGTAATTATTACTATGCCACCTAACTGAACGATGCTAAGAACTCACGTACATCTCTCGCTGAAGGTGCAGGAGCAGGCTGAACAGGATGTGGTAAAACATCATTTTCGAAATCGATGTCGTCTGAAACACATAAATAAATTGCATTAGGTCTCTTACACAAATCCTTAGATTTCTCAAAAAATAAATTACAATTAGCAAAACTATCATTTCAGGCTCGAATTAGGTGAAACGGGATGCAAAAACAGACTCATGACGTCGAGAAATGTTGAGATCAAACTGGTTGAAAAAGTCAACGATCAGCATTGACTTTGACCGGTCAAGTCAACGCTGACATCATCCCACAGGTTAACACTGACGTCATCTCCCCTGGTCCATACTAACGTTATTTCGGGTCACGGGTCACGGGTCGGGTCACAGTCTAGCCTCACTCTCTCACGGTCTGATTCACACGCTGGACCGATTCTCACTCTAGATCGATCTGGTTCGCATTTAACCCGGTTCACTGGCCCACTCAGGTTTGGGTTCTCTCCCTCACTCCATCATGCAGCCCACTCCATACACTCACCTCAGTCCACTCCTGGGCATTTCACAATAGTGCAGAACTAGGGTTTGCAACCCTCTTGGGTGGCGGTACGACCAGGCGGCACAATTCAGCGATGGCGGCACAACATCAAGGTGGCGTCACTTCGTACAACGGCGGCGCTATAACGCGGCGGTGGCGGCAGAAACCACATTCAACAAGGAACCTCACCGGTTTAAAAAATCCCCACTACCACAACCTCAATACACAAAATAAAGCTTTTCCCACTTACCCAACTCGAACGGGGGAAGAGACCGGTGGCAAAACGAGCGGAGGTGCAAGGGAAATCGAAGGGTTTTCGTTTGATTCCGAAGATAACGAACGATGACGGGAAACTTGGTGGTCGGGGTTGATTAACGAAGGCTCAAAGGTCACGGTAAGAGGGGCGGTGTAAGAGAAAATGATGCTCACACAATTTCGATAGGGAGAGGGAAAAGATTAGGGGAAAACGGCTGAGAGGAAAAAATGAGAGCTAAAGGGTTCACAATGGGATTTTAATTCCCTTTAAGAGAAAAGGGTAAATTACAGGGGAGGTCCCCGCAATTAGCCCGAGTTTTTAGAAAGAGCCACGAGATTTAAATGTTTTCAATTGGGTTACTAGAATTAACTTAACTTATCCCAATCCTTAAATTATTTAATTAGGGTTTTAGATTCCAAATTTCCAAATTTTAGGGTTTCGATTTTGAAATTTTGAAACTAGGGTTAGGGTTTTTAAAATAAATTTTTAGGGTGTTACACTTAAACCCATAAAACCTAAAACTAAGTCACTTGTGAAAACTTTTCGTTTTCACCGCCAGTGCATGAGATATTTTCCCTTAGTATGTATAGATAAAGTTTTTATTAGTATGTTGTAGTGCAGTTGGTTAGTGCATATGTTCTCTTTCAATCAGGAGAATTAGTACGTAGTGAACCGGGTCCATCTAATATTTTTTTCAGTAAAGTTCGCACGAAAAAAAGGTGATTTTGGTCTTCGAATTTTAAGTAGTGTAACACCTTCATTCTGGATGTCACATTTGGGCCTCAAGCCCAACCAGTTACCATAAAATTTCTACCTGGTTTAGCCCAAACCACATCAATTTCATAAAATCCATCGAGTTCAAATTTTCAACATAAATAAGTATTTAAAAAACTTACGTGTAAGCTCCATTTAAAAATAAAAATATAAAACATTCGACTCACAATTTAAAATCCAAAATACAAGTTACAATACAAGACATAGGATCCTACGAATACATAGCCCAAATAAATCTAAGTATTATACTCCTGACAAGCCGATGCTGAAGTCATACTCTGATGGTGCTCCAATAATGCACGTCAACCTACTGACCTGCGAACGAAAACAGCAATTCCGAATGCTAAGCTGACGAAGCTCTATGGATACACTTTCACTCAACCACGCTTCATGCAAATCATAAATAGAGCATGTAGCTAAAGATGATATCATGGCAGTACAATAACATATGGTGCTACCTCTAGCCACATAAACATATATCTAGCAACAAAGGATGCATTATTCTCACACGACACATATGCATCAAACCAAATAAACCTGGAGTGAGGCTCAGTGTCATATAACCTTAGAAACATACACTCATAGTAAAGCCCGGTGTCACACAACCTCAGGAACATACACTCGTACTTGAAATATCTCATCAAGTATCATCGGATGAGGCTTAGTGTCACATAGCCTCAGGAACATACATCCGACATCTCATCTCATGGTGTTGCAACACGATCTCTAGGTATTCAGAGCCTATCAACCAAGGTGACTCTTGATAAGTGTTCAAAAGTACTATTTTTCTTACCCTTTTTACTCATATTATTGTTAGACTTAGGCCCATATTAGTTGCATAATTAGCCATTCATGCATTAATCCATGTTTCTTTCCATCATTGAGCTTGATTACATAACTTGGTAGTTTTTGTGGGAAAAGATGCTGCTTTGGTGTGTTTTGTGTGTATGTGCAGGATCATTTGCCAAATGAGATGCCGAGCCAGTTGCCATGGCAATTGTCGAGAAGAGCAAGGGTGATATGGTAGTCAAAATTGATGACTAAACAAGCCCAAGATGACGTGGAGCAAAGCCCAAACCCAAAGGAATTTGATTTCCATGCAGAGATTAAAGAAGAATTAAATTCCAAGAAGATAGGAGAAGTTCTAGTAGGAATATAATTATAATAAAGAATTATATTCTTTAAAGATAATTTAATTCCAACTTAACTTCCTCCTCAAATAAGGACTTTGGCCTAGCCCTATAAATAAGATAGAGATTTTGACAATCCATGGAGAGAAAGAGAGGGGAATTTCGACAACTCCAAGGAGGGCAAGAGGAGAGAATTTTCGACAAGCATCTAGGGCAAGGAGGATTTCGACAAGCCTTCTTCTTCATCCTTTTCTTTCTTGTTCGATTGGGTTCATGCTAGGGATTAATTATCTTGTGTTTCTTTGGAACCTAGCCATGAACTAAATCTATTTGGCTATGGTTATTGTGTTTTGTGGTTGTGAGAAACTATTGGTTTTTGTTTAGGTAATAAGAGTTTGCACTTTTCTATTCAAGGTTTATTCATTCTTGGTTCTTATTCTTGTTTGCGAGTGAATTGGGAGAGGATCTCGTGATTTCATCTATTTATCTAATATCGGGAGAATTAGATTCAAGAAACGAATGAATATGATCTTTATTCAATCTATTGATGGTGAAGATTAATCCGGCTTAGGAATAAGTTAAGGATTTCAACGGCTAAGAGGAGCGCAAGATTGGTTGTTGTTCACCCTTGATTCACGCAGGGATGTATTATCAAGGCATGCACAAGTAGCTAGAGTTTCGACTTAGGGATAAGAAGAAACCATTGAAGAACGCTCTACCGAACCTTGAAGGTTGCTGCCCAGAAGCCCAAGTAGTTGCCCAGGCAACCATCGATTAGTTGCCAAGGCAACCCCGTTGTGCAAGTTGCCACGGCAACTGAGTTGCCCGTGCACTCTTTTATCAAGATGATCCAATCGGCTATCACACCTTAACTCACGATAACCTGGCCTATCTCTCTCAATTGATCTCATTTATTCTTTTACTTTATTGCTTTCTAGATTAGTTATTAGTTAAAACTTTTATAATCCTTTATTTGTGTTTTTAGTTTTTACAGTGCAAGAGACTAGATCTTTGAAGTGGCACCAATCCCTGTGGAGACGATATCTTTTATACTATAACTTGCAACGTGTATACTTGCACAATTGTGTAGCACTTATTACGTGCAAAAAGTTTTTGGCGCCGTTGCTGGGGATTGGCAATAACGACTTTGTTTTTATTTTCTTGCACTTTCTTTTTACTTTTCTTGTTTAAGATTCAAAGGGCTAACAAACTTTGGTTTTGCATTGGTATATGACCAGGGCAAGACCGACTACACCAGAATATCCCTTTGATCCAGAAATCGAACGAACCTTACAAAGACTTAGACGGAGGATAAGAGTAGCAATGGCTAATCAAGACGGCAATATGAATCAAGATGTTCTAGCAGGATGAGGAATGATTCTTGCACAAAACAGAACTATTCGAGACTATCTTGAAGAAGATCTTGGTGGACTTAATCCAGGAGTTGTCGCACCTGAAATTGAAGCTGACCACTTTGAGTTGAAACCGGTAATGTTTAATATGATCAACACAATTGGTCAATTTGGCGGCTCAGCAACTGAAAATGCACGGCAACATCTGAAATCTTTCCTCGAGATTTGCACTCGTTCAAAATACACGGAGTCACCCCCCGATGTCTTACGATTAAGATTATTCCCCTATTCACTGAGGGATAGGGCGAAAGTATGGTTGAATAGCATTCCTGCAGGATCAATAGCATCTTGGACCGATCTTTGTCGTGATTTCCTTGCTCGGTTTAATCCTACAAATTTAACTGATAAGCTTCGTGACGACATTACTTTTTTTCGGCAGGCATATGATGAATCCATGTACAAGGCTTGGGAGCGATATAGAGAACTTCTACACAAATGCCCCCTACACGGATTCCCGGTGTGGACTCAAGTAACAATGTTTTACAACGCCGCGAATACACCAACAAGGATGATGCTAGATGTCTCGGCAAACGACATACTCCTAGATAAGCCACCGGAGGAAGCAATGCAAATTTTAAACAGGCTGGCCAAGAATGATTATCAATTCCCATCTACTAGAAGAGGAGGAGTTAGACGCCAAGCCACAATACATGAACTAGGATCACCAGATTCAATTTCGGCACAATTGGCCACTTTAACCAAGATGGTCCAGAACATGCAAAAACCAAACAACACACATGAAGTCAAGGTAATGGATTCTTTTTGTGAGTTATGTGGTGATAACCATAATTCTTCTGAATGTATGCAGAATCCGGAATCCAGCTTCTATGTGGGGAATTACAATCGGAACAACAATGTGATGTCCAATACATACAATCTAGCTTGGAAGAAGCACCCAAATTTTTCATGGAGTAATCCCAACAATGCTCTAAACCAGAACAATCAGAATGCACAAGCATCGGGATTCCAGCAGAATATGCAACGGCAACAGTTACCGCAGCAACAACCGACAACATCCAGTTGTCCCGGCAATACCGTCAATCAGGTTTCAAACCAATGAAAGAATCGAAGATATCTGACTTCCACCACCATTCCCACAAAGGTTGAAGCGAAAAAAGCAAGAATACCAATTCAAGAAGTTTCTTGATATCCTAAAGCAAGTCCACATCAACTTACCATTGGTGGAAGCAATTGAACAAATGCCAAACTATGCCAAGTTTCTTAAAGACATTGTGTCCAAGAGAACAAGGCTAGGAGAGTTTGAAACAGTTGCCGCAACAGAGGGATGCATGGCAATGTTGCACAATCGTATGCCACCCAAGTTGAAGGATCCCAGAAGTTTCACAATACCATGTTCTATTGGAAACCACTATGTCGGGAAAGCACTATACGACCTTGGGGCTAGCATAAACTTGATGCCTAAATCGGTTTTCCAGAAACTAGGAATCGGGAAGGCAAGACCTACAACAGTTATGCTACAGCTAGCCGACAGATCCTATGTGCATCCAGAGGGAAAAATCGAGGACATACTGGTAAACGTTGATAAATTTATTTTTCCCGCTGACTTTATTATCTTGGATTGTGAAGCAGATGAGCATGCACCCATCATTCTCGGAAGACCATTCCTAGCAACAGGGAGAACCTTGATCGATGTTGAAAAGGGAGAACTCACAATGAGGGTGAATGACCAGCAAGTTAAACTAAATGTATTCCAAACACTAAGGCATGCCGATGATCCAGAAGAATGCCAACTTCTTCATGCCACGGCAGAGTTTAACTTTGACGAGGAATTTAGTTGCCTCGGCAACTACATTGCCGATCAAGAGGAACCTGAGGAGTATGAAGAACCAGTCGATGAAGAACAACAAGAAGAGGCAAATTGGCTAGTCAATCGACCAGGTGCATACTTTGAACCACTGGATTACTCAGGTAAGGAAGGTAAGCTCGAAAAACTCTCTATTGGACAACCACCGATTCTTGAGTTGAAACAATTGCAGAGAAACTAAAATATGCATACTTAGGAACCTATAATACATTACCTATAATTATTTCTTCTAAGTTACAGCTTGAGCAGGAAAAGAAGCTGATCAAGATGCTGAAGCTACACAAAAAGGCAATAGGGTGGACAATTGCCTACTTGAAGGGAATTAGCCCGGAGTGTGCATACACAAGATTTTGTTGGAAGATGATCACAAACCTTCAATTGAGGCCCAGAGGAGACTGAATCATGCCATGAAAGGGGTTGTAATGAAATAAATCATCAAGTGGCTTGACGCCGGCATTATATACCCTATCTCTGATAGTACATGGGTAAGTCCGGTACAATGCGTACCGAAAAAGGGAGGTATAACGGTGGTAAGTAATGAAAACAATGAACTCATTCCAACCAGGACTGTGACCGGTTGGAGGGTTTGTATGGATTATCGAAAGCTAAACAAAGCCACTAGGAAAGATCACTTCCCATTACCCTTTATTGATCAAATGCTTGACCGTCTTGCAGGTAAACCCTTTTATTGTTTTCTTGATGGTTATTCAGGTTACAATCAAATTGCCATAGCACCAGAAGATCAAGAAAAGACAACCTTCACATGCCCATACGGTACTTATGCCTTCCGAAGGATGCCATTCGGATTGTGTAATGCCCCGGCAACCTTCCAAAGATGCATGATGGCGCTCTTTTCAGACATGGTCGAAGACTTCCTTGAGATCTTCATGGATGATTTTTCTGTCTTTGGTAATGACTTCAACAATTGTCTCGGCAATTTAGAGAGGGTGTTGGCAAGATGTGAAGAAACTGATTTAGTCCTCAATTGGGAGAAATGCCATTTTATGGTAGATGAAGGAATAGTGCTCGGCCACAAGATTTCATCCAAGGGAATTGAAGTAGACAAAGCCAAGGTGGACGTGATCGAGAGATTACCTCCACCAAGTTCGGTTAAAGGAATTCGAAGCTTTCTTGGACATGCAGGTTTTTACAGGAGGTTCATTCATAATTTTTCTAAAATCACTAAACCCTTGTGCAATTTGCTTGAACAGGATAAAGTCTTCGATTTTGATGATTCTTGTACCCCAAGCATTCAAAACCTTAAAGAAAAAGCTTGCCTCGGCACCCATTGTCGTTCCACCAGATTGGACGTTATCTTTTGAGCTCATGTGTGATGCAAGTGATTTCGCGGTAGAAGCAGTCCTAGGCCAACGCACAGGTAAGACCTTCCATGTGATATACTACGCTAGTAAAACTCTTAATAGTGCTCAAGTGAATTACACAACAACGGAGAAAGAGTTACTAGCTGTAGTTTTCGCATTTGACAAGTTTCGATCCTATTTGATTGGTACAAAGGTAATTGTTCATACGGACCATTCGGCAATCAAATATCTATTTGCTAAAAAGGATGCTAAACCTCGTTTGATTCGTTGGATATTACTTTTACAAGAATTTGATATTGAAATTAAGGACAGGAAAGGAACAGAAAATCAAGTGGCCGATCACTTATCACGTTTAGAACGCAACAGGGAGGAGGACGCTGATCTAGAGATATGCGATGCATTCCCGGATGAACAAATTTTAGTTGCCTCGGCAACCATGGACACGCATGCCTCGGCAACCCTCGACGCCTCGACAACCATGGACGCGCACGCCTCAGCAAGCCTCGATGCCACAGCAGCCTTTGATGCGCACGCCTCGGCAATTTTGGGAGCAGTCGCCACGGCAGCACATGCCTCGGCAATACCCTGGTACGCAGATTTAGTTAATTTCCTTGTTTATGGTATTTTACCTTATGGTATTACTCACCAAGGGAAGAAGCGGTTCCGCCATGATGCTAAGCATTACTTTTGGGACGAGCCTCTTTTGTTTAAACAATGTGCAGATCAGGTTATACGCCGATGTGTCCCTGAAGAAGAGCAACAGAATGTACTCTGGTAATGCCATTCTTCACCCTATGGAGGACATTTTGGAGGAACTCGTACCGCGGCCAAAGTTTTGCAATCCGGTTTGTATTGGCCAACATTGTACAAAGATGCCCAAGACTTTTACAAGCAATGTGATCGTTGCCAGAGGACGGGCAATATCTCTAGACGACATGAGATGCCGCTCCAGAACATCATCGAGGTGGAATTGTTTGATGTATGGGGGATCGATTTTATGGGACCTTTCCCATCTTCATTCGGCAACCTCTACATCTTACTTGCCGTCGACTACGTGTCTAAATGGGTTGAGGCAGCTGCAGTTCCCAACAATGATTCAAAGACGTGCAACGATTCTTGCGAGAAAAAAACATATTTACGGTTTGGGATGCCAAGAGCAATTATCAGTGACGAAGGCAAGCATTTTGACAACAGACTAATTGCCAAGATGTTGCAACGCTTTGGCATATCACACAAGATCGCCACGGCATATCACCCACAAACCAACGGGCAAGCAGAAATTTCCAACCGGGAATTGAAGGATATACTCGAGAAAGTTGTAAATCCCTCTAGGAAGGATTGGTCATTAAGACTAGATGACGCACTTTGGGCATATCGCACTGCATTCAAAACACCCTTAGGTATGTCCCCCTTCTGACTTGTCTATGGTAAAACATGTCATCTAGCAGTAGAAATCGAACACAAGGCATACTGGGCAATCAAGACCGTGAATATGGATTGGGAAAGTGCCGGACAAAAGCGTTTGATGGATCTCAACGAGATAGAAGAATTATGTGCACTCGCCTATAACAATGCACGAATCTACAAGGAGAAAACAAAGCGATGGCACGACAAGAAACTATTGCCACGACAATTCACGCCAGGGCAACTAGTTCTCCTATTCAATTCTCGGCTAAAACTTTTCCCGGGAAAGCTGAAATCAAGATGGTCGGGACCATTCGAAGTCGTCAAACCATTCTCCCATGGTGTCGTGATAATCAAGTCCATCTCTGACAACCATGAATTCAAAGTTAATGGACAAAGATTGAAGCACTACAATGGTGCCCATGTGGAACGTAACAAAGAAGTGGTCAACTTAGGAGATGCATGAGGATGCTCTCCTTTCAATATTTTCTTTTTCTTTTTATTTTTTTTATGTTTAGGAGATATTTTATTTTTCTTCATTATCTTTAGTTTCCAGGTTTTCTTTATTTTCTTTTCCACAACAAGACTCACAACCACTATGCTAAGGAAATTCACTACCGACACGGCAACCTACATCGTGCGTGCACAAGCTGATGCCACGGCAACCAACCCTAAAGATGCCACGGCAACCAAAACTAAAGACATCCCGACAACCACTGCAAAAGCCAAAGGTAAAGCACTTATGCCCGAATCAACTCCTACAGAATCATTTTCTGATTTTTCATATTCGGACGAGTCCTCCATTGAACCAACAAAGACCGCACCAATTGAATCCTCCAAGCGAAAAGCCAATGACATTGATGAAGAAGACGATGAGGACAACCCCGTACGAGGATCGATTCCACCATCGGCAACAAGAAAACAACCATAGCGTTCAAGCAAGAGAATCAAGACACCGACCAAAAGGAAACTAATCATCTACGATAACGAACTCTCGGAGTAAGTCCTCGTATGCATTTTTATTTTTATTTTTCGTTATTTTTATGCATGCATTGAGGACAATGCCTCACTCGAGTTTGGGGGGATTCTTATTAGTAATTTCCATATTTAGTTACATTCATCTTAAGTATTACATTTAGGATACATAAATTGATTGCCATGCCTTTAATTGGAACAAGAATTGCTTAGATTTGATGAATATCCGATAATGACTTTGCCAATGCACTTAATTGATAGAATTTTTATTCTAGGATAACCATGGAAAAACTTAGAATTTTACTATGATGCTAAATCTGATGAAACACTGTTGTGGTTTGATTGATTTAAGGAATTCTAGTGAACTTAGGTTGATAATTAACAAATTGGGGGATTTGAATAAAAATTGGATGAATGCTAGAGGTGCCCGAAATTGGCTCTAGCATGTGCTAAAAATTTATCACTAGAGGTGCCCGAAACTGGCTCTAGTATGTGTTAAAAAAATTGATTGATAGCTAGAGGTGCCTGAAACCGGCTCTAGTCGAATAAATTAACTTAATAGAACTAAAAACAAAACACTAGAGGTGCCCAAAACTGGCTCTAGTTAAAAGATGTTAAAAAGAACCCAATAAAGTAATTTAAAAACCTATTGTTTGCATAGAATCTGAAAAATCAACTTGCACACAACTCCGCACACAGTCACAAGCATTATAGTTTGATTCCGAGTAATTCCTAAGTTTTCCGGAAAAAAATAAAAAGCCAATCATTCTTTGTGCCCTAGTTCAGAGAATTGAAATCAAGTTCAAAGCTAAGGTTGTGAAAATTGAAGTCTTGGCAGGTAATTATGAGTTTGCATTGCTTGAGGACAAGCAATAGTTCGAGTTTTGGGGTGTGATAAGTGTTCAAAAGTACTATTTTTCTTACCCTTTTTACTCATATTATTGTTAGACTTAGGCCCATATTAGTTGCATAATTAGCCATTCATGCATTAATCCATGTTTCCTTCCATCATTGAGCTTGATTACATAACTTGGTAGTTTTTGTGGGAAAAGATGTTGCTTTGGTGTGTTTTGTGTGTATGTGCAGGATCATTTGCCAAAGGAGATGCCGAGCCAGTTTCCATGACAATTGTCGACAAGAGCAAAGGTGATATGGTAGTCGAAATTGATGACTAAACAAGCCCAAGATGACGTGGAGCAAAGCCCAAACCCAAAGGAATTTGATTTCCATGCAGAGATTAAAGAAGAATTAAATTCCAAGAAGATAGGAGAAGTTCTCGTAGGAATATAATTATAATAAAGAATTATATTCTTTAAGGATAATTTAATTCCAACTTAACTTCCTCCTCAAAGAAGGACTTTGGCCTAGCCCTATAAATAAGATAGAGATTTCGACAATCCATAGAGAGAAAGAGAGAGGAATTTCGACAACTCCAAGGAGGGTAAGAGGAGAGAATTTTCGACAAGCATCTAGGGCAAGGAGGATTTCGGCAAGCCTCCTTCTTCATCCTTTTCTTTCTTGTTCGATTGGGTTCATGCTAGGGATTAATTATCTTGTGTTTCTTTGGAACCTAGCTATGAACTAAATCTATTTGGCTATGGTTATTGTGTTTTGTGGTTGTGAGAAACTATTGGTTTTTTGTTTATGTAATAAGAGTTTGCACTTTTCTATTCAAGGTTTATTCATTCTTGGTTCTTATTCTTGTTTGCGAGTAAATTGGGAGAGGATCTCGTGATTTCATCTATTTATCTAATATCGGGAGAGTTAGATTCAAGAAACGAATGAATATTATCTTTATTCAATCTATTGATGGTGAAGATTAATCTGGCTTAGGAATAAGTTAAGGATTTCAACGGCTAAGAGGAGCGCAAGATTGGTTGTTGTTCACCATTGATTCACGCAGAGATGTATTATCAAGGCATGCACAAGTAGCTAGAGTTTCGACTTAGGGATAAGAAAAAACCATTGAAGAACGTTGTGCCGAACCTTGAAGGTTGCTGCCCAGACGCCCAAGTAGTTGCCCAACTAGTTGCCCAGGAAACCATCGATTAGTTGCCAAGGCAACCCCGTTGTGCAAGTTGCCACGACAACTGAGTTGCCCGTGCACTCTTTTACCAAGACGATCCAATCGGCTATCACACCTCAACTCACGATAACCTAGCCTATCTCTCTCAATTGATCTCATCTATTCTTTTACTTTATTGCTTTCTAGATTAGTTATTAGTTAAAACTCCTATAATCCTTTATTTGTATTTTTACTTTTTACAGTGCAAGAGACTAGATCCTTGAAGTGGCACCAATCCCTGTGGAGACGATATCTTTTATACTATAACTTGCAACGTGTATAATTGCACAATTGCGTAGCACTTATTACGCGCAACAACTCTACCACACAAGTGCCCTTACTTGGCATGTAACATCACATGATCTACTAAAGATCCCTATGGTTGCTATTACAAACAAGTCACCCAAGATTTTACCAAGTTATTATACATTATCCTCGTATATGAGGATTGAATCTCGGATTCTCAGTTTTACCATTTATTTTACCATATTAGAAGCCTATTTGGGCCATAGTCCTCAAATTATAAGCCCTTCAAACTTAAAATGTATTTTTCGGGCAGATTGCCCAACAGATACCGGTACTGGCACTCACATACCGGTATAGACCCTTTGGGTATCGGTACTCATATACGTACCGATATGAATTGAGCTTACTAAAATTTCATATAGCCTACGCATACTGGTATGGGTCGACCCGTACCAATACCTCAATACAAGGTGAACCGGTACTGGTTGAACACCATACCGGTACCCCCTTCATAGTTTATCTTAATAGAACAGTGTTCTTAAACCCAAAACACTAGAGTATCAGTACTACATCCCCGCGTGCCTATACCGAAACCCAGAAATGGATTCCTAGGCTTGAGAAATTACTTTCCAAGACCTCAAATCGTAACCATTAGCTTCATAACTTGATCCTACATCTTATAGGAGTGTTTAAGTTGGTTTACTACCATTTTTACATGTTATTAACATGAAATCCAGATTAAGCCATTAATAAGGGTCTCTAACCTCTAACACCCAAATCAACCACATACATCAAATTTAAGCACACAAATCAATCGAATTTATGATGCCCATGAAGGCATAGGAGTTAGTAGTGCACTAATCTTCTTTCAAAGCTAGAAATACAGCCCTCTCGCCCTAACTTTAAGGTTTTTCCTTTTTCTTGCTCATTGGAAGGTCATCCAAACTCTTTCACTGCATAAGGAGTTGTAAATTTGGATTATAACCTTGCAGAGATAAAGTTCCAATAAAACTTACACTTGGGGCTAGAAAACGAGATTAAAACCACCATTAACCCACTTCTCTCAAAACCCCCGACTACACCCATATTCTCTTCTACCACCAATCTTGTTGATTCTTAACTCAAAATGTAGATCATTGAGTGTTGAACAACTTATCTCAAATCCAAAATCCAGGATTCACTCTTAAAAACTCAAAGGTTAAACCTTTAAGCTTTGGTTCATGGGAAGAAGATGAGAATGGATGAATAGAGGAGATAAAGGACTAGATGATCTCACCAAATTTGTTTTTTATAGAAAATTAAAGAAGCCCCATCTTCTCCCTCTTTAAAAGAGGTAATTACCTCACTACCATTCCATAAACCTCCCAACCTATAACCAAACCCAAAGACTCAAGGCCAACTTCCCAAGCAAGCTCACAAAGGTCCAAGCTCTCGGCCTAAACATGAAACCTATACTTCAGGTTAAACCTACCCTCAGATTTCAAAATTTGGGTGGTTACAACTCTCTCATCCTTAAAGAAAATTTTTTCCTTAAAATTTACCTGATTGAAATAGATACAAATAAAGCAACCTTATATCCTCATCGATTTCCCGCATAGCCTCATCGACTCTGTGGTTCCTCCACAACATCTTTACTAAAAGTATACACTTGTTGTGTAACTCCTTAACTCCTTTAGCCAAAACTCTTATCGGTTTTTCCTCATAGGTTAAATTGGTATTGATCTCAATCTTTTCAAGCGGGATGACATGAGAAGGGTCGAAATTGTAGCATCTCAATGTAGACACATTAAACATATTATGAATGTGTGTTATCTTTAGAGACAAGGCTAACTGATAAGACACATGTCTAACTCTCTCTAAAATCTCATACAGTCTAATAAACCTCAGGCTTAACTTAACCTTCTGCCCAAAGTAGATTACTCTTTTCCAAGTGACACCTTGAGGAACACTTTGTCTCTAACCTCATACTCGATAAGCTTATGCTTCTGATCCGCATAAGCTTGTTGATGATCAAAGGCTGCTTGCAATCTTTCCTTGATGATCTAAATCTTCTTCTCAATTTTTCTAATCAAATCTAATCCCACAATCTTCCTCTCATTGAGCTCGGTCCAACACAATGGTGTTCTACACTTGCATCCATTCAAGGCCTCAAAGGGAGCCATTGTAATGACCCAGATTTTTTAGTCAACAATGGGCATTGACCTAGGTCTTGGACCAACACGTTGGGTCAAATGTTCGGGTTATGTTGGGCCTTATTGTTGGGCTTTGTGGGCCTCTATGTCTTGTTGGGCTTGGGTGTTGTTGGATGAGGAATGTTTAGTGAAGGGTAAATGGGTAATTATCCCCATTGTTTATTTTGCTGCAGGAGAATAAGGGGGTGAGATCACCTATTGTTTTCTCCCAACTATCATCATCTTTCTCTCTTCAAAACACCCATCCAACTCAAGGTAAAGGAGAAAACTTATTGTTGTGGAGTGTGAATCTCTGTTTGGTCATCAAGAGAGGTATAATCAGCGAGCAAGGATCTATGCATCAAGGTGAATATCCCCAAAGTTGGTGGAGGTTGAGTTTGAAGCTTGGTTTAAGGAAGGAGAGAGGAAAAAACTTGGTGGGAGCTTCATTTTGGGTTTTACTTGTTGAGGTCAGTACATTTCTGACTCATACGTTTCATGGGCCTCGTAAGATGATTGCCTTGCTTGGTTTTTGGTTATGAGTAGCAAAGTTAGGGTTCTTGAGCTTTAAAACACTTCTAATGGTAAGTCACGTTTTAGGTGTTAATAATGTGTAAAATTGTTAGAAACCCACTTATTATACCCTAAATAACTTGTAGGATCATTTTGGGACTTAACCATGGGGGTTAAGGGTAGGAATGGTGAAATCACGAGCTTCAAGTTTTGAAATTTGGGCTCGAGTACTGGTACGGGATGGCTGTGTACCGGTACTTCTTTGTAAATTGAGAGACAAATTGTGAGGGGAGTACCGGTACGCCATCCCGTGTATCGGTACCCCTCACTTGAATAGAATTCCAGAGACACCATCATGTACCGGTACACAAGGGGGCGTATCGGTACACACTATTACATTGCCTGGAAAGGCTTTGAGTACCGGTAATGTACGTAGCGTATCGGTACAACCTTAGGATGAACTCCTTCGAATCTAGTAGGGGTACCGGTACTTATTGGGGATTACCGGTACGTGATGTTGATTGCCTATGAGAGGCTTAGTGTACCAGTACGCGTAAGTGGGAGTACCAGTATGGTGGTGGATCGGTACGAGGCGATCCTACTACCGATAAGAAGTACCAGTACGGTACGTAGCATATCGATACGTCTTGTAGTCTAATTCTTTCAAACCCAATTAGCATATCAGCACTCATGGGGAAGTATCGATACCTAGAGGGCAGTACTGATACTCACCTTGGAGTATTGATACTCGGTGGGTAGTCTGCCCAAGAAGGTTGGGTTAGTGTTTGTGGGTTCTATAATTTGTGATGAAGGGTCCGGTGGGTCCCTAAAGATATAATACAAACTCTAAAAGTGAAAAATTAGGGTTAATAACCCAGATGTGGATTAATGGCTAATGGCATAGTAATTATTTGAGTGGATCGATTGTTCAATCATCCATAGAGATTCGCGGTGGATCGGTTAGGCTACGTGGAAGACTGGGGTCCTTGCTGTATGCTGAAGGGATGCCTGTATAGGCTGGCTACCGCGAATAATAAATAATCTAACAAGAAAAGCGTAAATGAATCCCAAAGACGTATGCTAGTTATTGTATCAAATGAGTCATGCCTTGGGGCATTGGTAATGGTTGGTTGGATGCCTTCTATTTCTCGGTGGGATATGTTAATGCTTGGGGGAGCATGTGTTAACGTACGTGTCTTGGTTAGGAATCCAGATGTCCTAGAGTCAGTGTAAGGGCAGTTAAATAAGGGGATGGGTACTCCGGTTTATGTGATCAAGTACATCCGACGTGTTTATGGGCTATGTGAACTAGATGCGATCCGAAACCTATCCTTGGGCTATATGATCGGGATATGGAAATACAACTCGGGGGTTGTGTGAGCTCGAGTAACTTGATGGGCTATGTGATCTCGAGTATCTTGTTCGGTTGTGTAATCTCAGGAAAATCCTGCTTGTGGCTTATGTGATCCAAGTATGTCTAGGACGTATCTGTGGCTACAGTGATCCGAATATGATCCTTACTCGACGGCTATGTGATCACGGGTAACCCGACGGTTGTGTAAGCACGGGAAAAATAGTAGGGCTTCGTTGGCCATTAGATAATGTATGTTATTTACGTTGTTGTATGGATAATAGATATTGGCTATTTTACCCTTGGGCTACGTGATCAGGGTAGGGTTGTTACTCGACGGGCTGTGTGAGCTCGAGTAACTCGATGGGCTGTGTGATCTCAAGTATGGGCTAGATAACCCTTGGGCTATGTTATCAGGGTATAGGACGTAATTCAACGGATGGAGTGGCCTCGAGTATGGTAAGCCTGGGATGGCTTGGTAGACTTCTTACAAATAGTGGTATCTTGAGACAATTGTAAGCTCTAGCTAGGATAGGCTAGAAGATGATCCTTAGATGACGAGAAGCCTTTCTGTGCACTCTTAGTTATATTATCATGCATGGTTGTTTTATGATATTCATGAATTGTGGTAGAGTAGAAATGTACCACTAAGCTTTGTTAGCTCAGCGTGCGGAATTATGGTTTCTTTCGTGCGTAGGTTGACAGGTGGCGCTTGGAGGAGCACATCGAGGAGGATTTCCCAGCATCGAGCCAATCTCAGAGTACAGTGCATGATGTCTAGTTTGGACTGGTTATATTCGTATAACCTTACCACAATCGAGTCTGTATTTTTATGGTGATTTTCTATTATTTAGTCAACGGTGTAATTTATGTGGAACTCGTATTTTGTAAACCCTTTTAATCTCTTTATCTACGTGGATTTTATAGAAATAGAGCGTTCAAGAATTTTAAACTTGTGGTTTTAAATAAGAAATTTTGATGGGTCAGTTTTGGGAAACCCGTAAGTGACGCTTCAGATCCTGGATGGGTTCGGGTATTATAGCCATCTTGATGCTCGATTAGAAACTGTTGTTATAGGCAAACTCAACAAGTGGTAGCTGCTCTCCCCACGAAATCAAAGATACAACACCGAAGCATATCCTCCAAAATCTAGATGACTTGCTCAGACTGACCATTAATTTGAGGATGAAAAATAGTACTGAAATGTAACCTTTTGTCCAAAGCTTCATGAATTTTCTTCTACAGTCTCACTGTGAACCGTAGATAACTATCTGATATAATTGACGATGGTACTCCATACAACCTCACAATCTTTTGGATGTACAACCGTGCTAACCTCTCAAGCGTAAAATCTATCAACATAGACAAAAAATGAGCAGATTTGGTCAACCGATCTAATATTACACATATAGCATCATGTTTCCTTTGGGTCGATGCTAGACCCGTCACAAAATCTATGGTCACTCGATCTCACTTCTATTATGGAATCTAGATGGGCTGAATCAAGCCCGGATGAACTTGATGTTCGGCCTTAACTTGCTGACAAGCTAAGCATCTGCTCACAAACTTGAATATATCTCTTTTTATACTAGGCCGTCAATAAAAAAGACGAAGTTCTTGGTACATCTTATTGCTACCCAGATACATAGCAAATATACTATAGTACACCTCTCGAAAGATACAGTCCTATAAATCCTCCAAGGTTGGAATACATAACCGGCCTTTGAAGTACAAGATCCTATCATCTCGTACTTTAAAGCCAAATATCATGCCTCTCTAAACCATCTCTATCTTTGCCACTAACTCATCATCCAACACTTGTGTTCTCTTGATCTTTTGCACTAAGGTAGGCTCTACACGAAGCTTGGCTAATAACCCACCATCATCAATTATCCTCAAACGGGCAAACATCGCCTTCAAGTCTGACATAGACTTCCGACTCAAAGCATCAGCCATCATATTAACTTTACTGGGATGATACTTTATGATGCAATCATAATCTTTTAGCAGATCAATCCACAACCTTTGTCTTAAACTCAACTCCTTCTAGGTGAGCAGATACTTTAAACTCTTATGATTCGGTGTAGATATAGCATTTTTCTCCGTATTGTTAATGCTTCCAAATCTTTAATGCGAAGATAACAACGACAAGCTCCAAATCATTTGTAAAGTAGTTCTGTTTATGAGGCTTAAGTTTTCTCAAGGTGTAAGCAACCATCTTACCCTTTTGCATGAGAACACAACCAAGCTCATTTAACGAAGCACCACTAAACACAACATAATCTTTTCTCGACTCAAGTTACGTTAAAACCAGAGCCTCTGTTAGATAAACATTCAACTGCTCAAAGCTTTGATGTTTTTCTCGTTCCACTCAACCAGAACTCCTTTCTGTAACAACTTGGTCATATATGCTATATAATAGTAAAGCCCTTAACAAAACAACAGTAATATCCAGCAAGTCTAAGAAAACTACAAAACTCCGTAATATTCCTAGGTGGTTTCCACTCTACCATTGCCTAAATCTTTTGTGGGTCAATATAGATCATATCTGTCACAACAATGTAATCCAAGAACGCCACCTTGGAAAGCCAGAATTCACACTTACTTAACTTGGCGTAAAACTCTCTCCCTCAAGGTCTAGAGGACAACACGAAGGTGATAGTCGTGTTCATCCTCCAAGCTCGATTAAACCAAGATATCATCAATGAAAACCACCACAAACTGATCTAGGTAGGGCTGAAAGATCTGGTTCATCATGTTCATAAAAATTGCCGGTGCATTGGTAAACCCAAAAGACATTACCAAAAACTTGTAATGGCTATGTCGCGTCCTAAAATTGGTCTTCTGAACATCCTCTTCTACCACTTTTAATTGCTAATAACCCGAACTCAAATCAATATTTGAGAACATATGATCACCTTTCTACTGGTCAAACATGCCATCTATCATTGGTAAGGGATAATAGTTATTCACTGTTACCTTGTTGAGCTGACGGTAGTCAGTGCATATCCTCACTGAACTATCTTTTTTCTTGACAAACAAGACCGGTGCACCCTAAGGTGAGATGATTGGTCTAATGAATTCTTTTTCCAACAACTCTTAAATCTGATTCTTTAACTCTCTCAATTTCGTTGATGCTATATGATACGGAGCAATAGAAACTAGTGTTGTGTCTGGAATCACATATGTCTGAAACTTTAGCTCACGATCTAAATGTAGTCTAGGAAACTCTTCTGAAAACATATCAACAAACTCTTTAACAGTCTGAAGGCTCTCAACTATCAGACTCTCAACTCTTGTGTCAACTACGTTAGCCAAAAAGGCCTCACAACTTTGTTGGATCATCTTTTGTGCAGCCAAAGCCGACACTACATTAGAAAGGTAATAATTCTTATAACAACCCGAATTTTCGAGTCAACGTATGGGTGTTGACCTGGGTCACAGATCTTCATGCTAGATTGGATTTTAAAACCATCAGGCCAAGTTTGAGCCCTTATTTGGTGAGAAATAGAATGTTGGGCTTAAAAAGTGACTGTTTTGTAAAGTATAGACAAGTTAGGGTTGGGTGATATGAATATACCCCTTTTTACAAAAAAATGTCTGATTATCTTTCAATCTCCCTTGTTCTCACGTGATAAAAAGAGACAAGGTGAGATTACCCTATTATCTTTATCTTTCTTATCCCACCATTCATCTAGTGTTCAAGCTTGGTTTCCAATCTAAAAATCACATATTTATGCATCTTTTCTTCCAAATAAGGCCCAAGATTGAGATATGTTAATCCCTTCCTCATAAGCTTCAAGGAAAGTACACTCTTGAGGTATAAAGGTGAGTTCTTCATTAATGGGTTTTTTAAGGGGGTTTAGGCTTTTGGGGTTTCTTTCCTATTTTCAAGGTTGTTAAATTATGGCTAGACATCTCTTTAGTTCTTGGCTTAAGTCTTGATTCATTTCCTTGTTGAAGGGTATAAAAGAGGTGTCATGGGTTTTATTCAAGCTAAAGCCAAAGAGAAGAAGTTGCGGATTTTAAGTGTGTTAAGCAAATCTGGGTTTGTTGCAAAGGTCAATACATCTCTGACTCCTTTAATTCTTGAATATCATAAAGTAATTTTCCTTGCTTGATTTTGTGGTTAAAATTGCTAGTTTTGGTGTTAAGTGTTGCGCGTAATAAGTGCTACGCAATTGTGCAAGTATACACGTCGCAAATAATAAAGTGATACGAGTATCGAATGTCGTCTCCATAGGGATTGGTTTGGGCCACTTTGCTTTAGTTATCACACTATAAAAGTAAAAACACTATTGATAGTAGGAGTTGATTTTAACGAGTAAAGTAAAAGCAATAAACTAAAAGAATATATGAAAGCAGAAGAGAGAATAGGCCAGGTTATCGTGAGTTGAGGTGTGATAGCCGATTGGATCGTCTTGGTGATTGAGTAGCAGCCGGATTGCCAGGGCAATTCTGTTATGATTGCCTAGTCGATTGCCAGGGCAATTCTGTCGTGTTAAGTGGGTCTGATCAGATTGCCTGAGCAATGTTCCCGCGATTTCCTAGGATTTTAAGGATGGGTCGATTGCCTGGGCAATTGAACATTCACTTCCAAATTTCAGCGAAGCGTTCTTCAATGGTTTCTTCTTATCCCTAAGTTGAAACTCTAGCTATTTGTGCATGCCTTGACAATACATCCCTGCGTGAATCAAGGGTGAACAACAACCAATCTTGTGCTCCTCTTATCCGTTGAAATCCTAAACTTATTCCTAAGCCGGATTAGTCTTCACCATCAATTGATTGAATAAAGACCATGCTCATTCGTTTCTTGAATCTAACTCTCCCGATATTAGATAAATAGATGAAGTTACGATATCCTCTCCCAATTCACTCGCAAACAAGATTGAGAACCAAGAATGAACAAACTTTGAAAATTGAATTGCAACTCAAAAATCTAAACAAAATCCAATTGTTTTTCACAAGAACAAAACACAATAACCCAACCAATCAAGTTAGTTCATGGTTGGGTTCAAAAGATATATAAAGAATAATCCCCAAACCATGAATCTAATGGAAGCAAAGAAGAAGAAGAAATCGATCAGCCCTATTTGAAAAACCTCACAATCGAACTCTCCCTCCAAGCTTTCTCCCTTGTCGAAATTTCTCTCATCTCTTGCCCCTTGGAGCTGTCGAAAATCATCTCTTCTTGCCCCTTTGGAGTTGTCAAAATTTCTCTCATCTCTTCTTGCTCAACTCTCTTTGATGGCTTGATCCTTTAAATAGGAGATGGCTAGGTTAAAATCCTTCTTGAGGAGGAAGTTAAATTGGAATTAAATATCTTTAAAGAATATAATTCTTTATTATATTTAAATTCATTCTAGAACTTCTCCTATCTTCTTGGGATTTAATTTCTCTTTAACCTCTTCATGGAAATCAAACTCCTTTTGGATTTAACTTTGCTCCGCGTCATCTTGGGCTTATCTAGTCATCAATTTCGACTACCATATCATCTTATTCTTTGTCGAAAATTGCTTTGGCAACTAGCTCGGCATCTCCTTCATGCATTGCCCTGGCAACTGCGTCGGCATCTCCTTCATGCACTGCCCTGGCAACTGGTTCTAGCCTTGTTTAGGCAAGTGATTCTACACACACACACAAAAACACACCAAAGCAGCATCTTTTTCCACAAAAATCACCAAGTTATGTAATCAAGCTCAACGGTGGAAAGAAACAAGAATTAATGCATGAATGACTCATTATGCAACTAATATGAGCCTAAGTCTAACAATAATATGAGTAAAAAGGGTAATAAAAATAGTAATTTTGAACACTTATCACACCCCCAAACTTGAACTATTGTTTGTCCTCAAGCAATGCAAACTAACAATTACATGCCAAGACTTTAATCATCAAAGACATGCTTCAAACTTGAATTCAAACCTCGGAACAGTGCACAAAGTATGACCACCTTTTAATATTTCGGATAGCACAAAAATTACCCGGAATCAAACTATAATGCTCGTGACAATGTGTGTGCGTAGTTGTGTACAAGTTGATTTTCGAGATTCTATGTGAACAATAGGCTTTATCAATTTAATTACCGGGGCATTTATTTTTATTTTCACTAGAGCCAATTTCGGGCACCTCTAGCAACGTAAGCAATTTCTCATTTTATTTTAGTCGACTAGAGCCAATTTCGGGCACCTATAGCGATTCTTTAATGTGCATTAACTACTAGAACCAGTTTCGGGCACCTCAAGCAAGAATTTAAATTTAAATTTTCAATTTTAAATTTACCCAAATTTTAAGCAACCTAAGTTCACTAAGTTTCTTTCAATCAACAAGCCACAATCGTGTAAAAAAATCAGCGTCATAGTAAAATTCTAAGTTCTTTTCATGCAATCCTAAAATTAAAGGTTCTTTCAATTAAGTGCAGTGGCAAAAATTCATCATTGGATATTCAACAAGTCTTAAGAAATTAAATCCAATTAAAGGCATGGCAAGTAACATATGCAACCTATATGTGATTGCTAAAGATGAATGCAACTAAACGTGAAACTAATTAGAAACCAACACCCCCCCAAACTCGAGAGAAGCATTGTCCTCAATGCATGTAAAACTGAAACAAAATTTAAAAGAAACTAAATGAAATGAGTTAGGCGGAGAGGTCGTCACCTCGAGTGATAAGTTTCCTTCGTGCCATTTGCTTGATTCATTTTTTTTGTCAGTGGTTGAATGCTTGTGGCTGGTACCGCGTGAATAGAATTGCTTTGATTTGATCCATGTTTGCCGAGGCAGGTTCACTTGCCTGGGCATTAGTAGTTGCCGAAGCCATTGTTGTTGCCTGGGCATCGCTAGTTTCTGTTGCCATGGCAACTGCTGAGGTAGTTGCAGGGGCATCCTCTGTTGCGGTTGCCGTGGAAAGTAGTCGGCAGTGAATTTTCTTAGCATGGTGGTTGTGAGTCTTGTTGTGGAAAAAAACAAAGAAAACCTGGAAACTAAAGATAATGAAGAAAAATAAAATAAAATATCTTCTAAAAATAAAAATAATAATAAAAGAAAAAGAGAATATTGAAAGGAGAGCATGCTCATGCAGCTCCTAAGGTGCCAACTTCTTTGTTACGTTCTACATTTGTAGTGCTTCAATCTTTGTCTGTTAACTTTGAATTCATGTTCGTCGGTAATGGACTTGATTATCACGGCACCATGGGAGAATGGTTTGAAAACTTTGAATGGTCTCGATCGTCTTGATTTTAGTTTTCCCGGGAAAAGTTTCAGCCGAGACTTGAATAAGAGAACTAGTTGCCCTGGCCTGAATTGCCGCGGCAATAGTTTCTTGTCCTGTCATTGCTCTGTTTTCTCCTTGTAGATTCGTGCATTGTTATAGGCGAGTGCACGGAATTCTTCTATCTCGTTGAGGTCCAACAAATTCTTTTTCCCGGCACTTTCCCAATCCATATTCACAGTCTTGATTGCCCAATATGCCTTGTGTTCGATTTCCACCGGTAGATGGCATGTTTTGCCATAGACAAGTCGGAAGAGAGACATACCTAATGATGTTTTGAATGCAGTGCGATATGCCCAAAGTGCGTCATCTAGTCTTGCTCACCAATCCTTCCTAGAGAGATTTACAACTTTCTCGAGTATACCCTTCAATTCCCAGTTGGAAATTCCTGCTTGCCCATTGGTTTGTGGGTGATATTGCCCATCCTATGGCAACGATCACATTGCTTGTAAAACTCTTGGGCATCTTTGTACAATGTTGGCCAATACAAACTGGATTGCAAAACTTTGGTCGCGGTACGAGTTCCTCCAAAATGTCCTTTATAGGGTGAAGAATGGCATTACCGGAGTACATTATGATGCTCTTCTTCAGGGACACATCGGCGTATGACCTGATCTGCACATTGTTTAAACAAAAGAGGCTCGTCTCAAAAGTAATGCTTAGCATCATGGCGGAACCGCTTCTTCCCTTGGTGAGTAAGGCCATAAGGTAAAATACCACAAACAAGGAAATTAACTAAATCCGCATACCAGGGTATTGTCGAGGCATGTGCTGCCGTGTCGACTATTCTCAAGATTGTCGAGGCGTGTGCGTCTAGAGTTACCGAGGCATATGCGTCCATGGTTGCCAAGGTGTGCGTATCAGTGGTTGCCGAGGCGTGCGCTTCTGGAGTTGCCGAGGCGTGCGCATCAAGAGCTGCTGCGGCGTCGAGGATTGCCGAGGCATGTGCATCCATGGTTGCCGAGGCGTCAAGGGTTGTTGCGGCATCGAGGTATGCGCATTCGAGGTTGCCGAGACAACTAAAAGTTGCTCATCCAGGAATGTATCACATATCTCTAAATCCGCATCCTCCTCCCTGTGCGTTGGCCTAGGACTGCTCCTACCGCGAAATCACTTGCATCACACATGAGCTCAAAAGGTAGCGTCCAATCTGGTGGAACGATAATGGGTTCTGAGGCAAGCTTTTCCTTTAGGGTTTCGAATGCTTGGGCGCAAGAATCATCAAAATTGAAAACTTTATCTTGGTGGGGGTAATCTCTTGATCACGTCCACCTTGGCTTTGTCTACTTCAATCCCCTTGGATGATATCTTGTGGCCGAGCACTATTCCTTCATCTACCATAAGATGGCACTTCTCCTAATTAAAGACTAAATCTATTTCTTCACATCTTGCCAACACCTTCTCTAAATTGCCGAGGCAACTGTCGAAGTCATTACCAAAAATGGAAAAATCATCCATGAAGATCTCAAGGAAGTCTTCGACCATGTCTGAAAAGAGTGCCATCATGCATCTTCTAATATTACTGCATATCTGAGAAAACCTGAGGAGAGTCGTTTCCGATACTTCTTATAGTCCATCTGCACCCTCCATCGGGTGACAATATTGCCCAAAAAGAGTTGGGCCAATGTGTTCGCAGCTACTCCCTTTTGCATTACCATGGTGGAGGTGTCTTTCTTTCGTGTTCCCTTGTAGTCCATGCATGCCCTCCACCTTGCTACTATTCCTGAAGGCACAAATATATTAATAGGAAAAATTATATCAACATCCAACCGTTTAATTACCTCATTCTCGTCGGGCTCCATCATGGTTGGATGTAGCCTTCGTTGTCGTGGCAATTACTGCTCTAGCCAATTGCCATGGCAATCAGTTGCCAAAATTTGCTGTAAGTCAAGGGAAGAACCAATTTTCTAAAAAGCTTTACTAATCCAAACACGTTTTTCTTTTGGCCTCTCAAACATCTCCATCAGTAGAGATTTCGATGGCTTCAAATCTACCAACATCGGTTCCTCAAGACATACTTGCAATGGACGAGGTAAGTTTTTAAAGAATTCGAAAGGTTCAACCATTAACTGCTCATATTCCATTGGCAAAGTATTATCATCTCGTTGATCTTGCATGTGGTCGTGTAATTGTCGTGGCAACTGTAGATGAGAGAAATCTACGAATTCCTGCTTCAACATCAATGTTGTAACCTTCTGGGCATCAGGTTCCTCAGAATTTGCTGTAGTATTGTTGTTTTCAGCTTCATTTAGTGTTGTCACGGCATTGCTCTGTTTAGGCTCCTCAATCATTGCTGAGGTAATTTGTTGCTCAGGCTCATCATGTGTTGGGCAGTCTCTCTCATTGGCATCCTCTTGACTTGGAGGTTCTAGTTGTTCCTCACACATCGGAGATCTTTCTTTGTATTGCTCCTTATCCTCTTACCTTGGGACGTCAGTATCCCCCGGAATGGATTGTTGGTGCATGTTTTCCATGATATATGTGGATCTCCTCAATTGATCTTCTGAATCCCCTAAGGTTGCATCCCACTGAGCTATCCTCGTATCCATGGACTTTGATAGCTCTCGAATCTCTTCAATTGATCCGCCAAGTCTAGCCAAGGAATCTAGCAACGTTTCCTCCAAGGAATTGGAATGCTCTTGAAAATGACTACATTGCCATTGCATATCTGTTGCTGGGGCAAAATTGTTATGGTAAAAAAAGTTTGAGCTTTTTGACCATACCATGAAGAATTTTGCTGTTGGTTCCCTCTATGGTCCTCCATGTAGTCATATGCACCGAAAATGTGAGGGCAATTTTCAAACACATGATGTTCTCCACACATAGCACAATATTTTTTCCACGGTATAGGCTCTTTGGGCTTTTCTCGATTGGTATAGGTAATCATCAAAGGGTGTAAGAAACTCTTGATTGGATTGATTCATATCTTCCAACATCAACTCTCGAATAGATCGGCTTTTATTTCCCGACATATTGATGTCCCTTAACTTGTAGCGCACCTATTTTTTTTTAAAACAAACAAAAAGAAAAGTTAGTAAAACTAAAAAAAATGCAATAACAAAAACAACTAACACCAATTGCCAATCCCCAGCAACGGCGCCAAAAACTTGTTTCGCGTAATAAGTGCTACGCAATTGTGCAAGTATACACGTCGCAAGTAATAAAGTGATACGAGTATCGAGTATCGTCTCCACAGGGATTGGTTTGGGCTACTTTGCTTTAGTTATCGCACTGTAAAAGTAAAAACACAATTGATAGTAGGATTTGATTTTAACGAGTAAAGTAAAAGCAATAAACTAAAAGAATAGATAAAAGCAAAAGAGAGAATAGGCCAGGTTATCGTGAGTTGAGGTGTGATAGCCGATTGGATCGTCTTGGTGATTGAGTAGCAGCCGGATTGCCAGGGCAATTCTGTTATGATTGCCTAGTTGATTGCCAGGGCAATTTGGTTGCAATTGCCTAGTTGATTGCCAGGGCAATTTTGCCGTGTTGCCTGGTCGGTTGCCAGGGCAATTCCCCCTTGTTGTCTGATCAGATTGCCTGGGCAATGCTCCCGCGATTGCCTGGGCAATTAAGGATGGGTCGATTGCCTGGGCAATTGAGCTTTCACTTCCAAAGTTCGGCGAAGCGTTCTTCAATGGTTTTTTCTTATCCCTAAGTTGAAACTCTAGCTATTTGTGCATGCCTTGATAATACATCCCTGCGTGAATCAAGGGTGAACAACAACCAATCTTGCGCTCCTCTTAGCCGTTGAAATCCTAAACTTATTCCTAAGCCGAATTAGTCTTCACCATCAATTGATTGAATAAAGACCATGCTCATTCATTTCTTGAATCTAACTCTCCCGATATTAGATAAATAGATGAAGTTACGAGATCCTCTCCCAATTCACTCGCAAACAAGATTGAGAACCAAGAATGAACAAATTTTGAAAATTGAATTGCAACTCAAAAACCTAAACAAAATCCAATTGTTTTTCACAACAACAAAACACAATAACCCAACCAATCAAGTTAGTTCATGGTTGGGTTCAAAATATATACAAAGAATAATCCCCAATGGAAGCAAAGAAGAAGAAGAAGAAATCGATCAGCTCTCTTTGGAAAACCTCTCAATCGAGCTCTCCCTCCAAGCTTTCTCCCTTGTCGAAATTTCTCTCCTCTCTTGCCCCTTGAAGTTGTCGAAAATCCTCTCTTCTTGCCCCTTTGGAGTTGTCGAAATTTCTCTCCTCTCTTCTTGCTCAACTCTCTTTGACGGCTTGATCCTTTAAATAGGAGATGGCTAGGTCAAAATCCTTCTTGAGGAGGAAGTTAAGTTGGAATTAAATATCTTTAAAGAATATAATTCTTTATTATATTTAAATTCCTTCTAGAACTTCTCATATCTTCTTGGGATTTAATTTCTCTTTAACCTCTTCATGGAAATCAAACTCCTTTTGGATTTAACTTTGCTCCACGTCATTTGGGGCTTATCTAGTCATTAATTTCGACTACCATATCATCTTATTCTTTGTCGAAAATTGCCTTGGCAACTAGCTCGGCATCTCATTCATGCATTGCCCTGGCAACTGCGTCGGCATCTCCTTCATGCACTGTCCTGGCAACTGGTTCTAGCCTTGTTTAGGCAAGTGATTCTGCACACACACAAAAACACACCAAAGCAGCATCTTTTTCCACAAAAACCACCAAGTTATGTAATCAAGCTCAACAGTGGAAAGAAACATGAATTAATGCATGAATGAATAATTATGCAACTAATATGAGCCTAAGTCTAACAATAATATGAGTAAAAAGGGTAATAAAAATAGTACTTTTGAACACTTATCATTAAGGTAGCTTAAAGCCTTGTTAATGGAAAATCTCGGATTAAATGTTAATAAGGTGTAAAAAAAGGTAGCAAACCATTCTAATCAACTCTCATAAGATGTAGGATTAAGTAAGGGGTTAAATGTTACGTTTTGAAGGCTTGGGCCATATCGTATATGAATGTTGAATCTTAATTTCTCAATTTTACCATATTAGAAGCCCATTGGGCCATAGTCCTCGAATTATAAGCCCATCAAACTCAAAATGTATTTTTCAGGCAGATTGTCCAGTGGGTACCAGTAATGGCCATCGCGTACCGGTACGGTACCCTTTGGGTACTGTTACACACATGCGTACCGATACGAATTGATCTTACTGGAATTTTATCCAGCCTAAGCGTACCGATATGGGTTGACCCATACCGATACCTCAATCTAAGACGTACCAATACTGGTTGAATACCATATCGATACCCCCTTCGTGGTTTATCTTAATGATACAATGTTCTTAAACCCAGAACACTAGGGCATCGGCACTGCATCCCCCCGTACCAATACCGAAGCCCAAAAATGGCTTTTTAGGCTCAAGCAATCACTTTTCAGGCCCCCAAATTGCAAGCATTAACCTCATAACTCGATCTTACATCTTATGGGAGTGCTTAAGGTGGTTTACTACTATTTTTACATGTTATTAACATGAAATCCAGATTACGCCATTAAAGAGGGTCTCTAACCTCTAACACCCAAATCAACCACAAACATCAAATTTATGCACACAAAGCAATCAAATTTATGATTTCCGCGAAGACATAGGAGTTAGTAGTGTACTAACCTTCTTGCAAAGCTAGAAATGTAGCCCCTAGCCCCAACTTCATGCTTTCTCATTTCCTTGCTCTTTGTAAGGTCCTCCAAACTCTTTCACAACACAAAAAGTTGTAAATTTGGATTACAACCTTGCAAGAGATAAAGGTCCAACTAAAACTTATACTTGGGGTTGGAAAACGAGATTAAAACCACCGTTAACCCATTTATCTCAAAACCCCTACTACACCCATGTTCTCTTCCACCACCAATCTTGTTGATTTTTACTTCAAAATGTAGATCCTTGAATGATGAACAACTTATCTCAAACCCAAAATCTGAAATTCACACTTCAAAACGTAAAGATTGAACATTTAAGCTTTAGTTCTTGGGAGGAAGATGAGAATGGATGAAGAGAGGAGAGAAGGGACAAGATGATCTCACCAAATTTGTTTTCTACAGAAAATTAAAAAAACCCTCTCTTCTCCCTCTTCAAAAAGAGGTAATTACCTTCAAACCCAAAACCAAACTCAAAGACTCAAGCTCAACCTCCCAAACAAGCCCTCAAGGGCCCAAGCTCTAGGCCTAAACGCGAAGCTTACGCTTCATGTTAAATCGACCCTCGGATTTTGAAATTTGGGTCGTTACAAGTAGTTTAGGTGTTTTGAATTTATGTGTTGGGGTTAGAAACTGGAGTTTAAAGGTTATGGTTTAGATTTTAGGGTAATATGACTAGGGATTTAGGTTTTAACCTCTAAACCTTAAATTATAATCCCAAACTCTAAATTCTAACCACAACCTCTAAATTTAAAACTCCTAAACCTAGACCCCTAATCTCTAAAAAAAATAAATTTCTAAACCCTACAACTAAGGTACTTGTAGAATTTTTTGAACGTTTGGTGTATGGAATAATTACCCATAAAATAATTCACAACAAAAATTGTTCAGTTCAAAGGGGATGATTGGACCGTCGGATCTGTCGATTCTCAATCTAACATATGGGCCAATCCAATTTTGTCAACACTGGAATACAAGTATCAGTTCACTTGACACCTTTTTTATACAAATTTTAAGGTTATGTTTGATAAACAACGGTCTGAGTCAAAATTGGAGATTTGAGTTAAAATTAGAGGTTTGACCGGTCAAACCACTAATTTAAATGTTTGGTGAATAGTGAATTGGAATAGCATATTGGGGTGAAACCTTTAATTTTGAAAAAACCACTAATAAGAGCTTTTTGAAATTAGAGGTTTTGACATAAGAGTTATAAAGACCCTTTTACCTTTAATAATTATAAAAAAATCTTCAAATAACGTAAATTTAACATTTTCTATTTTAATTCTTCACCTTCACGTATTTACATTGTGATATTTGTAAACTAATACTTTTTTCTTTTAATTCTCACACATTTATATTTGTATTTAAATTTAATAATTAATTAAATTGTATTAAAAATAATTATATAAATAATAAATTAATATATAGATCCTTCAAATATGCTTAGTAATGTTATATTAAAAAATTATTTTTATATCTAATTAATATTAATAGATACAAAATATTGATAACTAATATACTATTCAAACATTATCGAATATAATCATGTCCTTATATATTATTTTGCTTGTTTAAATAATCAAGCGGCTAGCAGCTACCAGTTAGTTTTACCAAACACTTTTATACAATCAACTAATACAATCCGCTAGTCAAATCAGCTAATGCAATCAGCAATTAGCTAATTATCAAACATGGCCTAAATCTAATCCTAATTCTACCTAGAGGATAGGGGAAGGGGGACTCTAGGGGAAGGAAGGGGTTTTCCTAACGGGTCTAGGACCCATGACCTAAGAAAATATGAGAGAACAAAGATGAACAGCTTGGTCAACCGGCCAAACGTTCTTGCTCCACTTGACACCTTTTAAAAGTTGTGAGTTTGATTGCCTTCAAATAAAACTCTATTTGAGAGTTTGGAAATTAGATAGTTTAGGTATTATATAAAAAGTTATTAAACAATCTCGTCTAATGTGAAAAAAATGAAAACTAATTTAAGTAATAATACAAGTCACTTGAGTCACTGGATTTTAAAAAGTTATAAAAGGGCCATTATTATTGGTTGTAATAGGTCACTATGTCCTTCAGTAAGTAATGAACGTTAATTATTTAGCTTTCGTTCACACTTACCAATAGAATGACATGTTTGTTACGATCAAGAAATAAAATGATCAGTTTATAACTTTTTGAAATTTAATAAAGTTCTTTCTTCAAAAAAAATAAATTCAATAAAACTAAGTGAACTATTGTGTAATTTACCCCAAGTATATTTGATTTGATTTAGTCTCTAAACTGTTCAAAGATTAGATTTTTCTTGCGTTCGGGGTTTTTGGCGATGAAGGTCCGACGTCAAATGAGTGGAGGTTCTAGGGTGGCGACACTCCCTCCTCGGCCGCTAGCTTTTTTCTTTTAAGTTTTCATGTTGTTTTCCTACGTTCTTCTGTTTCTTGATTATTTCTCGTTTGTGTTCGATTTCTGATCGAATTATATATTTATGATACATTCGTTTCATGTTCGGAGCATGTTGGTTTTGGAATCAACTTTGGGCTCTCTCAAGAATCGAATATTTGTGTTTTTCGGTCGAAAAAAATTGAGAAAATGATAAAAGGCCTTAATTTGTCACCAATGTCAATTTTTTAACAAGTTCCTAGGTTCATGTCGAAAATGTTCATTGGTTTTGTACCATGCATATGAGTAGAACATTAGCTATACAACATACATCTAAATGTTAAATTCTACCGTCTTTAACCCTTTGGTAATACTGTGGATTCTTCGTTGTATGGTTTTCGGGCGAGGAGTCGGTACAAACCTTCCCATGCTCTCTCGTATCTCTGAACATGGAAAAATCCGAATTGAGACCTTCAAGTGAATCACCTCCCAAGATCCATAATACAATGAAGTGAATGAACTTGGAGTTCTAGGATTTGGACTGGCTTCGGCTAATCGGCTTGATGTAGCTCGGGTTGTCCAGGAATTGTGTTGCGCGTAATAAGTGATCCACAATTGTGCAAGTGTACACGTCGCAAGTTATAGTATAAAAGATATCGTCTCCACAGGGATTGGTGCCACTTCAAGAATCTAATCTCTTGCACTGTAAAAAGTAAAAACACAAGTAGGTGATTGTAGGAGTTTAACTAACAACTAAACTAGAAAGCAAATAAGTAAAAGAATATGTAATTAAATGAGAGAGAATAGGCCAGGTTATCGTGAGTTGAGGTGTGATAGCCGATTGGATCGTCTTGGAAAAAGAGTGCAAGGGAAACTCAGTTGTCGTGGCAACTTGCACAGCGGGGTTGCCTTGGCAACTAATCGATGGTTGCCTGGGCGACTAGTTGGGCAACTACTTGGGTGGCTGGGCAGCAACTTCAAGGTTCGGCGGAGCGTTCTTCAATGGTTTTTTCTTATCCCTAAGTCGAAACTCTAGCATTTGTGCATGTCTTGATAATACATCCCTACGTGAATCAAGGGTGAACAACAACCAATCTTGCGCTTCTCTTAGCCATTGAAATCCTTAACTTATTCCTAAGCCGGATTAATCTTCACCATCAATAGATTGAATAAAGACCATACTCATTCGTTTCTTGAATCTAACTCTCCCGATATTAGATAAATAGATGAATTTACGAGATCATCTCCCAATACACTCGCAAACAAGAATAAGAACCAAGAATGAGTAAACCTTGAATTGAAAGTGCAAACTCTTCTTTCCTAAACAAAATCCAATTGTTTCTCACAACCACAAGATACAATAACCTTAGCCAAATAGATTTAGTTCATGGCTAGGTTCCAAAAAAACACAAGACAAAGAATTCCTAGCATAAACCTAATTGAACAAGAAAGAAAAAGATGAAGAATGGTTGAAGCCTCTTTGTCAATATCTCCCTCTTTGATCTTGTCGAAAATTTTATCTTCTCTCTCCCTTTGATCTTGTCGAAATTTCTCTCATCTCTCCCCCTTTGGAGTTGACGGCTTGATCCTTAATTTATAGGGCTAGGTCAAAGTCTTTTTTGAGGAGGAAGTTAAGTTGGAATTAAATTATCTTTAAAGAATATAATTCTTTATTATATTTAAATTCTTTCTAGAACTTCTCTTATCTTCTTAGGATTTAAATTCTCTTTAACCTCTTCATGGAAATCAAACTTCTTTGGGATTTAACTTTGCTCCACGTCATCTTGGGCTTATCTAGTCATCAATTTCAACTACCATATCATCTTATTCCTTGTCGAAAATTGCCATGGCAACGAGCTCGGCATCTCCTTCATGCATTGCCCTAGAAACTGGTTCTAGTCTTGCTTTGGCAAGTGATTCTGCACACACACACAAAAACACACCAAAGCAGTATCTTTTTCCACAAAATTAAGCAAAGTATGAAATCAAGCTTGTCCACCAAGGAAACAATGCAAACATGCATGAATGGCTAATAATGCAACTAATATGAGCCTAATTCTACCAATAATATGAATAAAAAGGGTGAATACAATAGTACTTTTAGACACTTAACAATCTGCATAGGCATGTTTTCATTTTTCGATCGCCTTTGAGGTCCAGCGGCTTCTCCATCTAGAGGAATTATCTATCCCTTTCAAATTGGTTCTAATTGAGGATGGTAATAAAGAGAGAGAGGCTCTAGATGTTCTAAAGGTTGTCCTTTGTGTCTCAAGACTTGATTCTTCAGTAAGGTTTAATCTTTGAAAGTATGTACTGCATTGTCCTATTGAATCATCATGGAATTGGAAAAGTTGCTAATTTATGTGTTTTCTATTTTTAGTTGGTGATGGTTCTAGACAAGTGTAATATGAACGAGTTTACAGAAACCAAAAAAAGAGGACTCTAAAATCTGATCCAGTATGAATTTGAACTTTAGACCTATATAGATAGTAGATCTGTTCATTCTAATATAAATATGAAAATTTGATCCGATTAATTTGAAATCGTTTAAACTGAACTCAAAATTGACTCTAATCTAAACTGAACACGAACAAATAACCTGAAGTTACTTGAACTTATTTTTTTTCAAAAGCATAACTTGATATAATCTGGAATTTTTTAAACCTGAATTGACTTGAACCTAAACTAACCCGATAGAAACCAACCCCAACAGTTCTACCAATAAATAGATAGAAAGATATGGCTTAACTGTTAAATGAGTGCCAAAAATATACAATTTTTTCTAGATAGGTGCATGAACTATATTTTGGGCCAAATAGCTGCCTAATGTTTCATTCTGTAAGCCATTTAAGGTTTTTTTTGTCAACGGCCGTTAAAAAAGTTCCATCATCCAATCAAAACATGACACGTGACCTATTTTTTATATTTTTAATTTTTGAATTTTTTAAAAATCTAAATTTCTTTAAAAACCCCCAAAGTTTAAATTTTTTTCAATCAAACCCCTAAGTCACATCTCCCTCACCATTGGGCATCCCCACAAGTCAGTGATTCACCGTTCACCACCCAAAGCATCGCGTACCTCACTGTTCGACATCCTCCATCCTTTTTCCCGTTGGTGGGAACCCAATCGACCTCTTTTTTCTTCACTATTGGGTGTTCATCGACGGTACAATCGGCAATATTTTCGTCAGTTTTTGACGACGAGATAACGAGGTTTTCGGTAGAGGGTCTAATGAAGACAATGGTGGCCGGTGTGGTTGAATCAGTGATCGAGGTAGAGGAATTTAGGGATTTAAGGTTAAGGTTGGGGTTTTAGAGAAATTAAAGATTGTTGGGTTAATTGATATATTTTATTTTTTATTTTTCAGATTTTCAGATTTTAATTTCAGAAAATGATCAACCATGCCACACGTTCAAATTTCATTGGATAACGGAAAAAAATAACGTCTATCACGTAAAAACCTTAAATAGGTCATAGAAGGAAACGTTAGGCACCTATTTGGCCCAAAATATAGTTTTAGGCAACTATATGAAAAAGGTGTATTTTGGGCACTTATTTGACTATTAAACCAAAAGATATTGACACATTTCAACTACTTTAACCATTCACCTGGTACATACCATTACAACGTTTTACCTGATGTAAATATAGGGATAGGATCCTCTCACACTATGTATTTTTTTTAGTTTTACACTAATCTAGGATCGTTGGATCAGTGTAAATTAATAGTCGAAATTAAAACCTAAATTTTCACTTAATTCAAGATTAAGTAGTACTTTTTATTTGGGTAAACTACATAAATGGTCTTCCGACTATGCTCTAATTTTTTTTTACGTCTCCCGACTATCAAAAATTACAATCTGGTTCTCCGACTTAAAAAATGTAACAAATTGATCCAACACCGTTAAAAATTTAGCGGTTAATGACATGGCTGTTTATAAATTTGACATAATAACAATTTTGACCATCAACTTTTACATTGTATTTTAATTTGATCCTAAATCTAAAAAATAACCTTTGATATTTTAAAATTCCTTTAATTTAATCCCTCCTATAACTCCCTCGTCCTCTTCACCACCACCGTCGACCCATTCTCCGTCAGTGTCTTATACGCCGACCTTAACCAGACATTTTCAAACACCTTTTTCGTTGTTCGAGAGATAATGTTTTCTATCAACCTATAATCTCTCTATTTCATATACTCATAATCTTCCCCATTTCCATTCTTCTTTTTTTCTTCTATTATTCAATGTATTGTTTTAATCTCCATTATCTTCAATTTGCTGCTACTACCGCTAATTTACATAAAAAAAAACATGAACTGGAATTGCTCTATAATTTCTCTGTAATTTGACTTTTTATTCTTTTAGTGTTTTCTTATTTGGATTTTTGGTGGAGATTATTTTCATGGAATTCCAATGAATTTTTTATTTTTTTCCTTCTTCGAGTGAGAATTGGCGTTCTTTTGGTTCAAATTTTATCATTTTGAATATTTGGGTTTTTGTTACATTGAGCATCTTGGCGTCGGGGAGTAAAAAGCATTTCTTATATTCTTTTAAGTGCAGTGTGTTGTAAAGTGAAATATTGAAGCACATGAAGCGTTTGATGAAAGGAGCATGAAAACCCATAACTGAATAAACTTATAGAAGAAAGAAAATACAAAATGTGGTGATCTCTCAAGATTTAGATCAACCAAGTTGTTTATTCAACAATATTGTACTTATTTGTTTATATAAATGCTGAACAACTAATTCTACAGTACTAAAGAAACTAGAATCCAATTGAACGGTGATTTGGACTGGAGTAACTTCATTGTATCTGAAATTTTCTTAACTGGTTGAAGCACGATTTTATGTTGCTTTGGATGGCTTCTCCTCTATTTTTTTGAAGAAAAAACCTTCAAAGATCCAACCTTTATTGTTCCCAACTTGCCATTGCTCTTCAAAACTAAACCGTAAAAATGTGGGGAAATTACTCTGAGAGTTGATCCAAATAAAACTAAATCTAGAGAATTGATGAAGACGACGACAGAAGTGCTCGAGAACGGCAAGTTGATGTCGACTTTTAAGGCGGTGATGGAGAATGGATTGACCATGGTGGTGAAGAGGAAGAGGGAGTTATAAGAGGGATTAAATTGAAGAAAAGGGGATTAATTTTTAAAATTAGGGTTAAATTAAAATAAGTGTAGAATTTGAGGGCTAATTATGTATTTATATTAATATATATTAACTTCCACAACGGCTTTAACGAAATCGGACCAATTTGTTACTTTTTTAAGTCGAGAGACCAGTTTGTAACTTCTGAAATTTTTTAGGGATACAAAAAATTAGTGCATAGTCGGGGGGACCATTTATATAGTTTCCCCTTTTTATTTTAATTCCATTTCCAGTACATGCGATGCAAGCCTTTTGTTTTGTTACTTTGGAACGGGAAACATAGCTAGATCATGTGCCCCCATGAAGTGGCAGACTTCGGACTCCCCCGCCTTCACCCCGAGAAGACGGAACGCAACATGGCCGGGCCTCCATGTCGAGGTATCCATGTGACATAGAAACACCGAGTCTATCATCTCACCGTTCTCACCTCTGAGGTAAACCTTGAACACTCTGCTTTCGGCACCCAATTGGAAATGGCAATAGTACACCGGATAAGGATACGGCTCGTTATGGCATGGTACGATATCTCCGGTCGATATCACCGTGAAACCGAGCACGGTGTAGTTTTGGACAAGGGGAGTAGACGGGTCCGAAAGCAGTGACGATCTTAAAATTTCGACTCGGGAGTCTGATCCTAGGATACCTCGTGCAAAATCAGTCAGTGACTCTATATTGGTAGCACAACCCCGGACCTCTCCTTTTTTAGGTTCCTTCTCACAAACATCGAGCGTTTGTCGCATCGCCAAGGCTTGCTTCGAGTCCGGGGTGAAGGAGAAGAATCGAAGAAGCTCCGGAATCGCCTCGGACGAGAAGGGAATGTGTTCGGTTGTCTCTTTAAGGAAGAACTGAAATGAAGTTGGATCCTTTATGTAGGGGAAATAGATGGGCATTGTTTTCCCAACCACGAGATCCTTAATGAGGGCGAACACTTGGACCGCAGGGTCATTGGGATCATCCATGCTCACGGCCCAGCTGCCGCCGGACGATGGCTGGCGTCCGTTGTTTTCTCCCCCTGTATGCATACTGTCGGAATCGATGCTGCGGAGTCGTAGAACATCAGCTCCATTAGAGGTTACTGCAGGAGCAAGCTGCCCAAAAGTTGAATCATAATAGCATCATAGCATAGAGACAAAAGGAATGAAACATGGAGAGTATGTTTGAAGAATAATTACCGTGACAACAAGTAGGAGGAGGAAGCTGTAAGAAACAAATTCATTACCCATTCTTTCTTCAACTTTGAACACACTTGGCATTTGTTTTCCGCTTATAAGGATGAAGGGTGTTGTTTTTGGATGATCCAAATAATTTAAAAAATTGCTTAATAACTAATCCGGATAAATCAGTGTCGCACATCTAATTTTGATGAGCGAGTCTCTCAGCAGGGATTTTCTGTATACATAAGTCCTCGAACTCGAAACATGCTTAAGCAATACCAAGCTATTTACCACTTGGACCAATCCCGTTAGTAAATTGGGTTGGACTCTAATACCTCATCAACTTGAATAAAGTTTAAGTCATAAAATATGAAGGACTTTTTAACTCGAATAATTTAAAAAAAATTAACCTGACACGATCAAAGATTCACCCCTTTACAAAACAATAAACGTATTTTCAATAAAGGGCTGGGATTAAAACTGATTATCGTGCATCATTTGTGACTATTTTAAGTTAAACTACACTGAAAATCACTCAATTATTAATAAGATTATATTTAGGTTACCCAATTATTAAAAATTATAATTTGATCACTTAATTATTATTCTAATTAGAATTGGAAAACAGAACTTCAATAATTTTCAATCAATCTTTAGATTTCGATGTTTAGATTTACATAATATCAATCTTTGACCCAAAGCTAAAACGTGTGAAACAGAACTTTAATAATTTTCTCTCAAAATTTCGATTGTTCACTAAGCAAAACTAATTTTTAACAGCATTTTTCGAGTAAACGCTGTTAAAAGCCTATTTTGTTGTAGTGGTTGTGTTTGTTATCATTGAGGAGAGATTGGAAATCGTAATTAATTATAATTTCACAGTGAGTGATGAAGAACATAAAATCAAAGCTTCATTACTTAAATTCCACTCTTTCCAGTTAACAAATTTCATTAATAGCTGTGTCATCCTTTTCCTTTGAAATGAAATTTTGTGCACGATTATTTTTGGCTAATTTATCGATCGATTAAATCAGACTAAATTTTAAAAATATTTAATACTGAGCGTGACTCTTTTAATTTTATTTTTTTTATTTATAAAATTAAAATTTAAACATAATTTTATTTCATAGACGTAACATCTCATGTGCTAAAAGACAAAATCTGTTGATGCAATAATTTCTCCCAAACACGTGAGAAGGAAATCAGTCAGAAGATTGCTTTCATAAACAAACTTTTTAAGGGAAAAAAACAAAAACAGAATCATTTGATGCAATAATTTATCAATAATGCTCATGTTTATATTATTTTATGATGTCACAATCATATTCAGTACAATATATATTTGGTACAAATTTTGACACCTCTATAATTCATTTGAAGTGGACTATGACATTTGTATGCCCTTTTGTCATATTATATTACATGTTTATCATATTTATGTCATATAATCTTACAGAAATATTTTAGATATTTCTAAGCTTTGTATGAAATAAAAGAAAGATGAAAAATAAAATAATTTGCACGATTAAGTTCGTGTTCTCATTTTGTATTTATTTCGTGTATGAATTCGTTCCGTATTGTGTTTATTATTTTCTTATATAATTATGTTCATTTTTTGTATTTAAAGTATTATATATTCAAGACACGAGTTTAAAGCGCTTTGTCTACAAGGTGTATACTTATTGTCAAAGGGTTAAGAATATTTATAACAGATACTATTTTATAATCATCTTTAGACCGTCAAGAAAAAGTATTATATATTTATTTTATTGAGCAAAAAGTATATATATTTATAAAACTTGAAAGTTTGGAAAAATGATTAATTATAAAAGTCGACAGCCTGATATGAATGAATCATGTATTGATTGTGAATGGAAAACATTGCTGAGAATGGGTTCATAATTTTATGTGCAAATAACATATAGTCTAATATAGTATATCATATTATTAAGGTGTGGGGGGGTTCGCTCATGTGTTCACTCATGCATATCAATCTATTATTCATTTGAAGTAAACTAGGACATTTGTATGCCCTTTTGTCATATTATATTACATGTATCATATTTATGTCATATAATGTTACATAAATATTTCAGATATTTTTCAGTTTTTTATGTCATACAAATTCGGAGCTCGCCGTTCGTTTGCCCGTCACCAAAGGCCACCGCACGCACCACACGTATCGCCGCCTGCGCGTGAAAGTGTATTAGCTGTAGAGGATGGGTGCACGCAGGCTCCCATGCGCCGCGCCACACCTGATCTAGCCTGCCGGGTGCACCTACACCGCATCGCACAGGAACGCGCCCTGCGTGTACATTGCAACAACACAAGACCGAAAGAATAGAATTACTTAAAATGAATTGTAAATGTGTCAACATACGAATATATACACATATATAGAGAGACAGAGTCTAGAACCGATAGAATATAAATCTAATTTTTTAAATGATAAAATAAATATTAAATTTAGTATTTATTATAAAAATATATATTACATCGTTAATCATAATTAACGTTATTAAAAGGATTAATCTATGAACCGATCGGTTTCATGAATTTCAAGTGGTTGTAAATTGAGTTTCCGATGCAATATTATCGTCGAGTGATATGTTTGTACTATAAACATCTCACTTTTGCCGGTTGAATTGTTGTTATATCATTTGATCAAAATAAAAAATTAAATAGTCTAAGCATGGGCATGTGCATGTGCAGTACCCACACCGTCAGACAAAATTTTAAATAGTCTAAGCATGGTCAAATGCTGCACCCACACCATCAGACAAGATAATGACGAACGGAAAATTTTATGTAAAAAGTGAGAATTCTATATTTAATAAACTTGCGTAAGAATTTGAAAATTGGAAATCATTAAACGATATTTAATCTTTAATTACATCGAATTAGGTTAAAAATTGTTTATAAAGCAATATTATGAGGTCCTTGATATCCCACGTGTTTAAGAGAAATTATAGGTAGTTTTGCTCCCACGTTTTCCAAGATTGATATTTTGTCTTTTTCTTACAAAAGTTGTTTATGATTTTTTCACTTCCTTCACATCTCACGTGTTTGGGAGAAATTATTGCAGTTTTAATTATGCACAAAATTTTATTTTACAGGATAAGGAAGACAGAGCTATTAATGAAATTGGTCAACATGAAACAGTAAAAATTAAATAAATTATATGTTTCCACCCGCATCTTTATTAAACAATTAAAAATTATTATAGTTTAATTTTCACACTCCTCGAGGGTAATGAACATAATATATATCTACACGACAATCAAAATTGGATTGAATCAATTATAAAAAATAATTTGATTAATTTGAATTTACCAATTAATTTGATTAATTTTTAGGTGGATGATCGTGTTCTCTAACTCCCTCTTGATTCATCCTTGATCTTCTCATTTATAGTCGGAGAAATGTTTGAATAGTCTAAACTCCGTCTCTATATATATATGTGTATATATTCATATGTTTACACATTTACAATTGATTTTAAGTAATTATGTTTGCATTTAAACAAGAGAGTAACTCAGTTGTAACTAAAATATTAATTGAATGATTTAATTATAAATTTTAATAATCGAGTGATACAGATATAACCTTACTAATATTAGAGTGACTTCCCTTTGATAAAATCTCTCAGCATCTTTTACAATAATAAAAAAAACATATACCGTATCTCATTAAATATTTGTTTTTGACATAAACACGTGAAATGTGAAGGAAATCAGTCAAAGATTCTTTTAATTGAAATCAGTCAGAAAATTGCTTTCATAAACAAATATCTTAAGGGAAAAAAACAAAAACAGAATCTTGTTGATATTATCACAATCATATTCATTTTTTGTGTATTTGAAGTATTATATATTCAAGACACGAGTTAAAAGCACTTTGTCTACAAGGTGTATACTTATTGTCAAAGGGTTAAAAATATTTATGAACAGATATTATTTTATAATCATCTTTAGACCGTTCAAGAAAAAGTATTATATATTTATTTTATTGAGCAAAAAGTATATATATTTATAAAATTGAAAGTTTGGAAAAAGATTAATTATAAAAGTCGACAGCTGATATAAATGAATCGTGTATTGATTGTGAATGGAAAACATTGCTGAGAATGGGATCATAATTTTATGTGCAAATAACATATAGTCTAATATAGTATATCAGATTATTAAGCTGTGGGGGTGTTCACTCATGCATATCAATCTTTTAAATGTCTAATAATAAAGTGACATTGTACATGCCGAGTTATTTCATAAGTTGGTTATCGAGTTAATGGACGGTAGAACAAACCTGTACTATCTCACCTAAGCCTCGTGGTTTATGCTATCATGATTTTTAACAATAAAGAACATTTCAAATTGCTAGTGAAATATGTAACATTTCAATGGAGGTAAACACCACTTTATTTTTATTTATTTTTTTGCATTCTTAATACAATCTTATGATAGTAAAATGTAATGATGCAATGTTAGAAACGATTTTGTCAAAAAATTCAATAATCAAAACAGAAAAAGAATAATAGTTGAGTAATTAAATAGTTAGTTTATCCTATAATATATTATAAACCCTAAGAGTTGAAAAATACAATTAGACCCTCCAATTACATAAAATTCAACGAAATCCAAACATACCACAACTCTGTAATTACATTTCAAATCTATTTTTTTCGCAATTAATATAATATATTAATAAAAGGTACAAAGCCATTCGAAGCATTAAACAAGATCGTAATCCAAAGGATAAGACCAAGCTAAGAACAAGGATTGGCAATCGCAACCCACTATGGCAATGGCCAATGGCATCACCATCACAAGGAAATCCATGTGAATTACACCCAGGACGGTGTTTGTAAAGCCTTTAAATTTAAAAATTGGAAAAATAATTTTTATTTAATTAATATTTAAACGAGTGACTTTTAAAATGAATTCGAAAATTTAGTGTCCAAATTAAAATTTTCATGGTTGGATTACAAAAGCATGTAATTTACCCTATTTGTTATTATTCGGACCATCCAAAAACAGCATCCATCATCTTTATAAGCGGAAAGCAAAGGAGAATGGTGGACAAAGTTGAAGAAAGAATGGCCAATGAATTCGTTTCTTGCAGCTTCCTCCTCCTGTTTTTTACCACGGTAATAAATTATTCTCCTACTAAACTCTATGTTTCATCCCTTTTTACCACGGTAATTATTCTTCTGCTTCTTGGCAGCTTGCTCATGGTGTAGTAGCCTCTAATGGACTTGATGTTCTACGTCTCCCCAGCATGGATTTTAACGGAGAAAATCAAGGCCATTCATCGTCCCACGTAGGCCACTCGAGCTCGGCCGCGACCGTCGATGCGATCAAGGACCCTACGGCCAAGGTGTTCGCCCTCATAAAAGATCTCGTGGTCGGGAACAGAATGGCAATCTCTTTTCCCTACAAGGAACCATCTTCCGTAGAGTTTTATCCTACACAAGTAACCCGACACATCCCCTTCTCGTCTGAGGCGATCCCGGCGCTTCTCCGATTCTTCTCGTTCGCTCCGGACTCGAAGCAAGCGTTAGGGATGAGGCAAACACTCGCGCTTTGCGAGAAGGAACCGAAACAAGGAGAGATCCGCGGATGTGTTATATCTACAGAATCATTGGTTCGTTTCGCACGTCGTATCTTAGGACAAGACGTCCGAGTTGAAATCCTGAGATCATCACTTGTTTCGAAGGGAACTCCCCTTGTCCAAAATTACACTGTCCTAGATTTCAAGGAGATCGCAACCGGGAACATCGTACCCTGTCATAACCAGCCGTATCCTTACCCGGTGTACCATTGCCATTACCAGCTCGGCGTCGACAACAAAGTGTTTAAGGTTATACTCAGAGGCGACGATGGCGAGCTCGTCAACTCGGTGTTTTTCTGTCATATGGATACCTCTAAATTGACTGATGATCATGTCGCGTTCCGTCTGCTCGGGGTCAAGCCGGGGGAATCCGAAGTTTGCCACTTCTTCACGGCGTACGATCTAGCTACGGTTCCTATTATCCCCAAGTGAGAAAAACGGGGGGTAGCGTTGCATGAATGCATGTAGGCATGTACTTGGAATAAAATGAAAAATAAAAAAGTACTGCGTAATTAAAGATTAATTAGGTGCGTAAATAAACCAAACTTGAACTATAACAAAATCTATTTACGTTTGTTCGTTTATTCTTAAATTTGTTCATAGTTGTTTAAAAATTAAAATTGTGATTAATGAACAATCCCAGTCGAAAAATAAATGGTCCACGGTCTCTAAAGTAGATGTAAATTTTATTAAGGTTTAAAAGCTGAATAGATACTATCATAAGAATATATTAAGAATGAAAAAGAAGTATTTATCTCCATCGAAATGTTACAAATTTCGCTATCAAATTGAAATCTTATTTCTCGTCGAATAACATGATCATATATATATGGTAGGATAATAGCGCAACTAAAATTATGCTTTAGTGCTCATTCAAATGGACCCTAAATTAGTCTCCTTCCTCTTAACCTAAATTTTCTCTAAATATTTGTGTGTCGCTTTTTTCTGTTTTTTTATTTAGTCGGAGGAGGCATCAATCTTAATTTTGGTTGTCGACTCCTTTGGTTTCTTTTTTGTTTTTTGATTTTTTTAATTTTGAATAAAAATCTGTCTTTATGACACACTTTTCTATGCTCTTATAGCACACCTTCTCTCTGCTCTTATGGTACGATCCTCATGGCTTTTGATACGTTTTTCGCATACCTTTACGGTCATTTTGGTGGTTGCACGAAGACCCTGTAACACCCTAAAAACCGGCCTAGTTGAAATTGGATTCCAGTGATCAGAAATCTAATATCAAAAAGTCAAATTATTGCATTGACCTTTGATCAAGTGGTAAATTGTTCAAGTATTGAACCCTAATTAAGCATTGTTATTGATTAAGGACCAATTGAAATCATTGAAACTTAGTTTAGTGGCTTAATTGTAAAAATTGAAACTATAAGGACAAAAGTGCAAAGAGTTATAAGTTGAAGGACTAATCTCGCGATTAGCCCCTCCCAAGCTTTGTCACCACCCAAGTGGGACGAAGGAGATGAATTTCTTCATGTGAAGGAAAGCTTAAATTAAAGAAAGAAAAGAAATGGAAAAGATAAAAAGAATTGAAAAGCCTACCGATTACCCTGTTTAGAGCAAATACCATCTTCATTTTCAACCTCTTACCTTGAACAAGCAAGCACCTCCATTGGAGCTTTGGCAAGCTTTGAATTTTCTTTTGGTTTATCGATCCTAGATAATTCCTAATACATAAGCAAGGTAAGCCCATTAATCTTTTATCGATTCCCATGGCTAGATCTTGGTGAATCCTAAGTATAAGGATCATGAACCCTAGAAAAATCCTCCATGGATTTCAAGCTTAACCCTTATTGTCTTCATAGCTAAATAGTGATATGGACTTGATTATTGTTATTGGAATCATTGTAATTCTTTTTCTATGTCTTTTGTTTTAGCTCAAGATATTGGTGGAGAAGATTCACCAACACCTAGCAAGCCTTCTCACCAAGAAATTACCATTCGAGATCCTTGAGAGCTTCATGAGTCTCAGTGAGTGTAGTCGAAGTCTCAGGAATGGCTAATTGCCTTATTAGTTTCATTGATTGTTGTTTATTTCATTATTAATAATGTTTCAAGGTCAAATTATGGCAAAAAACCTCATAGGAGGATTATTGGTAAGCATTGGTAAGTTTATTACATTGAAGTATTGACTGTTGAATCATCTTATTATCATAGTTATCATTGAATCATTGCAAGGCTATATCGATCATCGATATTCTAATCATTGAAATCACTGCTATGGACATTGTTATTGTTATTAGCTTAATTCACCAAACCTTGGATTCGAATGGAAATTGGATACAATTGGCATGCCATAGAATTCATGAGCTCATTGGTACGAACTGGACTAGGGTCCTTGAGCTAAGGCTCTTAGTGGCGATGTTGGCAAGATGTATGAGATATTGGTCTTTTGGCGATGTTGGCAGGATTTGACTATTCGTTGACTTGTGATGTTGGATGGGAATTCAAGTATCCACTATCTCATATCGATCCAAGGGTTAAGATTATTGAAATTATTGTTAAAGCATGATTTGAGATGCATTTACATTGATTTGTTATCATGGCTACTATGGACATTCATTGGATTGCTCATTGCATTGTTATTGACTACCTCACTAGGCTAAATAAGCCTAACACGTCTCATTTCCATGCATTTCAGGTTAAGGAACATAAGTTTCGAGGATCGGGGAAAGAACAAGTTTTGCAAGTCACTTCACAAGTCCATATATGTTCCTTACATTATAAACTCCTAGAATGGTGGCATAGGGTCTAAACATGTATAAATGGCCCATTTTGATATGTATAAATGACCACTATATGTATGCTTAAGTTTAAGGTAAAAAGAGACTCGTGAACATGTTGGAAATTTGGTAAAAATGGCTTATTTCACACCCATATTGGAAAATCTAGTAAGTGGATTTGTTTTCTTGTAAAATTTGATATATGATAAGATATATATACCAAAATATTGTCTGTAAAATTTCATGGACATTGGACATGGTTTAGGAGACTAAAATGGATAAAAACTAGACATAATTTGTCATTACAGACTTTGTCGTACCGATACGGGTAATGGTGTATCAGTACGAGCATGCATAATTTGACCAGGTTAACAAGGTGTATCGATACATCCTTAGGCGTATTAGTACAAATTTTTGACACTAGAATTTTAATGTAGCAGGGTATCGATATGGGTAGGCTAGTACCGATACCTAATTTGGCTCAATTTGGAAATTAGGGTACACGTATCGATATAGTTAAACTTGTATCGATACTAATTTTAGGTTCAAAAGGAAATAAAATACTAACATATCGATACGAATTAGCTGGTATCGATACGGGTGTTTAATTCGAAAGAAAAATAAATGAAGGTGTATCAATACGACCTTCTCGAGTACCGATACCAATACAAGTAAGTTAGTTGAATGATCAGAACAAGTTTTAAAACATGGCAAAGTGGTCACTAATATTGTAAATATCAATGAGGTCACAAATGAGCTTGGAATCTACTGAAAATATACAGGTAAGCTATATGAACATTGAATTACATATTGATAAGGTTAATTATAGATAAGGACCTAAGAATTACAAAATTTACAAATTAATCCCCCTAAACTATTTATGGCTGCATGTATTGATTCATTGACATTATCGTATCGATTATGCACCATCGAATCATTGTATTGTATCATCAAAATATTGTCGAATCATCAAAATTACTGTATTGATCACCGTTATCGTTCACTGATAATATTTTCGACCTGGTTCCCTACCAGACCGGGAATGGGGTGTTACATTTGTGGTATCAAAGCTAGAGTTTAGTCAATTTTAGGACTAAACCGAGGTCTGTCATGTATAATTGCATATGCCACCTAGAAGTTTATTATTGTGTATACGTTGTAACTTGCAACTAACCCGATCATTTTCTTTATATAGTAAATATGTTTGAGACAAATGAAGCTCACCATAATGTTGAGCATTCTACTAGCTCCTCGACTCGTGGCAATGAGATAAAGGGAGATCTTTTTAACCCTCAAGGACCCAACAAAAAGTGTTGAATCCCAAATCCTCGGCACAAACTACTCAGATCAAGTGTTATAAGAACATGACAGAAATATTCAAGCAATTCATGACTACCCTAACGACTGACCAATCTATACAACTATTTGTGGCTGCTACCTCGACACCTTGAGCCCTTATCGACAAGCTTGCCCAGTATAGGGCTTACACGTTTACTGGTAAGGAAAGTGATGACCCTGAGGTTGTCGAGTACTGGCTTGATAACACATTAAGGATATTGGATAAGCAACCACAGTTTTCTGATAAGCACAAGTTGAAATGTGCTATTGCACTGATTGCTGATGAAGCCTTATGTTGGTGGGGAACAACCACCCTCACTGTTCCAGAGGAAGCTATTACTTGGGAATTATTCCTAAAGGAATTTTGTAAGAAATAAATCAGTGATTTCTAGCTAGCTGAAAGACGAGACATCTTTCTACATCTCAAGCAAGGTGGAAGACAGTGGAGCAATATATCCACGACTTTTACAAGTATTGTAAGTACGGAGCTGAATACATCAAGAAAAAAGAAGAGAAGTATAGGATGTTTAGTTTTAATTATACCACTGGGCCGTTAAGATTCACCCACATCTTCGCACGCCGAACGTTAAGATTCGTTCACGTCATCGATTTTAATGGCCCATTTCTATAATAAAAGCATAAACTAAAATTCAATACTAAAATGGTATCATTTTTATCTCAGTAGTATGATCAATACTAAACTTAAAGTTTAGTTATATATGATGTAGTTTACCCTATAATTAATTATAATTTCCTTCACATCTCAAGTGTTTTGGAGAAATTATTGCATCAACAATATTCTATTTTTTGGTCTAACGAGATAAGACGCTTAGTCTTTTGAGTAAGGTTATGAGTTAAAATTTTAACATTATGATCGAATCGGATATCGATAATTAATCTAAAAAAATATGCACAAAATTTCATTTTAAAGGATAAGGACGACACAACTATTAATGAAATTGATAAATTAAAAAGAGTGAAAATTAAGTAATGAAACTTTGATTTCTGTGCTTCTTCACTGTGAAATTATAATTAATTATGATTTCAATCTCTCCTCGAAGATAACAAACACAACAATCGAAATTTCTATACAAAATTATTGAAGTTTTGTTTCACATGTGTTAGCTTTGGGTCAAAAATTGAGATTCTGTAAATCTAAACATCGAAAAGCTTGAAAATCGTAGACATTAAACATTAGTTTAGTAATATTTTTGAAAATGGAAGAAAAATGTTTTCGAAAATTATTTTTAGAATGTTTAATTTAAAATTAAAATGTCTGGTATTGTACTTTTGTTTGTATTAGACATTTATTTTAATTTTAATACAAAATAAAATATTTTGTAACAAATTTTTAATTGAATGATCAAATTATAATTTTTAAAAAGAATTATCTCGTTTATGTCCAAACAAATATTTAATGAGATATGGTATATGTTTTTTTATTATTATAAAAGATGCTGAGAGATTTTATCAAAGAGGGGAGACAAACAAACAATAAGAGTTGTTGGAAGATTTCTATCAAAAAAGTTGTTAAAAGTAAAATAAAGGGTAAATTACACTAAAGGTCACTCCACTATTAGTAGGATGACATCTGGATCACTTAATTATTAAAAATTATAATTGGACTATTTAATTAATATTTTAGTTATAATTGGGTCACTCTTCTGTTTAAATGCAAACCGGCGTTAATCTATTGATGTAAGAACAATACAAAAATAGAAGCTTGTTGATGTAATCAAACTATGCCATCTTCGAACAACAACAAAATCTTTTTGCTATATTCAAACATAAGAATGTTTCATATCATACTTTTCCAACAAAACGAATTGGGTTTTGGGATTAAAATGTCACCCCTAGCAGTGATACAATGGCCCTCAATTTCTGATTGACGAGATAATCCATCTCAACAAACAAACGTTGTAACTTCTTTAGCCAATACTCAGCATCAGCTGGATGTGTACCAGTTTTTCCCTCAAACAATTTCATCATAGCAACTAAAAGTTCTGTAGATATGGGTTTTCTCAAACTCTCTGACTGACGGATATAAAGCAACAACTCTCGATGCACCGTGGCACTGTCTGCCTGAACTGTTTCAATATTCTCAACATCACGCGAGTCATCTCTCCTAATCTGATGTCCTCACATCGGCTCGTCCTCATTATTCAATATCTCATTCTGATTTTCTATTTGATCAACAGAAGGCATATGATCGCTATCAGAAGCGGCGGTACAGCCTCGGCCATGACCACTCACAAAGCTAGAACCCCTACGCGGTGGCATAGTAAACTATCTACAAAAGGTAGAGCCTAAAGTCAGATTCGATACTGGAGTCTCAGATTTCAAAACAAATTTGAAAATGGTAAAGTCAAAATCACATAATATTGTAGTATATTTTTTAGAAAATTCTTATTTATCCCAAAATATTTCAGATGCATGCAGAAGTCAAAAATATTTTGAAAATAACTTTTGTGAGCCTCACAGTCCGATGGTTGAACTGGGTTTTGATACCATTAAATGTAACCCCCTAAATTTAACCTAATTTCTTAGGTTAAATCTTGTGAGTCAAGCTTGAAAAACTTTGCTCTCAAGTAACAAATTTTAGGTTTTCTTCTCTATAAATCAAAATGATTATTAAATAACAATAATTATCATAAAATATCTAAATTAATTGCGAACTCAATCATTAAAATAAATTCTAAGTATTTAAATAAAACATTTGTATTAAATTCAGAAAAGCGTGCGGAAATAAAACCCTAATTTAAATGTCCCAAATGTTCGAATTACAAAATATTCCAAAATATGTTAAAACATTAATCCAAAATAATTGAAAAGAATTCATGCTGAATAATAAAATATCCGAGTAAAATACGAGATGCTCCAAGTATCGAGTCGCCTAATCAATCTGAGTATCTGAAAGAAGAAACTAAGGGGGTGTAAGCTAAAGAGCTTAGTGTGTCTCTAAAGTGCAAGCAACACAAAGGCAAAATAATTTTTTTTTATTTTCTATAAAGTCGTTTCTGAAGGCATAATAAATCCGATAAATCCAAATCATAATGTTATGATGTCCGATGCATGACTCAATACCCGACTATTCGATATCATACAGAGTGGAGGTTGCCCTCGCCAGAGTGGAGGTTTCCCTCACTTTTTCCGAACACAATTTTGATCCTATGACTCTTGATATGATTTGTCAAATCATAAATCCGAACTTTTACGAGTGTCTCATTTTCTGAAACTCTAATGCTTAATTTTAAAACACAGTTTAATATGCCATGCATGATGATTTCAAAACATTCTCAAATCACAATCAATCAGACAATAAATCGAGCAAAATATAAAACCATATTTTTCAGAATATAGCAAAATAGGAACACATAAATATGTGGCACAGGAAGAGACACACCTTAGCAACAGTAGCTCTAATACCGAGAAGAACGCACCTCACGTTCAGTTCTAGTTGAATCAGAACATACGATGATAACTTTATATTAATAACCAATTCTAACACTAAGCCACCACTAAAAACATAATAACTGAACCGAAGGCATACTCATGTAAAGGCCTCGAAGAACGGGCACAATCGATCTGAATAGAAAGATGTGGTAACTCGTCAGCCTTAGAGACGATATTTGAACATGAGAATAATTTGGGTTAAACCACAATTCAATTCTTTTGAAAAATACTAAGGTACAAATTAATCGTAAACAGCAAAACGAAGCTTTTGGGTTCGAATTAGACAAAACATGCAGCGAATTCGGACTCAGGACGTCGAATAAGGTCAAGATAAAGGTTTTTTGAAAAAGTCAACTTTGGGTCAAAATAAAAGTCAAAGTCAACCATGGTCAAAGTCAATTGGTCAAACTAGTCAAAGGTTAAGGTCAAAGTCAACTGGTCAACACTGGCATCATCATGGTCAACGGTCGGGTTGGGTCGGGTCGAGTCGGTCAATGTTTTGGTCTGGTCTATCAACGGTCCAAAGTTAAAACCCGATTCAGCCAATTCGGTTCACCCATCCGGTTCGATTCTCAACAGTTTCGGTCACAAGGTCCAGTCCGGTTCACCTGGCCCAGTTTGGCTCCCTCACTAACCACTCAATTTGGGCTCCACCAATCAAGCCCTTCACTACACCCACACACTCGGGCCAATCCAGCAAGCCCAAACATACCATCACCCACACATACAACCCAACATCCAAACACTCTCACACACACATATGCACAACCCAACAACCTAAACACTTCCACACACATGCACCACCCAGCGAGCCTAAACTCGTTTCCCCTTCACATCAGTTGAAATTAGGGTTTTTCCATAACACTTCATACGGCGGTGAAAGAGGAGATATTAACGGCGTCGGCGGCAAACAAGTGTTGCCAGAGATGGCAGCTCACCGGCGAGCCCTCACCAGAACTACAACACGATAACATAACGCTCACTCACGACCACAACACGAACAAAATCTAAAATAACCACAACCCACAACTCAAAAACAAACACTGATTTATAGCCATAACCATGGCTTCAAGACTTACCCACACTCAAGCGGAGAACAAGACAGAGTGAGTGGCCATACGGATGAAGCGGTGGTAGAGCAAGGAACAATATGAGGAGAAAAGGGAAAGCCGAACGGTTCTTACTCCGATCTCTCACAAAGTTGGTCGATAAGGGATGGCTGAAGGTTGGGGTTTACTCTCGGGTCAACGACGGACGAGGTGGTGTTGGCGGTGTGATACGGACGACGATCGAAGTCTCCCCAAAAACTAATCGAAAATGATGTGAGGGGTGGGTTTGTTTGAGTGAAAAAATGAGAGAGGGAGAAGAGGGGAGAAGGGTGCGGTGATCAAAACGTAATATGGGAGTCCCAAGGTTTTTTTTTTGCTATAAACGGGATAAAAGCCCTAAATAATGGGTAAAACTCAAAGAAAGGTTCGAACTTTCACACGCATTTCAGAATGGTCACCAAATTCTTGATTTTACTCAAATTAGCCACTAAAAACGTTTTAGTATAAACCAAACCCAATTCCTAAATTAGGGTTTCAAAATTGGAAATTTCTAATTAGGGTTTTTGAATATAAAATCACTAAATTTCTAGGGTTTCTGATTTAGGGATTTTTTTATTTTAGGTTTTTGATTTAAGGCAAAATTTGGGGTGTTACATAAAATATTTTATTAATTAAACTACAATTAATGGTCATGGTTTTTTGTCTATATTTTATTTCTTGTAGGGTTTCGAAGTAGGTTTGGGAGTTGGTAATGCATGACTGCAATTTTTAGGTTGATCAAGGATGTTGGTTGCGGATTATGGACTGGGTGCAGAAGTATAGTAAAGGAAAATCCTTGGAGTCTACAATGGTTCGCTTGGTTTGGTGCAGTTTCAACTATTATATTTGGCAGGAAAGAAATAGTAGACTACATGAAAACAATGCTAAGATTGTGTTTGTCATTGCTTCGAAGATCAAGCAGGATGTTTATTTTAGATTGCTTGATTATAAAAAATTTGCTCATTCTGATATGTATGTACTTAGGAATTGAATTGTATAGAGGCGTATAGTTATTTTTTAGGGGTCTAGTTTTTTTTTGGTTGGTAGTTTGCTGGTAATGTTTGTAATGTTCTATTTTTATAGAGAAGGTTCCTTTAGGGATGAAAATCGTATGCCCCTTAATTATGTCCCTTTTAGTGCCCTTATTTAAAAAAAATGGGTTTAGGGATTAGGGTTTAAAGTTAGAGTTCATTGTTATGTTTTAGAGAATTAGGGGTAGGTGTATATTTAGGGTGTAGGGTTTAAGGTTAGTGTAACGCCCTAAAATTATATCTTATAAAAAAGATGAAAAGAAAAAAAAGAAAGAAAGACGTGCAACCAAGGGAAAGTTTTGACGAGGAGAACTTTTATTTTCGACATTGGATTTGAATGGTTTTCGACCATTTTCAACCATATTTGCCCACTGTAAGCCTCGATAACCCTTTTATTTTTTAATTTTTTTTCTCATTATTCTCCGCTATTTAGTGGTGTTTTCGACTGATTTGGGTCGCACAAATCTCTCTCACGCCATCAGAGTATGATTTATGGCCACCATGATGTCACTCATCATAGCTGAACAGTTGACCGGTGATGGACCCGTTCTGGCCTTAGACCGAATCGGTCTAGCGAAATTGAATTAGCTTGCTTAAGCCCAATAACCTCAAGCCTAGACCTAACCCGTCTGACCCGATCTGTCTGACTAAGTTAACTCGTTGACCGAGTCAACTTGTCTGAGTCAACCTCGTTGACTTGACCGTTAACTTTGACCAAAAGTTAACTTTTTTTGAAACCTCATATTTTGAGTTTTTCGACGTTCTGAATTCTTTTTTGAAGTCTGTTTCACAAAATTCTAGCCCTAAAGCCTCTAAATCTGACCTTAAACTTGAGCATGCATATTATTTAATTATTTAGTTTAAGAGCAATGTAATTGAGTTAAGGACCGATTATGGATTATGTTATTTGAAGGTATTCGTATTGCCTTGTATCCGAATTTTGAGCAACGATGAGTTCGAGTTCGAAAGTGATCAAAGGAAGTGCAAAGGTTGATCGATGAGGCTTAGAGTCGAGGTAATACTTTACTACCTCTTGCATGCTTTACGAAACTCATCGGTATTGGTTAATGTATGAATGAATATGATTGATCATGTGTTTATAGATGAATATCTTAAAGTCATACTGATTACGGTAAAAAGATAATAAATTGGATAAGACCTAAATGACTCAAATAAGAAATTGATGACCAGTAAGAAATCCAAGTTCAGTGAATAACCGATAAAACAATTAAACTCAAAACCTTTAATTCTGATTATTTCTTGTTATAAGATCTAAGGTCTGAAATATTTGGATGAGAAATGATGAAAATACCCTTGAGGTGTAAAAAGGACATGAATACCCCCTGAAAGTGGAAATGATCTAGGAATTCGTATATGACCTGATAGAATCTCTGATTCAACCTGTTAAATTTTTGATCTATTTGGAAAATTTTGAAATCAGGTTTCTAACCTTCGAGATTACGAAACACCTAGGTTTCCCCAATTTTTGAATAAACGTTTGAAAATCTTTTTCCTAGAAATACTCTAAACAAACATCTGAAGACCAATTTATTGGAAGTACACTTTATGACCGAATTGAGTAACATGATTAAAATGTCCCTAAGTTCTGAAATGTTTGAAAATACCGTTAAGCACCGAAACGACTATAACACCCTTGGGCACTGAATTAACTGTAATACTTCAGTGACTTGGAATAAGTGGAAGCCTTTTTAATACTAGAAGTACTGATACAACTTAAATGATTGTAATGCCTATATGGGTTATAAAGTCTGACATATGTATGATAGTCACTCTTGATATTGCTACATTATATGGAAAAATATCGCACGAATACATGTTCACCTTCTCGTGGCACATTTAATGATGATTGGTGAAATGACACATTTTGTTATACAGCGTAGTCGGTTATAAGAAATGAATACTTGTAAGGTGTACTTATTCGATTAATTGGTAAGTATCTTAATGATGAGTTTCGATTAGTTCAAAGGGACTTGGAGATTAGATGAGCAATTAAAATTCTTAAAAGTTTGTAAATCCCTGTTTTATATCTTGTTAGGTTAAATTACCAAATTGCCCATAAAGGTCAGAATAACTATAATGCCTTGTAGACTTAAATGACGATATTACTCGTGATATATCTGAATTCTCAATGATCCTAATGTATCAATTTTTGAATGTCTAGTTTGAGCCACTAGTACTGAACTCCCTTTTAATAGGAATATTGTTTTTAAAATTAGTCCAAAATTGTCAAATGTTCAGTGTTCTCTTTCTAATAATTATCAAGTGTCTTTGAGAAATAAATTGGACCATATAGTGTGTTCCATGTGCCCATGAATATTTTCTCTATTTTAATCCAAGACTATCTACTCTGATTTAAAAGTATGACTCTGTTATATGAAATAAAAGCACAATTCTTGGCTTCTATCTTTTGATACAAAATATATTTGATACCTATTTTTTGATATTACTGTTTACTAAAAAAAAACTGATTTTATCTTGGATAAGATTGAAGATCTGTAAGCTCAGCCCTGATCAAGCTGGTAAGTTCTTCTAGACCTAAGGCATCCCCTTACGTAGGCTCCTACGCCCACGGGCCTAGGGTAAGTCCTTTAGGACCTAAGGTATCCCCTTAGGTAAACTCCTACGCCCAATGGGCCTAGGGTAAGCCTTTTTGGTACAGTTCTTGGATATTGTATATTGGTGTACGATTTGAGGTAGTTAGGTGATTAAAATAAAACTTTCCTTCCTCTTTTAAAATCTACCCTACTGAATTAATTTACCAAAGTTTGAAACTCTCAATATGTTTCCAATCCGCGCTTAATGAAACATAGTAAACTCCCTAGTTTAATTTTTGAAATCTATCTATCTTCTGATTATTCGGGCTATAGGCATCATTGTCTGATACTCAGGTGATCAAATCAAGAACAACTCTATTACCTTCATATATAATGACAATATGAAAATTCATATCATATCTGAAACTTGTTGATATCAGGCTCATCATGTCAGTTTTATGTTTAATCTTACATACTTGTGCCTATAGAATCTTTTGGTAATTTTGTATTACTAAGCTTTTCCAAGCTTATGTCGTTTTTACCATCGCATGTTAAAAAGATTGAACATGGTGTAGTTATCAACATCAGCATGAAAGTTCCTTCGGCACTACTTGTGGAGTATGGTACCTGTGTAATTATGGGACATGTATGTCACGCCTTTTTTATATTTGAGTTTGAAACTCGTATTATAACGTGTGTTTATGAACATTGTCATATTAAATGAATAATTTTCGAACTTGTATTTTAAATTTAGAATTTGTTTTATTATTTTAAATGGTTTGACAATTTGTTTTATTTGAAATTTTAATGTGGGTCGCTCCAGTGACCCGAATGTGACACATCGAATTGGATCGAGCCACCCATATCGATATGTGGGTGTTACAGTTAGGGTTTAGCATTTATTTTTTAGTATTTTTAGTGTGGGGCATAGAAATGGGCAGAAGATTTATGTTCTTACTTTAGATGAATAAAATAAAATTTATCCAAAAGTTTTTTTCTAATATTCTCTGATTACTATATATCGGGTGATTCTGAGGCTAAAAGAGGCGAATTTACACAAATTCTTACCCATACCTACATAATTTCTTATAAAAAATAAAAATTTATATAATTACACAAATTTTACCCTAACCCGTCTCATTTTAGAATTTCCCCTATACATCAGGTTTCAATATTTTCAATGTTTAGATTTACAAAATATCAATCTTGGAAAGCGTAGGAGTCAAAACTACCAATAATTTCTCTTAAACACGTGGGATATCAAGGACCTCATAACTTTGCTTTATAAACAATTGTTAACCTAATTCGATGTAATTAAAGCTTAAATACCGTTTAATGATTTCCAATTTTCAAATTCTTACGCAAGTTTATTAAATATAGAATTCTCACTTTTTACATAAATATTTTCGTTAGTCCTTGACTTGTCTAATGGTGTGGGTGCTGCACATGACCATGCTTAGACTACTTAAAATTTTATTTTGATCAAATATTTAACAACAATTCAACCTGCAAAAGTGAGATGTTTATAGTAACAACATATCACTCGAAGATGATGATATCGCATCCGAAACTCAATCTACAACCACTTAAAATTCATGAACAGATCTGTTCATAGATTAATTCATTTAACAGTTGTTAATGATGATTAACGATGTAATATATAATTTATAATAAAATTAAAAAAATTAATATTTTTTTATCATTTAAAAATTAATATAAAAATAACATTTTAACCTCATTTACTAACCCGTTGTGGATTTTACCATATTTAATTAATGTCTTCAATGAAAAAGTTTATAGATTTTCAAAATATCATGCTTGGGACAACGTTAAACATGTGAATCAAAACTCCATTAATTTTCAATCCAATTTTGATTGCCGTGTAGATATTATGCTTGGGACAGCTTATAATTTATTTATTTATTTATTTATTTAATTTCTACTGTTTCCTGTTGACTAATTTTATTAATACTTATGTCTTCCTTATCATTTAAAATAAAATTTTAAAAATGATTTTTTTAAATAAAAAGAAATTTTGTGCAACTGCTAAACAATAAGTATTTTGCTAAAAAATTCTAGTCTTTTTTTTCCCTAACCTAAGTTTTTTTTTTCAATATTTTGTGTTGTCTTTTTTTTCTTTTGATTTTTGCTTAGTCTGCGGTATCAATCTTAGTGCTAGTTGTCGATCACGGTGTTTATTATTTTTCTTGTTTTTTCATAATATGTTTTTATTTTCTTTTTTTCTTGAGTTTTTTTTCAATTTTGATTAATAATCTTTGTCTTTGTGACACACTTTTCTCTACTCTTGTGGCACACTTTCTCTATGCTCTTTTGGCACAATCCCTATGGGTTTTTATACGTTTTTTTGCATACATTTGCGGTTGTTTTGGTGGTCACACAAAGACCCTCATGGCATTTGTTTTTTGATTGGTTTTTCGTTGGTCACGTATAGTCAGATTTCCTCTTTGGTAAAAGGTTGTTTGTCAATATAATGAGAATTGTATAGTGAAATAGCTTGCAAGATAATTTGGTTCGCTCACCACTCCTTTATCACTTCGTAAAGCGTCTCGTTTGATAGAGACAAAGAGTTTTTGTGAAGGTTACTGAGTTCTTTTGATGTTGGGCGTCACTCTCAATAGAAGATTTGATTTTTCTTCATATCTTTGGGTTTAATATTGTTATTTTATATATGAAATTTTGTGTGACTATTATTTTCAATTTTCTCTCTATGATTGGATTGTTGTAATTCTTATTCCTTTCATTATTTTTATTAATAAAATTCAATTTCCCTTGTTAAAAAATAGAATTTTGTGCATAATTAAAACTACAATAATTTATCCCAAACTTCTCCCAAACACGTGAGATGTGAAGGAAGTCAGAAAATCATAAACAGTTTTCGTAAGAAAAAAACAAAAATAGAATCTTGTTGATGTAATAAACTATGCCAGTAGTTTAGAGCCGTTGGGATGAAAACCAGCCATAAATGTATTTATCGACTGTCGGTATCAACACTCGATTTGCCGTATCGATACATGCCTAAAGAGAAAAGAGCCTTGCAAAATTTCAGGGCGTACTTGTACTGACTGTGCGTATCGATACTGACTGGGAGTACCTGTACCAAAACTCCTCACTATAAGTTTGAAAAACTTCGCGTATCGATACTTGAACTAGGGTACCGATATTGAAAGTTATTTTTTTGACCCTAAAGGTATTTTGTAATTAAATTCACCATGAAAACTCATGAAAAAAAATAAAAACATGTAAATCCAAAGGGTGTGAAGAAAAAAATTAACCTTCCATTAAATACACCTTTCATCTTCCATAAAAAACTCAACAATCATCATCGAAATCTCCATACCCCTTCGAACTAGACATTCTGTTGATGTAGGATAGAAGATAGAGAAAATAAATCTTGCATATTTCTCCACTAACGATTCTGATTGCATCGACAAACTATCACAAAAAAAGATATAGCCATACTAGACCGTTGACCATAATCAGAGGGTACACAATGATCATCACTACACGAATGTCAAACAACCATAAAAATTGAAACACATTATGACATAATAACAATATTAGTCCCAAAACTTATGCATTTATGAATTTGGTTCAAATTCAAAACAATTCAATAAATTTAACTCTTCATTATTTAAAAGAAATCGGCATTCCACTACCTTCCTGACATACCCTCTGACCCATTACCGCGCTCTCTACTATTGTCTATCAGCTCGATAACTAACATATGGGATAACTCAACATATACAATCACTTTACTATTAAACAATTAATAGATTGATATGCATGAGTGAACACCCCATCACTTAATAATCTGACATGCTATATTAGACTATATGTTATTTGCACATAAAATTACGATCCCATTCTTAGCTATGTTTTCAATTCAGAATCAACACATGATTCATTCATATCAGCTGTCGACTTTTACAATTAATCCTTTTTTCAAACATTCAACTTTTATAAATATATATACTTTTTGCTCAAAAAAATAAATATATAATACTTTAAATACATAAACATGAACTTAATAACATAAGAAAATAATAAACACAACATGAAATGAATTCATACTCAAAATAAATACAAAGTGAGAACATTAACTTAATCGTACGAAATATTTTATTTTTCCTCTCTCTTTTATTGCATAGAAAACTGAAAAATATCTGAAATATTTCTGTAAGATTATATGACATAAATATGATACATGTAATATAATATGACAAAAGGGCATACAAATGTCATAGTTTACTTCAAATGAATAATAGATTGATATGCATATATTAGACTATATGTTATTTGCACATAAAATTATGAACCCATTCTCAGCAATGTTTTCCATTCACAATCAATACATGATTCATTCATATCATTATTTATTCAACTTTTATAATTAATTTATTGCTTATTTTTCTAAACATTTTTCAAGATCTTTCCAAGACTTCATTCAAAGCTGACAAAAAAACATTTTAAAGAACTCTGCTTTGAGGATGGGCTGTTATTCAAAGAAAACAAACAACCAAAAGCATTGTATTTTCATGAAAAGGAATATTTTTTATTGGACTAACATTTTCTAAGTGACAGGCGAAAAAGATTTAGGGATAGCCATTTTTATAAGAATAAAAAAACTATTTGGTAGTATTTGTTTTTATAACGAAGAGTTAAATTTATTAAATTATTTTGATTGACTGGATTGAATGTGGGTTGTGATATTATATAAATTTATTTATTGGATCATCAATTCCATTAATTTTTAATTTCAATTTGATTGATACTAACTAATATTAATTGTCAAACAGATCTCTCATAGTTTAGTGGTATTAGATTACCTATAAATAAATATAATTATTTTTTTTTAGCCAATAAATTAAACTGATTAATTCGGATCGAGTACGTAAAATTCAACATTGAACTTTATTTCCAACTTTAAAATCTTTATTTTGCTGACAAAAAACTTTAAAGAACTCTTTCAAAACATTCAAGGTTTTTTATTAACATTTTCTAAGCAAGTTTAAACATTTGAACTTGATTTTTGTCATTTCCTATTGGCTTAACAATTTTTACAGACTGTGGTATTAGATTAGCCTATATTATTTAGGTAAATTCGTAAATCAAATGAACTTATTTCAATATATTATGAATGGTCAAAAAGCTTCATAAACAAACGCTTTTTGAGAGAAGTAATATACTGAATAGAAAAGCTTTGCTCCATCCATCATTGTAGATGAGGGATATAGAAGAAAGAGAAATCGAAAGGTTTTTGCCCGATTCGTGGACTTTGAGGCACTTTCCGGTAAAATGGAGGTTGGATTTGAACTCATGGGACCGAGAGGAAGCGACTAGTAAAATTTGGGACAGAACGACCACCATCTACAACCATCAACGATGGCGTCCGACAATGATGAACGGTGGACGGCTTCCATGTCATAATGTCGTCAAAAAAACCAACGGAAGAGTGACCAAAATGTTCAATGTCTAAACTTAAGTTAGTAAGTTGAACGTTTTGAAACTTTAGTGACCAACATAGGTTTGGGAGTAAAGTTCAGTGATGATTTACGTAATTTACCAATTTTTGAATATACCAATGTGATTACATAGTATCATGTGTTTATATTTTTTCTTAACTCTTTGATCAAAAACACACATCTTGTACACACATGTGCTCGAATCTAGATCTCATAGGATGAACATCATCATCTTTTCCCCTATAATCACTCATTGAGTTTAGATTAGAAACATTATTGACCCATTTTATGAGATGCTGCCTTTTCTTCCTCAGAAGTTCATTTTCTAGAAAGGTTTTTTTAGTAAGATGGCTCCATGTACCTCAACACAATGTGCCTTAGTAGTTGAAAAATCTTCTACAGTGTCATTGCTGTCTTTTTAATAATTCAGTAACTAAAACAGAAAAATTTAATGGTTAAGTGATTAATGATGTAATTTACCTACTTTATGACCATATACTTAATATGTTGTAATTAATATTTTTTATTAATATAAAACATATATTTTTTTAAAAAAATTAAGTGATATGGATATATGGGTGCACTATTGATGGACATGGATCCATATACTCGGAGAATTTAGCAAGAGACAAATCATTTAGAACATAATGGATGTTTCCTCCTTATAAGTGGAAGCACCCTAAACGGATATATTATAAACTAGTTAAGCACAGTACATAAGATTCAGCTTACAAAGCTCCTTGATATCAAATGATATCTTTATTCTAAGGAAAAAGCATTTACCTAAGCATCTCTTTTCAGAGTACGGTTTTGGCCACATCAATGACAAAAGATGTTCTAGTTTCTTGAGATTTATCATCTTTGTTTTTCGTATCCTGAAAAGCGTTTTTCATGGCCTCCTGGGAAAGGTAATTGTACTGAGGACGGTTTGGGTCGAAATCCTTAAGAAAATTGTTTTTCATGGCCTCTTGAGAAAGGTAATTGTATTGAGGTCGATTTGGGTCGAAATCCTTGAGAAAATTGTTTTTCATGGCCTCTTGAGACAGGTAATTGTATTGAGGTCGGTTAGGGTCAAAATCCTTGAGAAAAGCATTCTTCATGGCCTCCTGAGACAGATAATTGTACTGAGGACGATTCGGGTCGAGATCCTTGAGAAAAGCGTTCTTCATGGCCTCCTGAGAAAGGTAATTGTACTGGGGACGGTTGGGATCGAAATCCTTGAGAAAAGCGTTTTTCATGGCCTCCTGAGAAAGGTAATTGTACTGAGGACGATTTGGGTCGAAATCTTTGAGAAAAGCGTTCTTCATGGCCTCTTGAGACAAGTAATTGTACTGAGGACGGTTGGGGTTGAAATCCTTGAGAAAAGCGTTCTTCATGGCCTCCTGAGACAGGTAATTGTATTGAGGACGATTGGGATCGAAATCCTTGAGAAAATTATTTTTCATGGCCTCTTGAGACAAGTAATTGTATTGAGGACGGTTAGGGTCAAAATCTTTAAGAAAAGCTTTATTCATGGCCTCCTGAGACAAGTAATTGTACTGAGGACGGTTTGGATCAAAATCCTTGAGAAAAACGTTCTGCATGGCCTCTTGAGAAAGATAATTGTACTGAGGACGGTTGGGGTCAAAATCCTTAAGAAAAGCATTCTTCATGGCCTCTTGAGACAGATAATTATATTGAGGACGGTTAGGATCAAAATCCTTGAGAAAAGCGTCATTCATTGCATCTTGAGACAGATAATTGTATTGAGGACGGTTCGGATCAAAATCCTTGAGAAAAGATTTATCAGCTTTCGGTATGGTGTTCTCCTTCATTTCGTCATTACTCGCTTCTTCTGGCGCCTTTCTTGCAGCAATGGTTTCGGCAAACTGCATAACATTTAAACACAGAGATGTGACCAAGAGAAAAACATGAAAAAAACAATGACAGATTTTGAATGATCTTTTTGTCTGCAAAAATTACAGAAACGACAGAACAATTTCTCCAATATTCCTATACAAACCCATTTTATAAGAAGTTAATTAGTAAAATGATGATATATTTAAATTTATAATGAAAATGAAATGTACCAAAAGAAGGCCAAGTAAAGCGAAGAATGCAAGGGAAGGTTTCATAGCTTTCATTATGTCTATGAGTGATGCTAAAACTTTTAAGAACAGCTTGGCTGCAACATCACTTCCACGCCATTTATATAGGAAGATGTCAATAAAATAATTAAAGAGAGAAATTAATATTGTTAAATAATTCTCACCTAACTAACATCAATTTTTTTAATAGTCTTAAATGATTATAAGGAACGGATACTTTTTTTACCCTTTGATAAAAAGAACTACTCGAAATCAGGTGTCTCAGGATGAACATCATCCTAAGAGAAACGGGAGATGTAAGTTAAGAATGTATATTTACAAGATCAAGCATTTTTAAAATAATAGCTAAATATTTCAGCACTCGAACCAGATTTTAAAGTTCGACTCTATACTTCAATTTTACTTTTTGATTTAAATTGATATTTACTTATAGTTTTTTTATCCAGATAGATACTTATTGTTATTTGTCTTTAGTTCGTGATTATGTGGTTTTTCTCTTGATTTTTTGTTGGGTGTTTCTTTTTAAACAATTCTTATTCAAGGGAGAAGGAGGAGGAAGAATTTGCTCTAATGAATATTGAACACACAACTTAAGGTAGAGGGAAGGTGTCAACCGAGAACTATTAATTATTTACTCTAGAGATTGTTGAGATTTCTCTCTTAGTTTTGGTTTTGTTCATTGTGAATTTATGTATTTCGTGATCTTCTTTATGAGTAATAAATTTCTAGGTAAATTACATCGTTCATCACTCAACTATCTTCTCACTTTTATTTTTATCATTCAACTTTCAAAATTTTTAATTTACTAACTGAAATTTCGGATTGTTCCTGTTTTAATTACTCCGTATTATTTATTATTATTTTCTTATGACATTAATTTATTATTATTATTAAATATAAAAATAATTTAAAATGCATCTATTCATTGCTCACTGAAAATTTTTGATATCAAGGGTATATTTGGTTAAATGGATAAGTGGAATAATAAAAGAGTAGTAGAGTAGTTTCTTGTATAAATTTTTCATATGTTTCATCCGACTTCTACTAGTAATGTAGAAAGTTTGTTACTCTATCGCGCTAGGAAGTAATTTGAGAAAGGTAAAATCAACATATGTTCAATTCGACTTCTAAAATTAACACTGAAGTCGATATATGTTTTATTTGACTTCTAATGACATTGCTCAAAGTACAGTAGAAATTAAGGGTCTGTTTAATTTTTGAGAATATAGTTTATTTTTATTTTCTTAAAAATTAAAAAATAAAAAAAAACGTGTTTAATTATAAAATTAAAAAGTATTTTTTAAAAAAATAAAAATAAATAAAAATTTAAAAACATAATAAAGATGCCTTTACTGTTTTTATTAAAAATATTCTGGGAAAATAAAAAATATAAAAATAAGGGTTTTTTAATTTTATTTTAACCCAGGTTCGAATCCTTCTAATGTCATTTATTAAAATTTTGATTTATTTTACTCTTATTTTTATTTATAATAATAATAATAATAATAATTCCTAACTATTTGTTATTTTAATTATATAATAATTATTTTTCTATTTTTATTTTGAAAATTAGATACCAAATATATTTTTATTTTTGAAAATAACTTTCTATCTCTATTAATTAAGTATGTTTTCTAATTTTTTAAAAAATTAAAAATAAAAATATTTTTAAAAAATAAAATATAAAATATTTTCTAAAACTAAACACACCTAAGTAACAAAACCCCAGTACACAGTGTGAAATTGCAATTAATTATGATTTCCCAAATACCATCTCCCTGTTAATAAAATAATTAAAAAAGTATTATAATTATCACACTCTACGAGGATAATAAACATAATAACTACACGACAATAAAAAATAGATATAAAATTAATAAGTTTGATTCACAAGTTTTAATTTAAAAGTCTTGAAACTTGTACATGGATGACATTAATTAAATCGGGTAAAGTTGCCCCGATGATGAGTAAATTATGTTAAAATGATTTTACTGAAATCTTTAAATTAAAGTAAAAAATGAGAACTATTTTTTCAAAATATAAATATTATGTCGTTAGTTATAGGGACGAAGTCAAGATTAAACCATGCTTTAAAATAAATAATTTTACGGAGATCGTGAAAGAATTAGACTATTGGATTTTTGAATTAGACTATTGGATTTTTTTTTCGGGTTAGGCATCTCAATTTAAGTGATTAAAAGAATAAAGAGATCGTGAAAGATTTAACTTTTGGAGAAAGTAATGACAGTGATATGTAAGGATCTATGGTACGATTTTACTATTTTATTTTAGAAGATGGTAATTTAAAATAAAGTGGTGGGAAGGGGGAAATCATATTTTAAAATTTTTTCTCTTTACTTTTCCCTTTCTCTTTCTTCCCTCTTCAAAATTTTCAATTTTAATATACTGAGATTAGATTATTCGTTGTCGACACTTCTATAGTTATTGTGTTTATTTCATCAAGGTAAATTTGTCGATACCAACAACGTCACCTCGAAGCTGCCGTCAAAGAGGGTGAGAGAGAGAAAAATTTGGGTTTTCAAGATGAAAGGTTTGAGTGCCTAAAATCAGTATTGGAAGTTGTCATTGTGCTTGGGATATGCCTAAACATAAATTCGGAGCTCGCCGTTCGTTTGCCCGTCGCCAAAGGCCACCGCACGCACTACACGTGTCGCCGCCTGCGCGTGGACGTGTAGCAACTGTAGAGGATGGGTGCACCTACATTGCATCACACATGAACGCGCCCTGCGGGTACACTGCAACAACACAAGACCGAAAGAATATAATTACTTAAAATGAATTGTAAATGTGTCAACATAGGAATATATACACATATATAGAGAGACAGGGTCTAGACTATCCAAACATTTCCCCGACTATAAATGAGAAGATCAGGGATGGACCGAGAGGGGGCTGGAGGGCGGGGTCATCCCCCTAAAAATTTAAAGTTCTTATATGATTTATGTTTTTTTAAGTATTTCCTATTGAAAATCTATTTTCGTCCCCTAAAAATTTATAAGTTTGCCCTCTAGTATAAAATTTTGCGTCCATCTCTGGAAAAGATGAATAATGTCTAAATATGTTCAATTCTACGTCTTTCTGTTTTGTATCGATAATAACATTAATCAAACTAAACTTAATCAGCTAACATTAAAAAATTATATGAATACAAATGTATAGATATTAGATTTTAAAAATAAGTAACGAGAATTAATATTACAAAACCATAACATTAATTATAGTTTAATTAATAAAATATTTTAATCTCAAAACCCAATTCGTTATACTAGAAAAGTATGGCGAGGAATCGTCTTATATTTGATTATATCAAAAAGATTTTGTTTTTGTTCTTGTTCGAAGATGGCATAGTTTATTACATCAACAAGATTCTGTTTTTGTCTTTTTCTTACAAAAGTTGTTTATGATTTTTTGACTTCCTTCACATCTCACGTGTTTGGAAGAAATTATTGCAGTTTTAATTATGCACAAAATTTTATTTTACAGGATAAGGAAGACAGAGCTATTAATGAAATTGGTCAACAGGAAACAGTAAAAATTAAATAAATTATATGCTTCCACCCGCATCTTTATTAAACAATTAAAAGTTATTATAGTTTAATTTTCACACTCCTCGAAGGTAATGAACATAATATATATCTACACGACAATCAAAATTGGATTGAATCAATTATCAAAAATAATTTGAATAATTTGAATTTACCAATTAACCATAATATTTTTTAAGGATAAATCGAACTCGATTTACACACTCCTAACCATAACAATAGAAAACACAAATAAAAAAGGAATTCTAATGCAACAAAATCCAACAACCACGCACAATCTTTACATGTTTTCACCAATTCAATGTGTTGTGTATATTCAAAAGGTATTGAAAATGGTCATTAGAAACCAACAAATTATCCACTTAATCCTTAACACATTCTTTTTTGGTTGTATTGTATTATACAACAACGTAAAGTTTGGACAACAACAAAAGTCATTTCTATTCTTCATTGCCCTTTTCATTTGATTTTTCTTTTAACACTCTCTCAACTAAGAAGAATAAATTTAAAAAGGATCGACATTTCTCTCTCCGTGATAAAAAACTGTCATTCGAGAGTGACCAAGATAGGAACAATTCGAAAACTTGGTTATTAAATTGAAAATTTTTAAACTCTAGTAACCAAAATAGGAGTGAGAAGAAAATTGAGTGATAAATGATGTAGTTTACCCACTATTTTATTCAGGAAAAATGAAAGCTAACGTGTCACATCAGCAACTTCTAGCAAAAGGTAATGTGAGGGACCATATTAAAATCGGACTAAAAGTTTAATGACTATAACGTAAGTTTTAAAAGTTTGGTGACGAAAATGAAAGTAACCTAAAAGTTTGGTGACCATTTATGAAATTTACCCTTATAATTAAACTACAAATAATTGCTCCCAAACACGTATGTTGAAATCAGTCAAATATTGCTTTCATAAACAATTATACATTTATAAATTTGGTTCAAATTCAAAATAATTCAATAAATTTAACTCTTTATATTTAAAAGAAATCGACATTTCACCGTCTTCTTGACACTCTATCTGACCCCTTATCGCACTCTCTATTACTGTCTATCATCTCGATAACCGACATAGGAGATAATTCAACATATACGATCACTTTACTATTAAACGATTAATAGATTGATATGCATGAGTGAACACCCCCACCGCTTAATAATCTGACATGCATATTAGACTATATGTTATTTGCACATAAAATTATGATCCCATTCTTAGCTATGTTTTTAATTCAGAATCAACACATGATTCATTGATATCAGCTGTCGACTTTTATAATTAGTCATTTTTCCAAACATTCAACTTTTATTAATATATATACTTTTTGCTCAAAAAATAAATATATAATACTTTAAATACATAAACATGAACATAATAACATAAGAAAATAATAAAGATAACATGAAATGAATTCATACACGAAATAAATACAAAGTGAGAACATGAACTTAATCGTACGAAATATTTTACTTTTCCTCTCTCTTTTATTTCATAAAAACCTAAAAATATTTCTGTAAGATTATATGATATAAATATGATACAACATGTAATATAATACGAGAAAAGGGCATAAATATGTCATAGTTTACTTCAAATGATGCTTTTCCCTTTGGGTTAGGGTCTCGATGCCCTTTTCCTGTCTTGGGCATCGGCTGCCTTTATGTTTTCTTGGTCCTTTTCGGTTGTATGATCTGTTCGATTTAATGAAATTTCTCCTTTGGTAAAAAAAGAGGACGACACAGCTATTAATGAAATTGGTCAACTGGAAACAATGGAAATTAAGTAATGAAACTTTGATTTCTGTTCTTCATCGCTACCTGTGAAATTATAATTAAGGTAAATTATCTCAGATATTACTAAATTTTAAGTTTAGTGTCGATTATATAATTGAACTAAAATTCGATATTATACTAGCGTTGAATTTTAGTTTAGGTTTTAATTATACCACTGGGCCGTTAAGATTCACCCACATCTTCGCACGCCGAATGTTAAGATTCGTTCACGTCATCGATTTTAATAGCTCATTTTTATAATAAAAGCATAAACTAAAATTCAATACTAAAATGGTATCATTTTTATTTCAGTAGTATGATCAATACTAAACTTAAAGTTTAGTTATATATGATGTACTTTACCCTATAATTAATTATAATTTCCTTCACATCTCAAGTGTTTTGGAGAAATTATTGCATCAACAATATTCTATTTTTTGGTCTAACGAGATAAGACGCTTAGTCTTTTGAGTAAGGTTATGAGTTAAAATTTTAACATTGTGATCGAATCGGATATCGATAATTAATCTAAAAAAATATGCACAAAATTTCATTTTAAAGGATAAGGACGACACAACTGTTAATGAAATTGATAAATTAGAAAGAGTGAAAATTAAGTAATGAAACTTTGATTTCTGTGCTTCTTCACTGTGAAATTATAATAATTATGATTTCAATCTCTCCTCGAAGATAACAAACACAGCAATCGAAATTTCTATACAAAATTATTGAAGTTTTGTTTCACATGTGTTAACTTTGGGTCAAAAATTGAGATTCTGTAAATCTAAACATCGAAAAGCTTGAAAGTCGTAGACATTAAACATTAGTTTAGTAATATTTTTGAAAATGGAAGAAAAATGTTTTCGAAAATTATTTTTAGAATGTTTAATTTAAAATTAAAATGTCTGGTATTGTACTTTTGTTTGTATTAGACATTTATTTTAATTTTAATACAAAATAACATATTTTATAACAAATTTTTAATTGAATGATCAAATTATAATTTTTAAAAAAGAATTAACTCGTTTATGTCCAAACAAATATTTAATGAGATATGGTATATGTTTTTTTATTATTATAAAAGATGCTGAGAGATTTTATCAAAGAGGGGAGACAAACAAACAATAAGAGTTGTTGGAAGATTTCTATCAAAAAAGTTGTTGAAAAGTAAAATAAAGGGTAAATTACACTAAAGGTCACTCCACTATTAGTAGGATGACATCTGGATCACTTAATTATTAAAAATTATAATTGGACTATTTAATTAATATTTTAGTTATAATTGGGTCACTCTTCTGTTTAAATGCAAACCGACGTTAATCTATTGATGTAAGAACAATACAAAAATAGAAGCTTGTTGATGTAATCAAACTATGCCATCTTCGAACAACAACAAAATCTTTTTGCTATATTCAAACATAAGAATGTTTCATATCATACTTTTCCAACAAAACGAATTGGGTTTTGGGATTAAAATGTCACCCCTAGCAGTGATACAACGGCCCTCAATTTCTGATTGACGAGATAATCCATCTCAACAAACAAACGTTGTAACTTCTTTAGCCAATACTCAGCATCAGCTGGATGTGTACCAGTTTTTCCCTCAAACAATTTCATCCCAGCAGCTAAAAGTTCTGTAGATATGGGTTTTCTCAAACTCTCTGACTGACGGATATAACGCAACAACTCTCGATGCACCGTGGCACTGTCTGCCTGAACTGTTTCAATATTCTCAACACCACGCGAGTCATCTCTCCTAATCTGGTGTCCTCACATCGGCTCGTCATCATTATTCAATATCTCATTTTGATTTTCTATTTGACCAACACAAGGCATATGATCACTATCAGAAGCGGAGGTACGGCCTCGGCCGTGACCACTCACAAAGCTAGAACCCCTACGCGGTGGCATAGTAGACTATCTACAAAAGGTAGAGCCTAAAGTCAGATTCGATACTGGAGTCTCGGATTTCAAAACAAATTTGAAAATGGTAAAGTCAAAATCACATAATATCGTAGTATATTTTTCAGAAAATTCTTATTTATCCCAAAATATTTCAGATACATGCAGAAGTCAAAAATATTTTGAAAATAACTTTTGTGAGCCTCACAGTCCGAGGGTTGAACTGGGTTCTGATACCATTAAATGTAACCCCCTAAATTTAAACTAATTTCTTAGGTTAAATCTTGTGAGTCAAGCTTGAAAAACTTTCCCCTCAAGTAACAAATTTTAGGTTTTCTTCTTTATAAATCAAAATGATTATTAAATAACAACAATTATCATAAAATATCTCAATTAATTGCGAACTCAATCATTAAAATAAATTCTAAGTATTTAAATAAAACATTTGTATTAAATTCAGAAACGCGTGCGGAAATAAAACCCTAATTTAAATGTCCCAAATGTCCGAATTACAAAATATTCCAAAATATGTTAAAACATTAATCCAAAA